>JAQFVV010006505.1:600000-1075615 GCA_028023455.1 Epiperipatus broadwayi
ATGCTTTTTTACAACCCAATATTGACAGTTTCGATTGCCCCAGCAATCTTCTTCAGAACTTCTACTTATATTTCCAAATCATAACTGCTATCAATTCAAACTTTTAATTTTTACTTATCCAATCTTCTATATTATTTTAAAAATTTTATATTATTATTATTAATATTATTTTATTTAATAACCAATTTCTGTCTTTCATTTACATAGTCTGCTGTTTCTTTACTTTGAATTGATAGCAATTAAGATTTGGGAATATAAGTAGAAGTTCTGAAGAAGATTGCTGGGGTAATTGTAGCCATCAATAGTGGGATATATATAATACCTAGGCTATAATGTAATTTTTTTGTCTACTTTATAATTTTTTCTTCATAAACTGTCAATACATAATTATATATTTGGGAAGACCCACTGGTCATCTTTGTTGTATATTATAAATACATTTATAACTAGCAATAATATAAACTTTCTTGCATAATGACAAATCTGTTTTTTAATTAATGCTTTCTCAATAATCCTTATTAGTTTTTGTCTACCAATTGACTCAAATAATTTATTTACATCAAGTAGTGCTATAGTGTAAACTTTTTTTATTTTTACTTGTTTAATAGTATTAACTGACCCAAATGTTAAAGAAATTGTAAAATTACTATATCTTAATATATCCTCCAATAATTTACTATGTAAATGTTTAATATTATAAAAAATGCATTTCCAAAAGCAATCACTCCCCATGGCAAAATGCTTACTTTATGTAACTTTATATTTACAAATATTCTTGGACAAATTGCATTAAATTAATATAGATTGAAATACATAATCTTATTAAACACAAAATGCATCCCCAAAAGCAGTTGTCCCCCAGTGCAAAATGCTTATTTTATATAACTTTATGTCTGCAAATATTCTTGGACAACTTTTTTAAATTAATATAGATTGAAATACACCTGGGTCTCATTTTATGCAGTAGATAGGTTCCTCAGAAAATGCGCACAAAAGAAATCACACAAAAATAGACTTATCTTACCTTGAAAAATGGGGGATATGTACTGTAATTTTCCAAAAATCGCATAAAAGCAAAGCAACAACGTAAAATTACTTTAAAATTTGTATAAAAAAATAAAATATGACTAATAAAAAATTTCAAATTTGAAAAAAATTGATACAAGACAAACTTTTTTTACTTTTTTTATTAACTACAGTATTTAATTTTATTCAAAACATTATATTTTTATATGTAATTTACATTTTTTTCATACATGTACCATATTTTAATCATTATCACTATTTGAGACATCAGATTCATCATGATGTGATGTGAGGTACTGTAGCTTCTCCTTAAACGAAGTCAAAAGGAAATACAACTAAAATGTTTTCTAATCACTGTTGATCCTTCCCATTTTACAAAGCGATCTAAAATTGAAATTTTTGTTTCCAAAGAAATTCATTTTCTTGGATGTTTTTTCTCTCTCCACTAGGATAAACTAAAAGTTTAAAATAAAAATAAAAACTTAGACTTATGATAATAAAAAGACACCTACTCACCACTGTTGGGCAAAATTTAATTAAAAGTAACAATTAAAAATTAAATTCTTATTTTTGTCTTTAATTTTTTAATTTTCAATTCCGTTTAAAAATCAAATTTCATCATTTCAGATCATATTAATTTCAGATCACATTACGTAATTTTTAAATTGTTAATTACAATTAAAAATCAGATTTTAATTGTCAAATTTAATTGTGCCCACCGCTGTTACTCACCTTTTAAAAATAAACTTGCAGACACTAAATGATTAATTGTTTATGTACTACTTTTTATAAAAAGCAAAAATAAAACGTGATTTAAAATGCAAAAACAACAACGTACATAGTATAGGCATTTATAACGTTTGAACAGATTTACATTATAATCTTGTAAAATTTAATGTGTGTATATAAAATGGAAAAATCCTGATTTTAAGTAAATTATGAACTTTTTTACTGCATAAAATCTATTACAGTACTATTATAAAGTGCTGAAAATATTAAAATTATTAGATGGAAGTCAAACTCTGATAATGTGCTATTACTTTAAATATGATGTGAGTGCACAAAATTTATAATATTTAAAGTAATAGTGCATTATTGGAGCTCGACTTCTGATCTAATAATTTTTATCGCATAAAAAAAACTGCATACAAAGATATTAAGAAGAAACATGAATCGCATAACTTCAAAATCGCATTAAATAAATCCGCATAAAATAAAACCTGGGTGTACATAATCTTATTAAACACAAAATGCATCTCTAATAACAGTTGTCCCCCAGTACAAAATGTTTACTTTATGTAACTGTATATTTCCAAATATTCTTGGACAAATTGCATTAAATTAATATGGATTGAAATACATAATTTTATTAAACACAAAATGCATCTCTAAGAGCAGTTGTCCCCCAGTGCAAAATGCTTACTTTATGTAACTTTATATTTGCAAACATTCTTGGACAAATTTCATTAAATGAATATAGATTAAAATACATAATCTTATTAAACACTTTCCCTGTGTGGGTTTTAAAATGCTATTAATGCATTTGATTCTTTGATACTTTATATTATAGCCACCTACAGAACAAAAATACAAGTTTTCTAATAACAGTGTTATTTTTTCATAATATTGCCTTTTGAACATTAGACAGAAATTATTGTCTTTTATCTTTTTTCAAACAAATTATTTCATTGTTTTCCTGAAGGTTTGTGAAGATGGTGTTCTAGCTGTATTTTATATTGAAATATTTCACCATCTAATATGTGTGTTGAATGTCTTTAGAAAAGTTTAATTCTATTTAAATATTCCAAATACATTCAACTGTTAGTAATATCACAGCAAACAAGTTAGTATATTCACTAACTGTTAGTAATATCACAGCAAACAGGTTAGTGTATGCACAATGTTTCAAGAGGTATTTTTCTTTTCCTCTTCTTCAGGTGTTGCTGGCCTGACTAGTGACAGTACAAGCATGGTATTCAAACCTGGGTCCTTAGATTCTTGATTATTGAATTTTAAGGTAACGCTCTAACCAACTGAGCAGACAACAGTATGTAGTAATTTCATATACTTATTTTATGACATTCCTCCTGATTTCTTCACTTTTTTCTAAGAGCAAAGTTGATTAGTGGTTTCCATACATTATATATAGTCACACTAGGTTGACTTATGGGATTTTTTGCCATAGTCATGTGAGCAGCTTCTTTAAATTTTCTAATATCTATAAAGCCTAAACTTGAAATGCTGAAAAGAAAAAACTGCATCTATGAAATACCATGTGAATGTAGAAAAACATATATTGGTGAGACCAGCCATCTCATTGAAAACTGCTTGCAAGAACATACACTGATGATTAGAAGAGAAAAAGCAGATGTGTCTAAGGTAGCAGACCATGTATGTACCAATGAACATATGTTCAATTGGGAAAATACAAAAATATTGGATAGAGAAGAAAAGGTACAAAGAAGAAAATTTAAAGAAGCTGCTCACATGACAATGGCAAAAAATCCCATAAGCCAACCTAGTGTGACTATACATAATGTATGGAAACCACTAATCAACTTTGCTCTTAGGAAAAAGTGGAGAAATCAGGAGGAACCTTATAGATAAGTATATGAAATTACTACATACTGTTGCTTTGGCAGGATGGCTCAGTTGGTTAGAGTGTTACCTTAAAATTCAATAATCAAGAATCTAAGGACTCAGGTTCGAATCCCATGCTAGTACTGTCACTGATCAGGCCAGCAACACCTGAACAAGAGCAGAGAAAAATAGCTCTCAAAACATTCTGCATGTACTAACCTGTATGATGTGATATTACTAACAGTTGAATGTATTTGTAATATTTAAATAAAATTAAACTTTTCTAAATACATTCAACACACATATTAGATGATGGAAATAGTTCAATATAAAAATACAAATTATTTCATTTTTTTTAATCCTTTTCTTATTGCTGTAATAACATTATACCACGTATTTATCAATCTTATTATTTTTGGTTATACATTTTGATTAACTATATCCTCAAATTTTTCACAATTATCAAATGCATTTTCAACTGTACTAAACATTTCCATATTATAACAATTCTACAATCCACTAAAGTAATTTGTATCTTAAGTCAACAAATGATAATGTTCAGTTTATTTTTATGAATAAAATCCTTATACTATTTTACATATAAAATCCCTATTTTCTCTATTGTTTGATTGGTAAATGTTGTCTATAAGGCTGTCATGTGTCAAATTCACAACTGATTAAAAATATATATTATGTTTATCCATAAGTAATGATGTCAAATTCATAATTGAAGTCGAGTAGTTTAATATCACATCATTCACACTAATTCCACCAGAGGCATCATTTTATTATGAGCATTTTATGCAAAACAAGTAATTGTGCAGAGCAAAACAAAATTGTTAAAGCAACCAATTACAATGGTCTTTCAGGTCAACTACATTTCTCACATTTATTTCAATAATATTAAAGTCTTTTGTTTAATTTACATTAAATCTTAAAAACTATTTGTTAAAGCAAACAATTAAGAACAAAGATTGCCTTTACATAGGCGGAATACATCTAGTTTGTTATACAATGATCAGAAAACTGGGTTTGTAGTAAAATAGAAAACTGTTTATTATATTTATTATCTAGCTATAATATCTGTAAATGTTCCAGTATTATGATTCATTCAAATCAATATCATAGTCTGGTTTATTTCTATATTTTTCATTTTAAAATATCTTCATTTCACATTTCATAATAATTTTATTAATTATAAGTCTTTTTGTTTTAAAATAAATTTATTAAACATAGTAATATACAGTTAAACTTTGTAAAAAATTACATAACATTTAGTTTTATATTTGTTATATCAAAAAAGAAAAAAAAAGGTATTGGAAAATATCAATGCAAAGAAAGATATCTTAATAAGACTAAGAAGAAAACGAAACTTTCACCCAAGTATCATCATGAAGAGACACAGGCGAAAGCAGAGAGTCTCACTGCTTGACTTGGGCAAGGAGCTTGATAAAGACAGTTAAAAGTGAGGTTTGAGAATGACCAAAGATGAGACTGCAATGCGTCAACCATAAAGAAAATGTAAGAAAGATTGATAATCTGGTTGCCACAAACAATCCCTTCTTGAGAGTATTACAAACAGAAAGAGCATCCCTAAGATCCAGAGAAACAGTCGCAACAATAAAGTCCCTAAATAAATAATAAATAAATCTTTTTAAAGTGAATAAATCCAATAATGAAAATTTGAACTGTTTTATTAATTTAGTCTTGCAACATTTGGGATAAATGTTGAAGGGTTTACTTTTAAAATGTTATACTCCATTTTAACTTTATACAATTCTTATTAGCCTTATATCAATCATTTACAATCCAGTATTTTATATGTGGGATTCAAACTCAGAATTTCACACAACCTACAACTTTCAGTGCCATCTTATATTTCTGGATTATCTGATCACACACATGTAGAAAGCTGAGTACCAATTGTATATATGTATGGAGACGGTAATCTGGACCGACTGATGAGTGCTGGTTTAGCATGAAATACTTATATTGGTGATTATTTATCTTTTCAACGTGTGTTTTATCAGGTGGGTCAGCAATTTAAGTTGGCACTGAGAGTTGTGGGTCGTGTAAAAGTCCGAGTTCGAATCCTGCATATATTACATATATAAATGCAGGTGTTAAGCCTGTACAATGTATTAATCCAGTATTTTCTAATTTCATGACTATCCTTGTGGTATATAAATAAATCATAAGATTTATGTTTTAAAAAATATTAAATACCAACAAATTGTAGAAGTGTTTTGATAATAGGTGGACAATTGACATCTTAAACTGGATCCCAAGTCCAGAAAGAAACCACATGAGAAATGGTTGGATGAAATAAAGTGTTCAGTGGTGACGTGGAAAAGAGAGGCTAGAGATCAGAGATGGATTGAACTTGGAGAGACTTTAATCCTGCAGTGTAGTGATAATGTTTGTTGATGATGATGATGTTTGAAAAGAAAGGCATTTAATACATATGTTACCAGTTCTTGCTTATGGTTCTGAGATTTAGACACTTAACAGAAGAGCAATATAAGAAGACTTCAGACCATTCAATTAAGTATGGAGTGATGTATGTTAGGGGTAACAGAGCCGTATTACTGACATTGAAATAATTAAGAGACTGGAGTTGGGCTGGATATATTGTTAGAAAAGATGATAATATATGGACAATTGAAATCTTAAGCTAAATTCCAAGATATTGTAAAATATCTAGAAAGAGATCACATATGAAATGGATGGATGAAATAAGAAAGTGTGCAGGGGTGATGTGGAGAAGAGAAGCTAAAGTTTGGAGATGGATTGAACTTGGAGAGACTCTCAACCTACAGTGATTTGATAGTGATTGACAATGATGATAAATAATTATCAATTGTTTTCACTTATAAAATGTCAATTAACTCCTAACAATGGTTTATTATCTCCCATGATTCATGAATTATAACATTAGCATTTTGTCTATTTAAGCAAATTACTTTTTTACTTCATAAAAATATCCTCTTTTATCTTTCGTTTTAATTATTCTTTTCTTCACACAATATTTTTACTTTATTCTAATCAAATATAAATTGTTTATATATTTAAGTTCATGATTAATAAATACAGAAGATGTTTGTACATTATTTTTTTGCATTCATTAATTCTATCTTATATTATTTAGTGTTCCTTAAATTTCTTTTTCAATGAACACCAAGACTTACCAATATATAAAGCAAAGACCCCATTGAAATATTATTCTTATTTTGCTGATATATAATAATTTTAATGAAATGTATATAAAATTTCTAAATATTGGTCCTTAATGCTATCATGTGATATTCGAGTTAAACATCTACTTGTTGGAGGGTATATTTTTCAAGAAAAAAATATATTATTTCTTGAACTGTTAACAAACTGTAATTTTTTTTTACAAAGAATTTTATATAGGGGTTTGAATGCAGACTGTCACATGACCTTCAACTACCCATGCTATCTCATACTGCTTAGCATGAAATATGTATATTGGCGATTATTTATCTTTTCAACATTGTGTGTGATCAAGTGTGTCAGCAGTATGAGATAGCATAGATAGATGAGGGTCATGTGAAAGTCTGAGTTAAAACCCTATATATAACATCTTACAGTACAGGTATGAAAAAGCCTGTACTGTAGAAAAAATTCATATATTGAAAATATAGTGCTGTAAGGTCTGCCCATCCCTCGTATATGTATGTAAATGGATTATGTCCTGTACATGAGAGGTCAGAGTGATTTATGGTCAACATGGGTAGGATGAGAAAGTTGGCACCAATGTGGACTTTCAGTGTTCCATTATCAGATTTTCAATGAAATTGATGGCTGAAGAGTTGTGGGGTGGAGTTGATTGGAGCCTGTCCATTAAAATATGAAGATTGGCTATCTTAATATAAGCTGAGCATTGATTGTATATACATGTGGAGATGATACTCTGGACCAACTGATGAATGCTGGTTTAGCATGAATACGTATATTGGTGATTATTTATCTTTTCAATGTGTGTTTGATCAAGTGTGTCAGAAGTATGAGATAGCATGGATAGTTGAGAGTCATGTGAAAGTCTGAGTTCAAACCCCCTATATATTACCTATTAGAGTGCAGGTATGAAAAAGCCTGTACTATAAAAAAAATTTCATATATTAAAGAATTTTATGCAAAGGAAGTAATTTCTTCTTTCTATAGGCCAGATACATTTACCAGCATATAATTTCACAAAGCAAAAAAAAATTATTAAAACAACCAATTAAAAAAAACTATTTCCAAAATGGTGGCCTTGTTATAGGCTGGATACATTTCTGGATTCTAAAAAAAATATAATATTTTAAAAAGACATATGGAATAAAACTTTTTGAAGGAAAAAAAAACAGTACATGTGTTTTAAGTACAGTATGAAACTGAATACGTGTAGTATTTAAATTACAAAGAAAATGTGATTACAGTATATAAATGTATGTTTAAAATGTGATATTTAGTGGGGAGAAGGGTAGATGTGGTAGTACCATATTTATATTTAGTTTTGGTTAGGTAGCTCCACAGTAATACCATGTATAATTGAAATTTGTTAAAGCAATCAATTAAAAAAAACTATAACAAAAATGACGGTCCTTTTGTAGACGAGTACATTTCTGGTATGTTAAATAAAAATTGAATGACAATAGTACATTTACTGTATTGCATAAACCATTCAGTGAATGAGACAAATTACTGTCTAGACTATTATATATATATAATTTTACCACACCACATAAGAAAACAATGGCATGCCTTCTTAAAACTATCTTATATATGAGGGGTCAGAGTGACTTAAAGTCAACATGGGCATGACAACAATATTGACATCAGCATGGGATTTGGGAATTCTATCATCAGATTTTCAATGGTATGGATGGCTGAAGAGTTGGAGTAGGTTGAAACATGTCCATTAAAATGTAAGGATTTGCTATCTTAATATAAACTGAGCATTGATTATATATATATATATGGGAGATGATATTTTGGACCAACTGATGAGAGCTGGTTTAGCACAAACTATGTATATTGGTGATTATTTATCTTTTCTGCATGTGGGTGGTCATGTGTATCAGTAGTATGAGATAGTGAGGATAGAGAAGGGCCTTGAAAGTCTGAGTTCAAATATTTTATATTTACAATTAGCTCCAGGTATAACAGTGCATGGTATTTCAAATCTTGTCTTGACTATTATATATATATAATTTTATCACATCACATAAGAAAACAGTGGCATGCCTTCTTAAAACTTTGTGAATTTAATTCAAACATTGATTTCATTAGCGATTATATATGAGGTTGAGAAAGGCAGTACTTATAGAAGCACTTCATTTTTGAAGCAATGAATACACTATTAAACAGATCTATTAGAATAGATAAATGTTTGATTTTATAAAATTCTTGGAGGGGGGGGTAAGAAAATTTATAAAATATGGTAAACATAAAAATATAAACAAAAAAAAAGTCAACAGATTTAATAACATTAAGGAAATGTAAGGCTTTCATTAGTTCCATGGAATGTGCATTACTGAAGTATCTATATAAGTTTGCACTGTGTTTATATATATAATGCAAACACATGTATAGATTTTCTATTTATATGTTTTATAAAGGATTCAAACTCAGAATTCCACACAACCCTCAACTCTCCATGCCATCTCGTATTGCTTGCCCAACTGATCGTACACATGTTGAAAAGATAAATAATCACCAATATATGTATTTCATGTTAAACCAGAAATCATCAGTTGGTCCAGATTACTATCCTCATACATATACACAATCAGTGCTCAGCTTTATATTAAGATAGCCAATCTTCATACTTTAATGGACAGGCTTCAAACTACTCCAACCAACAACTCTTCAGCTATCCATTTCATTGAAAATCTGATGATGGAACATTCAAAGTCCACATTAGTGCCAAGGTTGTCATCCTACCCATAGTGACCATTTAGTCATTCTGACCCTTGTTGTACTGGATAATAATCCATTTACATACATATGTGAGGGATGGACAGACCTTTAACAAACTGTTTTTAAATATGTAAATTAATACACTGTACAGGCTTACACACACCTGCACATATATAGTGTAATATAAGGGATTCGAACTCAGACTTTCACACAACCCTCAACTCTCCATGCCTTTTCAACATGTGTGTGATCAGGTGGGTCAGTAATATGAGGTGGCATGGAGAGTTGAGGGTTGGGTGAAAGTCTGAGTTTGAATCCCTTATATTACATTATATATGTGCAGGCGTGTGTAAGCCTGTACAGTGTATTAATATTCATATGTTTTGTAATTTATCCATATATTTAACTCAAAATAAATACATGCAAAATATATAGAGAGAAACTTAATTTAATTCAAAAGCAGCTAGGTATCTTTAGAGTGCTTTCGACTAACTGGTGGTCATATTTATAGCAATAGTTGTTTGATGAACTTGTGCCATTTATCAAAGAATAAACAAGATAGGAATTTGCATAAAATTTGAATATAGGATGTATATAAGTTCATTTAAATAAGCCATTTTTTGAGAAGTGGATGCAGGATACTTTTTTGTTTATTGCATGTATGTTGTTGGCAATATGATATGCCTCTTTAACTTTACATTTCAATAATTTCTTTTAGAAAAAAAAAGTGGATCATTTAAATGAACTTATATACATCCTGTATGCAAATTTTATGCAAATTCCCTATCTTGTTTATTCTTTGATAAATATCATAAGCTCCTCAGACATCTGCTATGAATATGACCACCAGCTAGTCGAAAGCATGCTAAACATATGTAGTTTTTGAATTAAATTAAGCTTTCTTTTATATATATATATATATATATAATTATAATTGAAATAATATTTTTAAACGGTTTATAAACAATTCAAACAATCTTTAAATCCGCAGAAGTACTTTCGGTTACTTTCAAACCTGCCTCAACTGCTATTAAATTCAAAAACTAAAAGCGGAAGCAAACGTCATCAATTCAAATTCCACGAATCTCGTATTTTAATGTTAGAAGCTTGTCGATTTATCAAATGTGTTTTATTCCTGTTTATAAAAATTGCCTCTTTAATTTTTCTTTTACTATGGTTTCTCTCTTCATGAAGAATTTTCACATTTTCAAAATTAAATTTAAATTTATGTTTACATGTTTTTTCATGATCAAAGAAAACTGAAGAAGATATTAAATCACCATTATTTTTATTTTTTACACGCTTATATAACAATTCGTGTTCCTTCAATCTTTTCTCAATGTTGCACCTAGATTCACCTATATATGATAGCATACAATCACAAAAAATTTGATATATGACATTACTTTTTTGCTTGATAGGTATGACATCCTTAGAATTATTAACTAATTTGTTAATATTGTTTGGAACATAGAATGAAACATTAAATACATTCTTATATAAATCCTTAAAAAATTTTACTTGTGGATTTGAAATAAATGGAATAGATATCCATTTTTTATTATTAATCTTCATTTCTTTTAAATTATAATTTTTTTAAATTGACTTAAAGTATTGTTTATTTGTTCCATTTTATAACCAACATCAAGCAATTCCTTGGCAAATATCTCAATATTTTTCAATTTATCACTTTGGTAACGACATAATTTTTCATTTCGAAACAAAAAAGATTTAAAACTTGCCATCTTATGCATCATTGGTACTTTTGATTTAAAATTTATATATCCTCTTTTTTGCAATGGCTTAATTATTAGTTTATAATTTAATATACTGTTATCTCTTGTGATCATTAAATCTAAATAGTTAATCTTATAATCCTGTTCTTTTTCAATAGTCCATTTCAAGCCATTCAATTTATTTAATTCCTCTATAAGCAAATTTATACTATTAATGTTTCCACAGACAAAAACATCATCCACATATCTTTTGTAAATTTTAATATCTCCAAAAATACACATATTTAAAATATTACTCTCATATGTAGATAAAACGAAATTGCAAACTTGTGCAACTACAGGCAATCCCATAGGCCAACCTTTGGTCATTTTATAATATTGACCTTCAAAAGATGCAACAATGTTATCATTAAAAAATTTTAAAGAGTCAATGATAAATTTTATCATATATTTACAAATATTTTTATTTTTTAATGCATGTTCAATTATTTTTATGGAATTCATTCTATCAATAGATCCATACATTTCTGTAACATCCAATGAAGCAATAATATCATTTTCATCAATAATTAAATTTTTAATACTATTTACAAAGTCAAATGATGAAGCAATAGTATTTTCTCCAAGATCGGAAGAGTCTTGTAAAAGTTTACCAATATATTTAGAAGACTGATATATAAAGAAACCACCAAAATCTATCATTACTCGCAAAGGATTACCTTCTTTATGTAATTTTATATTTGCAAAAATACGAGGACATATAGCACAAGAAGGATATATCATATAGTATACATTATTATTTAAAACTTTATTTTTAGCAATTTTTAAAATATTGTTAATAAATTTTATTCTTTGACCATCCATATTATAATCTTCAATCAAAAAGAAACCAAGTTTGTCCATTTGCATTTTAATTTTATTAATATATTGATATTTCGTCAACAAACACATACGTAAACCTTTGTCCTCTTTCAAACAAATCATATCATCAATCTTCAATTTACGTTTAAATTCCGATATAGCCAATTGCCATGATTTATCATAAGGTATTGTATCAAATCTATTGCAATTAATTTTCTTAATAATATCATCAGCAAAATTATCATTACCAGGAATCATTTCAAATGTATTTTGAACAGCTGCAATTAGTTCCAAATTATAATCTTTCCAAATACCACCAACGTATTTAGCTCCATGACTTAAAACGTATTTCTGAATTAAATGTATCCTATTATTTGATAAATTAACAAAGTTTAAATCCTTATAAGCGTGTGGATATCGCTTATTAAATAAAAAATCAACTTTTTTCTCAAATTTGTTATATAATTTACGTTCAATTACTTTAAATCCATTTTCACAAATAATTTTATATTCGTTCCAGGCATACCATTCATTTAAAATGATTAAATGTTCAATTGCTTTCAAATATTTACGAATATCAAACAGTTCCTTTTTACAACTTTTAATAATATTATTTAAAATAATCAATTTTAATTTATCCAAACATTTTGGTATTAAATTTATACAGCTGTTCAATTTTATATTACAACAATTCGGGAATATCTGCGGATTTAAAGATTGTTTGAATTGTTTATAAACCGTTTAAAAATATTATTTCAATTATAATTACAATATTATTTTTTAATTAACGGATATTTTTATTTATTTTACATATATATATAGTATGTATTTATTTTAACTTACATCAAATTTTCAGTTGGATGGAAAGTTGAAGAGTTAGAGTGTGGAGTAGATTGAAGCCTGTCCATTAAAGTATGAAGATTGGCTATCTTAATATATATCTGAGCACTTATTACATATATGTGTACAGGTGATAATCTGGACTAACTGATGATTGCTGGTTTAGCATGAAATACGTATATTGGTGCTTATTTATCTTTTCAACATATATGTGTTCAAGTGTATCAGTGTTATGAGATAGAGTGGAGAGTGGTGGGTCGTGTGAAAGTCTGCGCTCATATACCATATATATTGTTCCGAGAAAAGTTTTAAAAGTTCGAAGTTATATATATATATTTAAAAAAAAGAAACACCGTTTTTTTTTTTGTTTTTTAGAAATATGGTTTAATTTGCACATAACAGAAAGATATGGTTTAATTTTAAATTTCTGATACATTCATAACCTTGGATAATTTTTTTAAAATGTACCTAGTCCTGTGACTATATACTGCTAACAACAGAATGAATGTGTTTTACTAAATACCAATCTAAAGGTAAAGGCAATAGACCGACATAATTCACCGGAGCTATTTAAATTGCGATTTCTATCGATATTAAGAATAAAAATTCTTCAATACTATTTAAAAAGAAACTTTTTAACCGAAATATCTGCGAACATTTTAAAAGCAATACTAAGAAATTAAGCAGTAAGATTAATAATTACTTAAATATTTGAAAATGTTGATTATTACTGCGAAGCTGAACATGAAAGGAAGCAATACCTTTTCTTCAATTTTGTTACATTTAGATTCAATTTTCTGTCAAATTGTATTGCACTTAAAAACTGCAAATGACATTGAATTTAAAAAAAAAAAAAAACGAATAAGGAATGTACATCTTTCGAGAATAGATTGAGTACTAACTAATAGCTGTCATTATAGAACATCTATGACTTATTTAAAATCTACTCTCAGTTTCATTTTTTACCATACTTTTAACATTTATCAGGTAAAATTAGGTTTTTCTAATTGGCCTGTGAATTGATCATTTTATTATAGTAACTTTCTTTTTTGCAATTGCTTTTTGCAATAAACGCACAGACACACATATCTATATATTAACAGCACTGCTTGGCACAGTGGCAGAGTGGCGGAGTCTGGAACTTAGAATGTCCACGATTCACATCCACATCTATTATTGCAAAATTTAAACAATATGGCGCAAAATATATATGAAGAATTGTGGGTTGGAGTAGTTTAAAGCGTGTCCATTAAAGTATGAAGATTGGCTATCTTAATATAAAGCTGAGCACTGATTGTATATATGTGTGGAGATAGTAATCTGGATCAACTGTTGAGTGCTGGTTTAGCATGAAATACGTATATTGTTGATTATTTATCTTTTCAACATGTGCGTGATCAGGTGAGTCAGAATATGAGATGGTATGGAGAGTTGAGGGTTGTGTGAAAGTCTGAGTTTGAATCCCTTATATTACATTATATATGTGCAGGTGTGTGTAAGCCTGCACAGTGTATTAATTTACATATTTAAAAACATATTGCATTAAAGGTCTGCCCATTCTCCAGTACAACATGAAGGGTCAGAATGAATAAATGGTCAACATGGGCAGGATGACAACCTTGACACTAACGTGGACTTTGAATGTTCCATCATCAGATTTTCAATGAAATGGATGGCTGAAGAGTTGTGGGTTGGAGTAGTTTGAAGCCTGTCCATTAAAGTATGAAGATTGGCTATCTTAATATAAAGCTGAGCGCTGATTGTATATATGTGTGGAGATAGTAATCCGGACCAACTGGTGAGTGCTGATTTAGCATGAAGTACGTGTATTGGCGATTATTTATCTTTTCAACATGTGTGTGATCAGGTGGGTCAGCAATATGATATGGCATGGAGAGTTGAGAGTTAAGTGAAAGTCTGAGTTCGAATCTCTTATATATATATAGATTTAAGAACAAAAAACAGAACTGAAATTGTTTCTTTAATAGACATCATTTACACACAAATCTTTTTTTAAATTTAGTGCGTGTATTTTCTCAAACAGATTCAACTTAAAGTAATGAAAATTTGGCAAAATTAAATTTAGTAAATAATTAATATAAAAATTAAAATAAATGCAAGATTAATTAATTTTGTCTGAATGTTTGTGGTGATACCATTTTAATAGGACTATATGTTGGATTATTTACATCATCCAAATTGAAATATTGAATGTCTTTCGAGAAATTCAAACTTTATTTAAATTTATCAAATACATTCAACTGTTATTAATAACATATTGCGTAGTATATAACCCAACATTTCAAATAGTACCATTCTAATCTCTTCTTTAGGTTTTGCCGACCTGATCAGTAACAACATTAGCATAACAACGGAACATGGTCATTAGATTGATGAATATTAGAATTAAGGTAACCCTTTAATCTAGATAACCTATCCTGCTAAAGGTATTCCATGCTTAATTTTTGATTATGCTGCTTTCATTACTTTTTTTATGATTCTTTAATTAGTTCTTTACGATTCTTTTCTTATTTATTTTATTATATCATAACTTTGTTTTATTTTTTCTTTCCGTTTCCTTTTTATTTTTTTTTTATTTCTGGTTATCATGGCAGGATTTTATATACTTATATATCATCATCATCATCATTTTCAATCATTACAGGTCCATTACAGAATGAAGATCTCTCCAAGTTCAATCCATCTTCTCTAGCCTCTCTTCTCCACATTACCTTAGAAAACTTCCTTATTTCAACCATCCAGCTCACATGTGGTCTATTTCTAGGTCTTTTGTAATCTGTTGGAAATCCAGTTTAAGATTTTAATGACTATATTGTATCATCTCTTCTAGCAATATGTCCAGCCCAACTTCCCTTTAACCTTTTAATTCTTTCAATGATGTCAGTAACACACGTTTGTTTTTTCACTTATGTATTTTGCTTTTGATTTCTTGTTACTTCTGACATACATCTCTCCATACTTCATTGAATGATCTGAAGTCTCTGTATTGCTCTTCTGGTAAGTATATATATAATCATTATAAACCAGTCAGCACTTAAACAATCCAGTATCAATAACAATCAACAATTTCAAACTGTTGTCAAGGCAACCTCCTTTTAACAATAAAGGTTAAATGTTAAAGAATGCCAATCAAATGTGTACACATTAGGCATTCTTTGTTAATTAATCTTATATTTTTTTTATAGAAACAGTTATATCAACAGTTTCCTGATTCTTTCCTTCATAATAGATTTAAAATTTTACACACTACCAATTTATGGAAAATACTACTTCTATTGCTATTTATAAAGATATATCTTTTAAAGATCTTCATTTTATTACTTCTTTAAGGCACATTTTAAAATTTACTTTAAGAAACTTCTATCTTCAATCCACTATCTTAATTTTAGTGGTTAATTATTTTCTTTGTTAACTTGATAATTTTTTAAATAATTATAATAATATTATTATTACTAATGATTTTACTATTTTAGATTTATTTTAATGTAGAATCAGTATTCTTGTTTCGTTTCTGCTTTTTGACCTTAAATAGTAAAACATTATTGTAAGTGCTTCTTACCACACATTGAATTGTTCTTCACATAATTGATCTATAGTTGGTAATTTGGTACTTTTTCATTACATTGGTCAAGCCACTTGAAGGCACTGTCTGTCTGCAAACCTGCAGAATTATAGTGATAATGTTTTGGTTTTACTTTCTTTAATTCCAAAGCAAAAAACAAAAAAGAAAGAATGCAGAAAAGAAATCCCATCCTGTCTCCCAAAAGAAACTAGAAAGCGTAATGGTTTAATTTTCTTTCTCTTTTTCATGAATGTTTTTAATTGTATTAAATGTTGTTTTTTTTTTTAAAGGACCACGTCTAACATCACGATAATTCTCAGCAGGTATCAGTACACAAATTAGGGTGTTTACAACTTATAAAAAATGCATAATAACACAGTTCTGAACATTTTAAGTCCAGTAGCCATCATATCACACAATAGTGATAATGTTTTCAGTTTACTTTCTTTATTCCAAAGCAAAAAAGGAAGAATGCAGAAAAGAAATTTCCCCCCGCTCCAAAAAGAAACTGGAAAATGTAGTGGTTTAATTTATTTTTTTTTCACTAATGTTTTTAATTGTATTAAATGTTAAATTTTTTTTAAAAAAAACAACAAATGCATGAAATCCAAAAATGGGGGTGGAGGGAGTAAAGAAACGTAGGTTTTTTAAAAAAATGAAAAACAACACATAAAAAGCAAATAAAAAAGTAAATCAAATGAGATTTTGAAATAATTATATCAATAAAATATGTCAAACAAATATACTACACCAGCCCAGAGTGTTATATTTGTCTTTGTTTATTCAGAAACAGTGCCATCAAGTGGCTTGTCCAGTGTAATGAAAAAGTACCAGTAATTTTTATCTAATCTCTGTGACTTTCCTATTTATATTCACAATTCAAGCATTAATTTTTATAAATTGCATTAATCAACATTTTGTTTTCCCATATGGTATTATGAAAATCTATGTAGACTTTTATAAGAATATTTCTAAAATAATTGAAGCTCATTATAATCTCATACCAATATTGAACATTGTTCAGATTTTTTTATAGATGTTAATAAGTTAATTGAATTATGTATTCTTAATATTTTTTAAACCATGACTACCCTTGATGGTTTTTTTTATACGACCATTAAAATTATTAAGAAAAATTTTCTCATTACATGTTTTATGTTAAAATGTGAAATATATTATTTTACACAATGTGGAATATATTCTTTTATGCAAATTTAATTAATATCAGGGGATTAGCTAAAAATGTTTATAAAAAAGATTTACAACATCATATTAAAATATTGAAAATATACTTTATACTAATCTTAAACGTATTATTATTCTTTATTAATAATAAATCTTGGCATGGATTTAAAAAATGTTCAAATAAATCATGATTTAATTTTAACTGCGAATGGTTTCTCTGTATATTTTTCTGAAATACATGCTCCAATCTATATATTATTCTAAAAAAACTTTACCTTGTGATTTTTCTTTTGTTCATTGTGTTATTGATCATACCATAGATGGTGATGTTAGTACAGCTATAGAGTGGCTTAAAATTTATTCTAGTTTAGGTCTTCTCTATATTGCGAAGCATGACTGAATTTAGATGTGTCTGTCTGGCTTTCATTTTTAAATATTCATTAAATATTTGTATATATAATTAGTGTTTCTAAATGTGCCACGACTATCACAATTTAAAAAGAGTGGCTTGTAGATTTAATTTAACTTTGCACACCATTGCAAAAATTTTGAGAAATGGATTTATAATAAAACTACTGCTGATGGAAATAGGATGACATATTCTTCATAGTGTAGATTCACATCCAGAAAATTGATGACAAACAACTTTTATAATATATATCATCATCATCAATCATTATCAGTCCATTGCAGAATGAAGGTCTCTCCAAGTTCAATCCATCTTCTCCAATCTTTAGCTTCTTTTCTCCACATCAACCTTGCACACTTTCTTATTTCAGCCATCC
The DNA here is from genome assembly GCA_028023455.1 of Epiperipatus broadwayi. Classification (NCBI taxonomy): domain Eukaryota; kingdom Metazoa; phylum Onychophora; class Udeonychophora; order Euonychophora; family Peripatidae; genus Epiperipatus; species Epiperipatus broadwayi. The sequence goes on from JAQFVV010006505.1 coordinate 618,522, forward strand.
ATCTCATATGTGGTCTCTTTCTGGGTCTTTTACAACCTCTTGGAATCCAGTTTAAGATTCCAATTGTCCATCTATTACCATCTCTTCTAGCAATATGTCTAGCCCAATTCCACTTCAGACTTTTAATTTTTTTAATAAGGTCAGTAACACATATTTGTTCTCTTACCCATATATATATATATATTGAATTAAATATTTTTATGGATTGTTATCATAATAAAAAATAGAAATGACCTTTTATCCATGTAAATAGAGATAACTTTTAGCTTTTGATATTGCCAAGAAACTATCAATTACTACTAATTGACAATTCCTGAGGCTAAAAAAGTTTTGCCATTAACTTATAATAGCTCTTTGCTTGGAGTTTTTTGTTGAAGTCAAAGGAGGTTCTTTTTTACTTCAAACCCAGGTTGTTAAATGGATTTAAATCCATAAACCTTTTTCTATATGTGTGATAATTTCACTAGTTATATACTTTTCATAAAATTATGTTATTCACAAAACTTATACTGTTTAAGTTAATATAAAATGATAACAATAACACTAAAATAGGACTTAAAAGCACTGAGCTAGCTTACAGCAGATTGCTGCAGAATCATAGTGCTAAATCAAACTGCACCTTTAAATATATACATATCATTACAAGCCAGTCAACACTTAGACAATCTTAATATCATTAACAATCAACAATTTCAAACTGTTGTCAAGGCAGACTCCTTTTAACACTACAGGTGGAATAAAGGGGTTCCACCTTTATTGTTAAAAAGGAGGTTGCCTTGGCAAAAGGTACATCTTTATTATTAAAAAGATGTTGCCATGACAGCAATTTGAAATTGTTGATTGTTAATGATATTGGAATTGTCTAAGTGTTGACTGGTTTTTAACGATTACTTACAAACTCATTTAGCTTTGAACATTATTACAATTAATATATATATATATATATACAATCACTAGATGGAGCTTTACCAATAGCTTCTAACAAGCTTTTGTTTACATAAACACCGAGAGAGATAGAATTCAATATCTCTTTCATTGTCACCACCTTCAGACCAGCTGGTTTCAAGCTAGTTGGCTCACGTCAGTGAAGGGTAGGGACTAGAAACTAGGTCTAAATACTAACTCTAAAATCAGCATTTATGAAATGTTTCTATCATTTTGAAAGCATGAATTTCAAACTGATAGAAACATGTTTCATAAATGTTGATTTTAGAGTTAGTATTTAGATCTAGTTTCTAGTCCCTACCCTTCACTGATGTGAGCCAACTGGTCTGAAGGTGGAGACAATGAAAGAGATATTGAATTTTATCTCTCTCGGTGTTTATGTAAACAAAAGCTTGTTAGGAGCTATCGGTAAAGCTCCATCTAGTGATCATAAAATGCAAGCTAAAAGCAAGTTACGAAATTTATAACTTGTTTTGTTTATCATATATATATATATATAGTGGTTAATGTAAAAGAATAAATCTTTTTTGAGATTCTGCAAATATATATGTAAAATAATAGATAATAATTATAAGACATATTATATGTAACTAAAATGGAAGTAATAAGACAGATTATATGTAAATAAAATGGAAGTAATAGCTTCTAATATGTTTTGTAACATAAATAAACTATGAAAAGTCACAGTGGTATCATTTGACGGTTAGCATTGTAGGTATTTATGCATATTTTATTTATGTAATTTTAAATGGAGTGAATTCAATTTAGCAGTTGTATAAATCTATAAAATAAATAATATAAAATCATGATATAAATGCTTGTGGTTATATAGCACTTGCAGCTGCGATCTGATATCATTTATTTTGATTTAACAAAAGCTTTTTGATAAAATAGATCATACAATTTTTCCTTTACAAATTGTATTTACTAAGGCAATAAACCTAAAGCATGTGCAGTTGAAAATGCACAGATAGGGACCTCTACAGGTCTTAAACACAAGCTTATGCATTGGATGAAGAGAGGGGAATCCTTCTTTACTTCAACCTACTTTCTATATAAATAGGTGAAGCTGAAGTGGTTAGATCTGAGAGTGTGAAGCTATTCAATACTTCACTGATTAAGTCCACAATTCCTATTACACATTAATACTCGTGAAATCTTTCAATTTACAACATAATCAATGGAAAGATCTTATAGTTAGAAATCTATTACGATAATTTAAAGTTGTAATTATAAATTTATTTAACGCACATGGATTATGTAAGTAATATTTCCTAAGGCAATAAACCTAAAGAATGTGCAGTTGAAAATGCGAAGATAGGGACCTCTACAGGTCTTAACCACAAGCTTGCGCATTGGAAGAAAAAAGGGGAACCCTTCTTTACTTCAACCTACTTACTTTCTATATAAATAGGTGAAGCTGAAGCGGTTAGATCTGAGAGCGTGAAGCTATTCAATACTTCACTGATTAAGTCCACAATTCCTATTATACAAATTATATAAAATAGGATTTTCTCTTAAACTTATTGACTGGTTTGGTTCTTTCTTTATTGACTGTACAGTAATCTCAAATATACTTGTAGTTTATGGTTTATCAGGTTGTTTTAATGTTTCTGTGAATTATTTTATAGATTACCTAAAATCTCCTTATGGTTTATGCTATTTGGATCACTGCAAAATCTTTAAAATTAGAAGAATTATGTTTTGATTGATTGTATTTTTTTCAAAATGATATTTTCTACTTTGATGCCTAGTATGATCTAAACAATGTCATTTAATCTTAATAAATATATTCATTTGTTTCATTTTCTAAAAAATCTGAGGTTTTGAACTTTTTTTATTTTATCCATTCTTATAAAATTAATTCTGTCTTCTAAAAATATCTGTCAACTTTTATTCCATCATTGCTAATAAAAATATTGTTGAAAAGACTTTCTAGGTAATGGATTTCACTTTTTGATGCAAAAGGTAATGATACAAAATACAATTTATTTATTTCACTACTTCTCTCCATTTTGAGATATACATCTTAAGTCAAATAAAGTTTTTAAATATGACTTTTTAATATTAAAGATATCATGCCATTTACACCTTTCTTAAACACTTTATCAATACTCTATATCAAAACTAACAGTTTCGACTGTCCTGCAGTCATCATCAGAGCTACATTATATATTTGAATATTGTCGTTCTGATGATGACTGCATGACAGTCGAAACTTTTAGTTTTGATATAAATAAAGAGTATTGATAAAGTGTTTAAGAAAGGTATAAATGGTATGATATGTTAAAGTAGAAATCAATACATAGGAAAAGGAAGAAGAAAAATATATTAATACTAAAGATGCCTTTATCTGAACTCTAAACATTAATTTATAGATCTTAAATTTCTTTTGAAGTGTGTTATTTGACCAAATCATATTAACTGATATGATCTTAGTTACATCTACTAACTGTCATGTACTTGGTACACAAGTCTTTTTTTATATATTCAATCTTCTTGTTTTATACCTCTAAATTTTCTTCTTTATCTACACTAGTGTAATCAGATTTTTATTTGTGTTGTTCATTTTAATTTATATCCTAAATAAGTTTTTAATATTTTAAGATCTACATTTTATTTTTGATTACTTTTGGTTTATTTTATGAATATTGTATATACTTTTTTATAGTTTTATTTAATTATGAGTAATATGTATGCATATTGCATTCTTTATTTCGATGTGCTATTAGTAATTGGCTATAAGCTGTTTTCTGCCCTTGGAATAAATGAATTTAACTATTATACAGAAGCGAAACTCTCCATACAGTAGTGCCACTCAGTGCAAACCAGAGTAACCAATGGATGCAAGAAGGTTTGTGCATAAAATTCCTATCTAGCACTGAGTGGCACTACTGTATGGAGAGTTTTGTCTCTGTGTAAACAGTTTGTGTAAGCATAAAGAATGGTGATCATGGGAATCAATTATTAATATTAGTAGTAGTAATAGTAAAAATAGAAGCAAGACATGGGAAAATTAAAATTAACTTCAATACCTTGAAGAATGTTGTGTCACAATCAAAACATTGATATGATTGCAAGATCAGTGATTTACTCATTGATCATCAGTGGTCTATGTCTTCAAGGAATTGGTTTCCAATATCAGATAAATCCTTTACATTTATTACTTAAAAATATCAGAAGAGTTAAAGATGGGCAATTGAAATTTTAAACTGGATTCCAAGAGATTGAAAAAGACCCAGAAAGAGACCACATGTGAGATGGATGGATGAAATAAGAAAGTGTGCAGGGGTGATGTGGAGAAGAGAAGCTAAGGATTGGTGAAGATAGATTGAACTTGGAGAGACCTTCATCCTGCAGTGGATTGATAATGGTTGATGATGATGATGAGTTAAAGACGAACAAATTATGAGATATCAAATTTATTATACCTTTTGTTCTTATACTAACTTTTTGTTTAGATCTTCATTACAAATAATCGATTGTTTCTTATATATAATATGGATGATAAAATTTGTTTGCATATTTAATTGATACTCAAACTTTGAATACGGTATCAAACTCTTAATAGTCTTAAAAATATCGATTCAATAGTTGCAGAAACACCTTTGGCACCCTTTATCTGCTCTAAAGAAGATCAACTTGAAAATTTATCTAACTACCCCATATTAAGAAAGGATATTTACTCTTTAGCTAATAATAGCTAACTATACACTTTCCAAAAGCTTTTTGATGCCTAGCTTATTTGAATATCTTTATGAAACATAGAAAAACTTTAATGATATATAGGGTATATGAGCACAGACTTTTTCACAACCCACCACTCACCACTCTACCTCATATTGCTGATACACTTAAACACATATATGCCGAAAAGATAAATAATCACCAATATCCATATTTCATGCTAAACTAGCAACCATCTGTTAATCCAGATTATCATCTCTACACATATATGCAATAAGTGCCCAGATATATATTAAGATAGCCAATCTTCCTACTTTAAAGGACAGGCTTCAGCTCACTCCACATCCAACTCTTCAACTGTCCATCCAATTGAAAATCTGATGATGGAATGCTCAAAGGCCACCCTGAGGCTGAAATTCTTGTCACATTCATCTTGACCTAAAGTCAATCTGACCCCTCATGTACAGAACGTAATCCATTTAATACATATACAAGGGATGGGCAGACATCTCTACTCTGTAATAACTGAAATACAGGCTTATTATATACCTTTATCAATATTAATGGTACATTTAGTTTTGCTCATAGCATGTAAAACAGATGTGTGTTACGTTTACGCTACTAGGACTTTAGGAAGAATGTAAATGTACGACATGTATAATGATACAGAAAAATATTTGATTTGTAATTGTTCGAAAAAGACCCTAATGTAATATACTGTTGAGAATTCTTTTTGTTTGTGCATGTTTCTAAATATTAAGATTTAATTATATCTTTATAAGGAAATAATACGGTACTTCAAGCTGTTATAATAAATAATTCTTTTAAAAGCTGATAAAGAATTTATTGATCATATGTCAGCGTAAAGCAAGCGAATTTCCTAGCTTTTCAAAAATATCTACTTAAAAATGATGCTTCGTCAAATGAAAGTATTTCTTCAATTCAGAATTAGATAGATTTAAAAGCAATTAAAAGTTAAGGAAGCAACTTTTAAATTTATCAAACCCGATAAGTGTTTCGCAGACATTTGTCAAATAAGTAGACAGGTGGTAACGACAGGGGAGTAGTCCATGCTATTACAATAATACAATACAAACTTTCCACAGTCATTCAGAGAGAAAATCCATTTAAAAATATTGTTTATTTTTAAGTATCACAAGATTAGTCATTCGCAACTCAGGTTTAACTAGAACAGCCAAAACAAAGTCTTCATTTAGAATTGTTCTACTTGTTTAATCAAAGTAAATATTAACGCTCTTTTTGTTCTACTGGTTAATTTAAGACATTTGATTAAAGTATGCTCAATGGGATAGAGTACATACAAGATTTAAAATAATGTCAAGCGTTGTTAGCCGAGAGGTCATCGTACCCGCCTTACAAGCAAGTAGTTGGTTGCAGACGGGTGTGGGTTCGCGTCCCGGCCGATGCTATGACATATGAAAAAAAGAAGATTTAAAATAATAAGAACGGTATTCATCTTAAAATAAAACTTTTTGTTGTTGTTGTTTATGAATGACATTTAATTATTAAAAGAGATTACAATAGATAAATTGGTAATGAACTATTTTATTATTTACTATATACTTCCAAGCAAACACTTAGAATTCCTACTGGACATAAATAATATACTAGGGCATAATCTATGCCCACTCTGTAAAGTCATATACAGTATATATATTCATCATAACTTAACAAGGATTATTTCTTAATATCAAAATGGGATCATTTTTGATCTAGTCATAATGGTGCGTTCGTGCGGAAAATATCAGGAGATAACTCATAACTCTTTTAAATCACATCCCGAATCATGAATATACATATAAGGTCTTGGTCAGCATTAAAACAAAGTAGTGGATAATCTCTAATCTAATGAATGACGAATAAAAATATTAATATACTTATATCAAGTGGTTTGTAGCAAAGTTATGAGGGCAGTAAATTTGACACTTATTAATCAAATGGTAGTAATTGGCTACCTATATATAATAAATAATGATAAAGATATGTGTATGAGATTGTGATTTGGACCATCTGATGAGTTATGGTTCAGCAAGAAATGAGTATTCTGGGAATCATACTTCTTTTTCACATGCCTCTACCTTGTGTAAGTGTGGTATAGTGAAAACTACACTACAGAAATATTCATTAAGTCGATAATCATGAGTGACTAATAAAAAAATATTAAAATAATCTCTGAAAAATAGACTTTTTGTGACTGCAAAGCAAAAATAATCAAGAAGAGATGTTTCAATTCAGTCAAGAATTTTTAATCTTTTATATCCAATTATTCTACTACTATTAATACCATATCTATAATTAATTACACATAAAACTTTTGAAACATACTAATTGCTAGATGAACATGAAAATAAATAATTTTACAGTGTAACAAATTAAAGTATATACTTATATAGAAAGTATTTCATTTAGAGCATATATGATTAACTGATATAGAATGCAGTCAGATGCTAGGATTGTTAAGGTGAATTATTGCTACACCAGAGTTTGATTATGAACTAGTAGAAAATCAACCCACCAATAAGGTGGAAAGCTATCTATACATACATGACCACAGTTATATTTATATAGTGGAATATTTCCATAATCAAATATGAGTATTGAATGTCTTTAGAAAAATTTAACTTTATTTAAATATTCCAAGTACATTCAATTGTTAGTAATAGCATGCAGGTTAGTATATGCATAACATTTTGTGAGGTATTATTTCCACCTCTTCTTCAGGTGTTACTGGCCTGCCCAGTAGCAGAACTAGCATGGTAATTGAACCTGGATCCTTAGATTTTTAAGTAGTGAATTTTAAGATAATGCTCTAATCAATTGAAACATCCTGTCAAAGTTGGTTAGAGCATTACCTTAAACCTCAGTATTCAAGAATCTAAGGATACAGGTTTGATTCCCATGATAGTACTGTCACTGATAAAGCCAGCAACACCTGTACAAGAGGGGAGAATAATACCTCTTAAAACATAGTGCATATACTAACTTGTTTGATGTGATATTACTAACAGTTGAATGCATTTGGAATATTTAAATAAAGTTAAATTTTTCTAAAGACCAATACTCATATTACTTAATGGAAATAGTCCAATAGAGAAATACAACTAAAACACCATCATTACAAACCTTCTGGAAGACACATGACCACAGTGTTTCATTTGTAGATTGATAGAATTTGTATAAAAGCTTGGAGAAATCTAATCCTTACCATACAAAAGTGGTCTGGTAACTTTTTATTGCATATATGGGTTCTGAAAATGAAAATCCATGCCAAGTAACTTTAAAAAGCAATAATGAATATATAGCAATCATATAATAACATACATATATATATATATGGTGATTCTGAACTGAGATCAGACCCATATAAATATCTAGCTTGCTAGGCTGGGTTTGAAGACTTTTCCGGTCTGAAAAATTCACGCTTGCAATCTGATAGAAACGTTTTGCATAAACACTTGAGAGTCAGTGTTTTAGATCTAGTTTCTATACTCTATCTCCCACTGAGGATAGCAAACCAGCTTGAAATCAGCTGATCTGGGAGTGAGCAAATGAAAGAGGTAGTTAATTTCTGACTCTTTTTTCGTTTATGTAAAACAAATCTTACACTTGTTCGGCGGTTTTGGTATAGCGCCATCTTTTGGACATAAATAACAAGTGATAGCAGGTTACGTGATTAACTTGTATTTGTTTTTTCATAAATGTACCTTTAGAGTTTTCTTGCAATGATATATATTGCAGAGACTTTGATTATATGGTGATTCTGAACTGAGATCAGACCCATATAAATATCTAGCTTGCTAGGCTGGGTTTGAAGACTTTTCCGGTCTGAAAAATTCACGCTTGCAATCTGATAGAAACGTTTTGCATAAACACTTGAGAGTCAGTGTTTTAGATCTAGTTTCTATACTCTATCTCCCACTGAGGATAGCAAACCAGCTTGAAATCAGCTGATCTGGGAGTGAGCAAATGAAAGAGGTAGTTAATTTCTGACTCTTTTTTCGTTTATGTAAAACAAATCTTACACTTGTTCAGCGGTTTTGGTATAGCGCCATCTTTTGGACATAAATAACAAGTGATAGCAGGTTACGTGATTAACTTGTATTTGTTTTTTCATATATATATAACTATTGATTAAATATCTCATTTTTTGCAATTGCTATCTATATTAAATGTGTATATTTAATAATTGAGTTATATTTTAAATGGTTTTTCAATACAAAGCAACAAGCATTTAAAATAACTTACATAATTAGCATTCAATATAAGATGTTAGAGTTTAATACTTTTAAAGATTAATCTTGGTTTTTTTTTTTTGCTTATGTCATAGCATCAGCCGGGAAGCGAACCCACAACCGTCTACAACCAACTACTTGCTGCGATAACCTCTCGGCTAACAACGGTTGACTTGTTTTAATAATAAAAAATATTGTTCACATATAAAAATTATTAAATAAACAAAACTTAGTAATACTCATTCAAGTTAATGTTATCTTAGTCAGTCAAACTTTATAATAATATATATTACATTTAAACTATATTTAAAACTATTAATGAAGTATTTCGATGTCTTAAAGAGAAAATTCCTTTGGAATGTCATGATGTATATAAAATTCCATGTGGAGTTTGTTTATACTCATACCTTGGACATACCAATCATAGAATACACATAAGAATGGAAGAACACATTTAGGCAGTTAGAGAAAAATCTAATTCATCAGCTATTTGTTCACACGTTAAATTAACTAACCATGACATCAATTTTAATAGCATATATTCTGGCAAAAATTGAACAATATGACTAGAGATTGCTAAGGAAAACTATAGATATTTTTAAAAGACCTAAAAGCATAAAATATTTTTTAAAACTTCTCAACCAATAGAATTTGAGAATGAGGAGAAAATAATAAGAGCAAAAAAATAATGATTTTAAATCTCACCGCACACATTCATATGATTTGAGAAAAAAGAAGCTCTGATGAAAGTACTTGGTATTGTACTGAAACATCAGCCATTTAGTTATTATATTTTTATTAAAACAGGCCAAACTCACTGTACATATTGCCACACACAGCAAGCTAGAGTAATCAATGGATGCCAGAAGTGATCCCTATCTAGTGCCTACTCATCCAATATCCCCAGACTAGTTTCTGAATTGTGGCTTCGTCAGTGTGGAGCCTTGGATTGGAGAGCACTGCACCTAGATGCTAGGATCTAATGCAACCCTCCAGCAGCCACCTTTAATCTCCACTTAACTACAAAACTATGAGTCTTAAATTGAAAACACCTTAATGATTCCAATTTAAGCCCATCAGCTTATATAGTCATATGGGTCTGAACTTAGTTCAGTACCCATACATTTTAGTGTCTTTGGTCCTTTAAGGTGTTTTCAATTTAAGACTCATAGTTTTGTAGTTAAATGGAGATAAAAGGTGGCTGCTAGAGGGTTGCATTAGATCCTAAGATCTAGGTGCAGTGCTCTCAGATCCAAGGCTCCTCACTGACAAAGGCCACAAGCCAGAAACTAATCTGGGGATATTGGATGAGTAGACACTGGATAGGGATTTTATGCACAAGTCTTCTGGTATCCATTGATTACTCTAGCTTGCTATGTGTGGCAATATGTATAGTGAGTTTTGTCTGTTTTAAAACAGTTATACACAAGCATAAGAAGTGGTGGTCATGTGATATTTTTATTACATGGAAACTCCCAGAAATTACTATGAATTTATTACTTATCTGTGAGAATATTAGAATTAATATATATAATATTTTTTAAATACAAGCATAATTCATATACTTGGGGTTTAAATGTAATGTAGGTGATTTGAACACAGACTTTTAAACTTTCTTCAGTTATTCACTCTAACTCATATAACTGATATAAATGATGACACACATGTGAAAAAAAAAAGATCTCCAATATACATATTTCATACTCCACACATATGAATTACACTTGTATTACAACTTCAATCTGTAGTCTGCCCATGTCTCTTCTGTGTATTTAAATAGGTAAGGTCCTACACTTGATAGGTCAGAGTAACTTAGGTCAACATGGGCATGACAATAATATTGGCACCAACAAGAGATTTGGGCATTCCATCATCAGATTTTCAATGGTATGGATGGCTGAAGAGTTGGAGGGTGGAGTAGATTGAAGCCTGTCCATTAGAGTTATGAAAATTTGCTATATTAATGTAACCAAAGCACTGATTATATATGTGTGTTGATTATGATGATCTGGACCAACTTATGAATTCTGGTTCAGCACAAAATACATATGTGATGATCTTTTATCTTCTTCACATGTGTGTTGTCATGTGTATCAGTTGTAGAGTGAAAAGCTTGAAAGTCTATATTCAAATCCCCTTTTACATATATATATATTGTATCGGTCAAAACATGTCTATCCATCTAACATGAGCTGGAACACACAAAATGTACTTCAAACCCAGTCAAGCCCAAGATTTAGGTCAGGGACCAGCCTGGATTCGAACCCACCTTCTAAGCCCCAGATCGAACACCTAATGAACAACATAATAGTGATGGCACATGAGAATTAATTTTAATCCGGCCGACTAGGAGAGCGGAGAAGACAATGAGACATTTATTTACTATGACTAATTAAAATATACCTAAGCATGGTTGTAATATGTGGAAGTGGAGGAAAGAGGAAGGAATTCGAACTACTCAAATAAGTTAGACAAAATATATTTTAATACAATGAAAAATTAGTTATATACATTTAAAAATAAATTATGTTAGTGTGTGTGTGAATGAGCAAGCGATTACATAGTGTCATTGACGCTATTATTTCTCATATGCTCTTTATTAGCTAAATGATATATTATAAATAAACACATCTTTGGTGGGTCTAATATTAAGATGCCAATTTATTATTACAAAGGATTACATAAAATTGCCATTAACGCTTTGGGTTATGGTTCTGAAACGTGGTGACTAACATATGATAGGGGAGCATTCTGAGATTCATTACAGATATAAGATAAATCATTTTCACGCCATCGAGGTCGTGAAAATAAATAGGATACATTTGAAAAACACATTTGAAAATGACATTTGATTAGATGACAAAATATCCAATGAAAAATTATTTAACAATAGTAAAACGAACGCTTTATTTTCCCCCAAGGCACACAGATACTCTTAAATAGATATATAAATTACGATGGTGGGACTGAATAAGATTGAAATAAACTTAAATAATAAAAGTAATTGGTGTTTATATATATATCTTAAACAAAGCTTAATTTTAATATTATAGCATTAAAACGGGGTCATGAAGCAAAAGAAGTAATAATACGAAGAAGTTTGCGGTGCTGACATAATAGCCTAAAAATAACTATGAGGAAAAAGGTCGTGCTTCTGGATGAAAAACGAAATCTCACACCCCCTTCTTGGGTGGTGCTTAGAGAAAAACGGATAGAGCGTCGCGTGGCCCAGACTTTTGCTGGTATAACCAATGCGAGAGGCCTTTTATATACGAAGCTCTTCCGATAGATGGGCATAGCATGTGCCAAACTTATGGGTCACAGCTAGATGCATTTTATATGAAGAAAGTGGTTCCAGATAGCTCAACTATCTATGGAACGAGATATAAGAAATCTATGAGTTCGAACTTGTCGCAACTCCCAGATTAGAAGCACGTAAACACAAAGACCGGCTAAATGTCAGAAACGCAATAATGAATGGATGTCATTAAAAACATTGAATAAATTTACAGCTTCAAAATAAATGACCCTTATTTGAAATACTATAACACGCAATGCATTTATAATATATATTGTAACCAAAATAAATGAATCAAAAAAATAGAAATATTACCATACCTGAGTAGTCCATAGAATGATCATAAGTTCAAAAATTAAATGATGATCAAATTATTAATAACCAGTATTATATGAAATCACGTGAAGTGAGTACACTAGTAATTCAATAAAATATAACTCAGGTATACAGGCAGTAGGTTTTATCCACTTTCATTCCTTGGTTTGATGTTAAGTGCATGTTTAAACAAATACTAAGTGAATATGGTCTAGCAGGGCGCCACTAGATTATCTGAATCTAGACACGGTTATATCTGATAACCTTTCACATGTACCGGGTTTGAATCCCTTTTTGGTACTTTATTTCTAATAAAAATGAGAGATTTTGCTTTTTGAGCCATATCACTATAAGCACTAATAGTTAGGTAAAAGTAAAACATCTTTAAACCAAAGTGGAGTATATTAGACATAAATCATTTCTCAGATCTTAACATAACAAATGTGTTTCAATATTTTTATAAGTTCACTAGCTCAGATTATATATAACTAATTTAGGATGGCAATTCACTCATCCTTGCATGAAATAGATGATGGGATGTGGTTATAATAATACTAAGAAATCACTAAATATTATAAAATCAATATTTATTTATGGCCTTTAAACAGTTAAACAGCTCATTAATTAAAACGTTGATGACGATGATGATGATGATAATAATAACGATAATGACAAGGGTTTCAACTACAGCTCTAGGACTAAGCCTAAACATAAAACTAAATTTTATAAAGAAATTCATAATTATTGCTTAATTTTAGCATATTTACTTATATCTTAAATAACTAATATTCAACCATTGATGATGATGAATAATCACACTTAACAAAGACTACACTTAATGAAATATATACGCCTCGTTTAATAAAACAAACTAATATTTATTACTACATTTCTAACATATACATAAAAATTTCTAGATAAATATGAAAATTGACATGAATAATAATAATAATAATTGATTATATAACAATCCTCAGATTAATTTTAAGTTCTTCCCCCTTTCCCTTCAAATGTATTTTGTATTAAGTTGGACGTCACATTGACCATGATTTTCACTCCATGAGAAAAGTATTTAAAAAAAAATATTATCTGCTCATTAGCACACATACTTTAAAATCCAACATGTAAATAGAATGTAAAAAAAAATGTTAGTAAAATTGAAAGAGCAAGTTTTAGAAAAAAGTTTTAAATTATTTTCTCCCCCTCCCTTCCAAGCGCTGAAATCTATACTGAACTTGAAACAAAATAATCTAATATTCTAATACTACTCATTATTCCACATTCACTTCCAATTATACACATATAAAAATATTATTATGTATGTGCGTGTTTTATCCCATGATAACAAAATATTATTTAAAACCAAAATAATAATATATTAGTTAAAACTAAAATCATAATACCATAAAAAAAAAAATTGTTTTACACATTAATATTTCACAACTGTAAAATTAATAAACAAATCATTTTCATACATTCAAGATCATTTATGAAGCTCAAAGTTATTATTAGTAAGACATTCTTGTTTTTAATCGATCTGAATAGTCTTTAAAAGTTCTTTAAATAAAATATACCACTTTATTGCTAAAATGTTTATTAAGACTGATATCATAAAGAAAATAGATATAAAAAGTCATATTACCGATCTTTTGTTTGTGGCGAATTTCCAAGGGTTCAAACTTGTCTATATTTCTGCAGCTACTATGTGGGAACAATCTCTTTCTTGAGGTGTATAACTATTTAATGATGATGACTCTATTGAGGTTATTTGCTTTAGTGGACAATTTGGAAATCATTATATTAATTTTTCTTCTCTTCCTGTCAAGCATGTGGATGAAATACAGCAGTTGTTTTCACATTTATAAATTTTCTTGAGTTTAAAATCAGTTGTTGGAACAATTAATTGGACTTGATGATTAATATTTATCAGTAGATTAATTCATCTTCTTTGAATGCAGGTGAATGCTTTCTTCCTTCTATTAAAAACATCTTATTTATCTGGTCAGTTGAAAGGTGTAGAATATTATTTTAGACACATCTTTTCTTTCCTATGTGATGTGCAGCTTCCTCCAGATGGTCCGGCAAATGGAATATACATATAATTTTTCTAGCAAGCCATTTTTTTATATTTTCAGCATTCAATTTGATAGTTTAATAATCTAAATCAATCACAATAATAATAATAATTCAAGACAGCTTTTTATATCCAATTTTTAGCTACCTTAACCAATCAGAGATAGCATCACTTGCTATTTTTGGACAAATTTGTTTTAATTAGATCTCTAATTTATTTTCAACCAAAGTATTTTTCAACTGAAAAGTTTAATCCTTTTTCCAGACACTTTTGTTTTAAAAAAAAAATAGACTCAATTCTTATTTCCTTTCTTTTGTTTTTTTTTTCTTTTTAACATCCAGGTAACACTTCAAATCTTTGAGCTTCCTTCTTTAGATCTTGATAAGACAATTTCAAAAATTAGAGCTCTGACTCATTATAAGCTTCCAAAGTGACAATCATTTACAAAAAAAATTACTACAAAGATCGATATCTGATTAAACAGATTTCCTCTTTTAACAAAAAAAATTGTACAAAAAAAAATAATTTGACAGATTTAATACTTCCTTTTCTTTCAATATTTAGGAAATGTAAAATTTTGTATGTAATGTACACACATCCTTCATTCTTTCAAATCATTCATAAACTAACCTTAAATAATATGATTGCTAGCTTAGTAATTATAACCCAATTATTTAATTAAATCTGTAACTTTTAAATCCCACTTATAATTAAAGAAAAGCAAAATAGAAGTATAGAATAAAATGTTAGAATTGATCAAGCATAGCTTAGTTTTAAAGAAAGTTAAAATGTTGAATATTTGAAATATAAAACAAATAAATAATTTACACATACATTGCCTATATGTATGCATTATAACTTTGCTTTTTAACAGAAAATTTAAATATTAAATAGTTTAAATGTGTGTATTACCTTTCTATCAACACACAAACAAATAAAGCATATAATTGTTGTCCCACTCTCTTTCTGTTTAAAGCTTTTAGAACTGGACCTTGTAGGGTTTAAACTTGGATGCCCTACAACTTCCTTTATGGTTATATAAAATTGTGATGATGATTTTTGGTTTACCTTTTCTACATGCACATTACTATAAATTTGGCTAGTGACCAAATTGTAATGGCACAACTTTCTCCCCCTTCGGATAAAATCATCAGCACTTTTGTTTTAACTATATTTTTAAAAAAAAATCCTAACTAATAAATACACTAATAATAATAAACACTTATAATATATAAAAAAAAAATTAACTACTGGTAAATATATTTTTCATTAGAAAACCTAAAAGTAATTTATTTGGAGATCTTTGCCAGGCTATTCTGCTGAAGTATAAGGGATCAAACTCCTAGCATTATAGGTCCCCTTATTCCCATCAAGAGCAGCAAGCATAAAGGCATTCTCTCCTATTTTCTTGGTAATTTGGAATGGCTTTTTCTTTTCAAACCATATTGTGGTCTGCATAAAAATGCACCTGTACATCCAGTCCCTTTTTAATATTTCCATTTTTCATCTTGACTGGATATTTATAAAACATATCTGGAGGATTTATTTTATATAACCTCCTATTACAAACTCCATTTAGAAATATGGACTCTTGGTACCATACATAATATGCCTTGAAGTTTTTCAGAGAGATTGACTCTCTATACCATACATACTTTATTTTTAAACTTTCCAGAAAGATTGACTCTCTGTACCATATATAATTCATCCTTAAATCTTCCAGAGAGATTGATTCTCTGGGCCATGTATAATTTATTTTTAAATTTTCTAGAAAGGTTGACTCTTTGTACCATATATAATGGACATTTAAATCTTTCAGAGAGATTGATTCTCTGTGCCATGTATAATTTATTTTTAAACTCTCTAAAAAGGTGGACTCTTTGTACCATATATAAGGCACATTTAAAATTTCCAGAGCATTTGAATTTTTTAGAGAGATTTGGTCATTTATATTTTTCAGAGAGATTGCCTCTCTATACCATATATAAGGTATCTCCAATCTATTTAAGAAGACAGATTTTTGAAACCACACATGCTGGTTTGTTACTAGATTGAGAACTACAGACTGTTGAAACTTTTGCTCTCTTTCTAAAATAACTGGTTTCATCTCCCTTATTGCCTCTCTTAAATCAATCATCTTATCGGATGCATGAAGTTTTTCCTCCAACTCTCTTTTCCTTCTTTTCACTTCATGATCTATCCCAATCTGCTCTTTGGTCATCATCTCATTTACTTTCTTTACTGGGAGATTTGGTTTTATGGCTACTATTGGCCTTTCCACTTCTTGTGATCTACTCTCCTCTATCAGTATATTAGCTGATTTACCTATTTCTTCCTCTAATCTCTCGCTCCTTTCTCTATTATCAGTAGTCTGACAATCTAGCTTATCTTTTAACACTAGTGATCTTTGACTACCTTCTATTATGCTCTCTATGGATTGACATATCCTTTGTCCTAGACTTTCCATACTTTTCTTACTCTCTTCTCTTAGACTTTCTATATTTTTCTCCATCTTTTGTTCTAGATTTACCATACTTTGCTTACTATCTTCTCTCATACTTCTGAGCATCTGCATTATCATGTCCATGTCTGATGGTGCCATCTTTGCTATCTGAGCCTGGCCCACTTCTGGCTCCTCATCTACCATTTCTGTACTTGAGGCCTTATTATTGCTATTGACTTTAGAGGCATTTTCCTCTATTTCCTCTTCTTCAGGATAAAAATGATCACTGATCCCTGGGATTGGGACACTCTCCTCTTCCATAACCTCTTCCATACTATAATTTAGTTCACTCATGTTATAAAACTATATATATCCCATCTGTACTTCCCTGACCATCAAAAATCCACACATCTTCTCCCTGTCTGACACCTATTCTGACCAACTGACTGATTTGATTTTCACCTTATTATGCATTTACAAATACAACAAAAAAAAAATTTTAATATCCTTATTTAATGAACTACACAACAATAATCTATATAGTGCATGTCTGTCTGTAATAGCCCAAATTATACATTCATCCATTCTCCCAGAAATCCGACAGATATTGACAGTCCACAGAATGACTAGCAGTTCACAATCTTGAGATAAATAAAAGAATTCAGTCACAACACTATAATCACACAATGCATCACGAGCACTCAGAAGATCATCCCAATTCGATCACTATTAACTACCACAACCCTTGATTGAATGAAGCAAACTCTGTTGCAATAAAAGATGTATTTTAAGTCTTAGGGGCTAAAGTAGATAAAAAATGCCTTGCTCTCTCTCTTGGAGTCTTATGTGGCAAGTATCAAGGAATGCCCTGCTTATTATAGACTATGTTAAGTGCATGTTTAAACAAATACTAAGTGAATATGGTCTAGCAGGGCGCCACTAGATTATCTGAATCTAGACACGGTTGTATCTAATAACCATTCACATGTACTGGGTTTGAATCCCTTTTTGGTACTTTATTTCTAATAAAAATGAGAGATTTTGCTTTTTTTTTTTTTTTGAGCCATATCACTATAAGCACTAATAGTTAGATAAAAGTAAAACATCTTTAAACCAAAGCGGAGTATATTAGACATAAATCATTTCTCAGATCTTAGTATAACAAATGTGTTTCAATGTTTTTATAAGTTTACTAGCTCAGATTATATATAACTAATTTAGGATGGCAATTCACTCATCCTTGCATGAAATAGATGATGGGATGTGGTTATAATAATACTAAGAAATCACTAAATATTATAAAATCAATATTTATTTATGGCCTTTAAACAGTTAAACAGCTCATTAATTAAAACGTTGATGACGATGATGATGATGATAATGACAAGGGTTTCAACTACAGCTCTAGGACTAAGCCTAAACATAAAACTAAATTTCATAAAGAAATGCATAATTATTGCTTAATTTTAGCATACTTACTTATAACTTAAATAACTAATATTCAACCATTGATGATGATGAATAATCACACTTAACAAAGACTACACTTAATGAAATATATACGCCTCGTTTAATAAAACAAACTAATATTTATTACTACATTTCTAACATATACATAAAAATTTCTAGATAAATATGAAAATTGACATGAATAACAATAATAATTGATTATATAACACTCCTCAGATTAATTTTAAGTTCTTCCCCCTTTCCCTTCAAATGTATTTTGTATTAAGTTGGACGTCACATTGACCATGATTTTCACTCCATGAGAAAAGTATTAAAAAAAAATATTATCTGCTCATTAGCACACATACTTTAAAATCCAACATGTAAATAGAATATAAATAGAAATGTTAGTAAAATTGAAAGAGCAAGTTTTAGAAACAAGTTTTAAATTATTTTCTCCCCCCTCTCTTTTAATCGCTGAAATCTATACTGAACTTGAAACAAAATAATCCAATATTCTAATACTACTCATTATTCCACATTCACTTCCAATTATACACATATAAAAATATTATTATGTATGTGCGTGTTTTATCCCATGATAACAAAATATTATTTAAAACCAAAATAATAATATATTAGTTAAAACTAAAATCATAATACCATAAAAAAAAAATTGTTTTACACATTAATATTTCACAACTGTAAAATTAATAAACAAATCATTTTCATACATTCAAGATCATTTATGAAGCTCAAAGTTATTATTAGTAAGACATTCTTGTTTTTAATCGATCTGAATAGTCTTTAAAGGTTCTTTAAATAAAATGTATCACTTTATTGCTAAAATGTTTCTTAAGACTGATATCATAAAGAAAATAGATATAAAAAGTCATATTACCGATCTTTTGTTTGTGGCGAATTTCCAAGGGTTCAAACTTGTCTATATTTCTGCAGCTACTATGTGGGAACAATCTCTTTCTTGAGGTGGATAACTATTTAATGATGATGACTCTATTGAGGTTATTTGCTTTAGTGGACAATTTGGAAATCATTATATTAATTTTTCTTCTCTTCCTGTCAAGCATGTGGATGAAATACAGCAGTTGTTTTCACATTTATAAATTTTCTTGAGTTTAAAATCAGTTGTTGGAACAATTAATTGGACTTGATGATTAATATTTATCAGTAGATTAATTCATCTTCTTTGAATGCAGGTGAATGCTTTCTTCCTTCTATTAAAAACATCTTATTTATCTGGTCAGTTGAAAGGTGTAGAATATTATTTTAGACATCTTTTCTTTCCTATGTGATGTGCAGCTTCCTCCAGATGGTCAGCAAATGGAATATACATATAATTTTTCTAGCAAGCCATTTTTTTTTATATTTTCAGCATTCAATTGGATAGTTTAATAAACTGAATCAATCACAATAATAATCCAAGACAGCTTTTTATATCCAATTTTTAGCTACCTTAACCAATCAGAGATAGCATCACTTGCTATTTTTGGACAAATTTGTTTTAATTAGATCTCTAATTTATTTTCAACCAAAGTATTTTTCAACTGAAAAGTTTAATCCTTTTTCCAGACACTTTTGTTTTAAAAAAAAAAAAATAGACTCAATTCTTATTTCCTTTCTTTTGTTTTTTTTTTCTTTTTAACATCCAGGTAACACTTCAAATCTTTGAGCTTCCTTCTTTAGATCTTGATAAGACAATTACAAAAATTATAGTTCTGACTCATTATAAGTTTCCAAAGTGACAATCATTTACAAAAAAAAATTACTACAAAGATCGATATCTGATTAAACAGATTTCCTCTTTTAACAAAAAAAAATTGTACAAAAAAAAATAATTTGACAGGTTTAATACTTCCTTTTCTTTCAATATTTAGGAAATGTAAAATTTTGTATGTAATGTACACACATCCTTCATTCTTTCAAATCATTCATAAACTATCCTTAAATAATATGATTGCTAGCTTAGGAATTATAAACCAATTATTTAATTAAATCTGTAACTTTTAAATCCCACTTATAATTAAAGAAAAGCAAAATAGAAGTATAGAATAAAATGTTAGAATTGATCAAGCATAGCTTAGTTTTAAAGAAAGTTAAAATGTTGAATATTTGAAATATAAAACAAATAAATAATTTACACATACATTGCCTATATGTATGCATTGTAACTTTGCTTTTTAAAGAAAAATTAAATATTAAATAGTTTAAATGTGTGTATTACCTTTCTATCAACACACAAACAAATAAAGCATATAATTGTTGTCCCACTCTCTTTCTGTTTAAAGCTTTTAGAACTGGACCTTGTAGGGTTTAAACTTGGATGCCCTACAACTTCCTTTATGGTTATATAAAATTGTGATGATGATTTTTGGTTTACCTTTTCTACATGCACATTACTATAAATTTGGCTAGTGACTAAATTGTAATGGCACAATATATAGGGAGAATATTTCACATACGTTAGGATTCTAATTAATAATAGAAACATTAAGATTTCCCCCTTCCCTGTCCTACCATTTAAAACAAATCAATCCCACCTTTGTTGGTTTTATAATAACGGAAAATAATAAAGCATATATTTTAAGAGTATGGAAACTAAAAGAAATAGCAGTTATACATAGAAAAACAATAAGTCACTCTTTCAGAATTGAATAAATAATATTTTATATGATATCAAAGCGTTAATTAGCCAAAGTTCTGGATTTTCACCCGGTTAAACAAATCAATTTTTATATTAAAAAAAAAAACGAACCTACAATGTTGATTCATAAAACAATCTGGCGAACATATTAATTTATAATGCATTACATATATTTTAAGGGGACGTTAATAATCTTTGTATGAAGAAAAAAAAATGACAGAAAAGATTTTTATAAATTAAAAATCGCCAGTTTGCTTAGATTGGCAAATTAATAAATAAAATCAAACAAACATATATATATAATCAAGTCATAAATATCTATAAATAAATGACCGCACCGAAATTAAGGAAAAGAAAGTTAAAAAGCATATGAGAATAGGATTAAATATAAAGAAATCATTTAAGAGCAAAATTAGATTCACAGACATATATATAAAAAATAAAAAATACATGGGAAGAGATCTTGATAGATTATTCGAGATTATAATAATACCTATTGGAAATGTTTCACGGCTTGATAGAGGCAGTTACAGTCAGAGTATTAGCAGGTTTTCTGGACACAGATAGGCTCCACTAGATGTTGACAGCAGTGGATGGCCTTGATGAGCTGGTGAGACAAAGCTCCGGGAAGCACGGTCGATCTGTTAGCCAGACATTCTTTTAGGTACGATGTCTTGTATATAGATTAATCACTCTTCAGTAAAAACTCTCTCTCTTATCAAACTTTTCACTATTTATATGTTCTGATCTTTATATATCGGATTGAATCTACACTGGCCTCCACCAATTGTAATATCTTTAAGCAGTTCTGTGAGGTTGGTGCCGGCTTGGAGGGAAAATCTATAACTCTGCCTGAACATGCCCCAAGGGTTGATTTGCTAATTAAAAAAAACAACAACAAGCATATTAAGTTTATCAGTCATTGTACTAACAAAATAAACTTCTTCTTCTTTTTTCTTTTCAAATGTATTATCAAGTTATTATAAAGTCAAAAAACTACGGAGAGACTTTCTTTTCAAAATTTTTATTGATATACAATATATAACTTCACAAATAAATATAAATAGCCGACGTTTCGTCCATTTTTTAAAATAATGATATGGACTTTATCAAGGTTCTATAAAACAGAGAAAAAATATACAATAAATAAGAAAACAAGACAATAAAATAAAATAAAATAAAATAAATAAAAACAAATAAAATAATAATAATAATAACAAAATAAAATACCTATAAACCAAAAAATGGAAAAAATTGTATATTACAACATTTCCTTATATAGTGAGAAATTTTTTATACCAAAAGGAAAAAATATCTATACAAAAACAGTCAATTTTTTTTGCACAAATATATAAGCTATTTTAACATCTTATTTAAAACAGGATTTAAATGTTCTATATAAATACTCTCTTTGTTAAATCTTTCATAGTAATTACCAATACATTCCAAAGGTCGGATTTCATAGTCTTTATGTCCTGTTTCCAATTTATGACAAAAGATAGCAGATTTCTTATCAATTATATGCTGATATAGTCTGGTTTTTAATTTATTTTTGCTTGTTCCAAAATCTATTTAATTAAAGTTTAGATTAGAAAAATTTTAGGAATTTAGTACAATGACTTTCACATTTAGTATTTGACTAAAACTTAAATAGAAACTTTCAAAATACAATTGATCCCCTAATGTACATATAAATACTAACTTAATAAAATAAACATAATATAGCTCTACAAATATTATAAAATAAATAATTATTATAAAAGGTTAGTTTTAATCACAAAATAAGAATAAAATATACAAGATTATAATATTAAAATATACTTCCACCTATTATGAGATGGGTGTCAGTTAATAAGGTTGGGTTTAAACCCAGACTAGTGCTGATGACATTGGTACTAGGTGAAGCAGAAATATGTACTATATTTCCAGCTTCAATATATATATATATTGTGACCATCTGGGTAGGCACAAGGAATTGACATACTTTGTATCTGCATTGAATAGTTACATTATATTAAAAAAAAAAAATGAAATAGTCTTAGAAATTTAATTTTTTTTTTGCTGGAGATTGTTTGAGGCTTGCATATGGATCGCTTAGGCAGTTGATTGACCACTTTATAAGTATTCATTATTATTATTGTGGTTATTTGAAGTATTTAATGCCAGAAAGAGGGGTTGTTATTGTAGGAAGTGGTATATTTGGGCAGGAAAATGCAAGGTTATTTTATATTAGGGTAGTATTGGTTGAATGGTTTCAAAATCCTTATTCTTTAATACTTATCCTTTTGTCAACAATTAATAGCCATTTCAATTATATTTAGTTAAGATACTTTAATATTTATAGTATAGTGTATGTGCAGGCATGTATGTCTCTGCATTGTTTGCACTTCATTTTCATCTTCTAAAAACATTAAGCAATAGTACAGGTACAATAAAAACATTTAAATTACAGTAACTATCTTAAATAATTTAACAAATATATATTTTTTTCCAATGATCAAGAGATAGTTGAATCAATGAATTATTTCACAAATTAAATAAATTATTAATCATTTTTGTTTAATAGTTAATTAATATTCATTTTTCTTTCAAGTTTGTAAAAGATATTTATTTTATTATTATTTTTTTGTCTTGATTCAGAATATTTTTTTTTTCTTTTAGAAAAGATTTGTTTTTGAATATGTAATTAGCTTAGATAGAAAAGGAAGCGTGGGAGTAACCTTGTGAAGAAAAAAATGACCTTTTTGCTAAAGAGAGGTTTTTAACAAAGATCTCCAGTAAAAAAATTGCATATTATGTAAGGTAATGGTAGCCAGAAAACAGTGGCTCATTTTTTTTATTGTGAAAATTAAAAAAACCAGTTGCTGAAGTCAAATTGATTTTAAAAGGACTTTGGAGTAAAATTTCAAAAGAATCCCAAAAAATTTATTATGGGACAAGTTAATTTCAGAATGCAGTTCTAAATTTTAAAAGGTACTCAGTTACTTTACTCTCCTCAATTTAAACGTTTTTAAAATAACCCTTTCATAACTATTGCTCTTTTAAAAATGTATGTTGATAACGTCCAGTCTACACTACTTCATTCAATTGTCATTTTAAACAGGAATAAATTGCATGAATATTATTGTTGTATCACTAACCAATGTGTGTATTTTAATATATCTGGGAAACGCATACAGAACTATTTTACAGAATATATTTTAATTCTTCGCTATTTTCCGTGTTGTGTTTTTGTGAGGATGAAACATAGAATTAAGAATACGCATATTTGGATAAATCATGTCATGTTCAAATTCACCATAAAGAGATAACACTATTTATTTATCTGGTATTTCTGGAAACAATATGTATTTGAAATGAAGGAAATAAAATGTGAGTTCCTTCAAATTAAGTATTTGCTGAGATCGAATGGAAGAATAGAAATGCGGGTAATTTCTGTTCTCTTCAATAAAGATGGAAAATAAAACAAAATATTGTTAATTGAAGAATTACTAGGGAAACACGGTATCTTAATGGACAATATTTAAGAATAAACCAGGCATATAATAAATTATAAAGTGTTAAATGCTATTCAAGAAACTACTAAAATAATTACGTATTTAATTTAGAACTACAGCGGAATAAGTGAGATAATTCCTGTCCAACAGTAGTTAAGAATTTATTATGTTCTCATCATAATAGAAGACAAATTGATTGCTTATGTATGATACAGTAACTTAAATAACTTTGTTATGAACATTGAAGATGCTGAGTCCAATTAAGCATGATTATATTTGTTTGGTTACCCTGCAGCAGTCCCATATTGTTTCATAAACCTGGAACCGAGCTTTGCAAGTGAATTTTTATTTTAAGTTACAAAACTAATAACCTTTGTTTCTTTATTTTTTTTATTGCTTGTCATAATTAATGTATATGATAGGTAGATAGGCTTATTTATTATTATGTTCATTTATAATTTGGGTTATTTTGATTTTCAAGACCGGCTCCGAAGCTTATCCAAATGAGGAATATGCTGGTAAAAATTGATTGTGTACAAATAGGTCTTATTGTTCTTTTACGAAGGTAAAAGAAATATTTTTTTTGTAATATATTATTAGAGAGGTTTATATTTATTTTGCATACTTTATTATCTCAAAGTAAAATTTTTGTTCTTTTTCAATCAACAAACGTATAATAGAAATAATTTGCTAGATATGAAAGAAAGTTCGTTTGTATAATTATAACCATTAAATTTTAAAAAGTAACCTAAAGTTTATTCTGAATTAGAAGTTATACCTTGATGCAATATTTAATTACCATGTTGCCTGCATAGTGTGTAATTTAGAGTTAATTTTATATATATCTATTCACGGGTGTGTGTCTGTTTTGCACAATTATGACATTTGTTTGATAAAGTTCAGTTTGTGAATATTTTTTATGTATAAATTTCAGATGCTGTCGTATTCTACTGAGTTGAACAGATTAGTATTTTATCTGTATGTATTTTTCTGCCAGCGTGTATTTATAATGTTCGATATTTAGAAGAGCTTTGAGAATGGAAAGAAATCTGATTGCGTTATAATGTTTGTAGGGATAAAAGATTTTGCTTATTTAGTATATGTTTTTTCATGAGTAGAGCCTAGTTTATATTATATGCATATGATTAAATGATATTTCTTGAAGTTGAGTGATGTTTTCTTAGAGCCCTGGTGATGAGGAAAAAGATTCCCCACCAATAATGTATTTAGAAGTAGGTGAATTATTGTAGAAGTGTTCGGTAAGAGTTATCTGCTCCTCATGTAGATGTCCCTTATAACGTATAGTCTGTATAATCATGAAATATAGTTCTGTGTTAATTAAAATGTGGCCAGATAAATTGTTAACATTAACTCTTGATGTAATATTAGTGTCTTATTTTATTGATGAATTACGACATTGTCCGAAATAAAGTAATTGTGTGATATTTTCTTGATGAATGGAGAATTTGTAGAAAAGATTATTTTCTATCATTGTTGCTTGACACACGCACGCACACGCACACACACGCGTAATATAAATAATATCGCGTATATAAAGTATAGAGTTATTGAAATTAAAATGAGAAATAAATGTTTGAAATACATTACATTCATTTAAATAGAAGTATAAAATTATTGAGATTAAAAAGGGAAATAAATATTTTAAACTACAGTGCATTTATTTAAATAAAGGTTATAAATCATCAAATCATCAGAATGAACATGATTTTGTTGCTATGCATGAAAGGTATTCGTAATTGAAAGTGATTATTTAGCCAATTAGAGAAAGTTGCTTGGTTGAGAGCCAAATATAATTAATTTGATTTATTTTATTAATCAATGGTAATATCCTCTCAAAAATATTTTTTGTGTGTTATTAATATAACGTGTTGTTTATTTAGTGTCATGTAGATGAAACATGTAGGCAAAGCATGGCATGTCTTTGAAGTCAGAATATTTAAGTTTGTTGTTAATTTGCTTTGATAATAGAGATAATCCCAAACTGATGCTTAAACTTTATTCCATAATTTAAAAAATCTGTAGGACAAGTAGTCCAATTGTAAATATGTTAAACCAAATTTATTTTTATTATAATAAATGATTTATTTTATTTGTTTAAAATCTTAAAATTGTGTCTGGAGTTATTATTGTATACATTCGTGTTTTCCATTTTCATATCTCCACATTTTATAAATCTATCATAAAATATATATATTATTCTAGAGTTATAATATTAAATCTGCTGGTGTCTGACAATATTGTTTTTACTTAATCCAAACATTATAAGGAACATTTGCCACTGGATAAACATATTAGAAAAGTTGCCAAGTTAGTATATTTGTTGGATGATGATATGAAATTAGAATACCCTATTTCTGTCATTATCTTATCATTGAAACACAGTAGAATATTTTAGTTAATTTATTTCATTACATTTTTATCGTACTTTAGAATTATAACTTATGGGCCAATGTAGTTTATTTAATTCAACTGTGTTTGTTAAATCCCCTGAGATCTTATTGTTTATTTCTTGATTGGCATTAAAGTAGATGTTTAGATTGTGATATGCCAAGTCATAGAATTGTTTAGTATTATAATTATAGCAAGCTGATATATGTTATATTTGGATGAAGAAAGAAATTAAGTTTAAAGTATATTTTAATAAACTGTACCGATAAACATGATTCTTTATCATACAATTAATTAATAAAAAGGATTTACATTATATTTGGTGTTTTGTAATATTTCTTCTTTCATTTATTTATCATCATATATCTTATGAACTGCCTATAGCCTCCCACTGAGCTGAGCTGAACATAAACCTAAATATAGAGTCTCAATAATAGTTTGTATTATATATCTTGTTTATCTTGTTCTATTCATTAATAGAACTGGCGCCTGGGCATTTCGCTCATGTAATGGATATGAGCAGTGATGGGAGTGTAGGTTATAATATATATATATTAAAAAATAAAAATTATTTTTTTAAGATTTTAATGAATTTATTCTAAGGATTATAAAGATAGGATTAGATATATATATATATATAAATGAAGTATTATCTGGATACATCTGTGTATAATTTATTTTAAATATATATAAATCAATGATTTGTCCAGGTAACTAACATTGGTCGTCAACTGAATCATTATAGAAATATTGTAAACACTAATGTATAACAATAATAAACATTCTATTAATAGAAAATAAAAATAAAAATTATGAGAAATTACTTAAATTAATGCTTTTTTTAAAAAAAAATGGCCAAATAGACAAAAAAACAACCATTAGAGTTTGTATTCTTTAGATAAAAGGAACTACAGACAATATTGGATGTATTCTAAGACATTATAATATAAAGACAACATATACCATTTATCAAAAAATTAATAAGATTATAACTAATCCCAAAGACTCAATACCTCTTGAGGCATGTGGAGTTTATGAAATTTCATGTAGCATTTGTAAAGCTTCCTATATAAAGCATGAGTAATCATCGCATCAATAATTAGAAGAGGGAAGTTAAAAATAGTCATCAACATCAGCACTATCTTTCCATAGTATAGATACAGATCATAATATTGATTTTTTTTAATATAAGAATATTATCCAAATATAACTCTTCAGCAATGTCAGATCAGAGAAGCCATTGAGATCTTTAAAAGACCAAAATGTATCAACAAAAATGATATTTGCAAATTACTTTCTATTTGGATTTTTTTTTTTAAATCATTAATCTAAATAATTTCACATAATTATTATTTGTATTTTCTATTAATAAAATGTTCATTATTGTTATACATCAATGTTTTAGCACCAATATTTGTTAGAAAGTTGATGAATCAGTGTGACCTGGTCGAAACATCAGTATATATATATATATATATTAAGTAAATCGTATATGAATGCACCTTGATAATACTGCATTTATATCTGTAGTCTGTGAAAATCTTTGATTTAATATATATATATTATATATATATATATACATGGAAATCTTGAATGTGTGGAGTAAACCATTTAAATTATCTTAATTAGAAAGCACTTAACCTAGAACAATTGTCCCAGGCCAAGAGTCAAAATAAACTGACAGACTGATGCATCCAAGGAGGATGCGTTAGTCTTTTCTAGGTTAAGTGCTTTCTAATTAAGTCAATTTAAATGGATCCACACATCCAAGACTTCCATCTAAACATTCACTAAAAATATTGTATTACCATATCATTAAAAAAACAGTCAATACATAGACAACTCCAATA
Source organism: Epiperipatus broadwayi (assembly GCA_028023455.1). Lineage (NCBI taxonomy): Eukaryota > Metazoa > Onychophora > Udeonychophora > Euonychophora > Peripatidae > Epiperipatus > Epiperipatus broadwayi. The sequence continues at coordinate 647,404 of JAQFVV010006505.1, forward strand.
ACAATCAACAGTTTCAAACTATTGTCTCTTGTACCAATTGTAATATATATAACTATATATTAAATGTGTAACAAGAACAAAACTTTATTTCCAATCAAACATTACATGCTGGGCATGCTTTCAACTTTATCAAATTTATAGTGCTCAACTATTCCATAGATCGCAATTCTTGCTTTCATAAATTTATGTTATTTATTTATTTAAATTAAAACATTTACATGTTTCATTTTTTAACAATGGACACTTGCTTCTTTTTTATTAATGGAGTGTGTATTTTTAGCATTAGACCATGCCTCCTTATTTTTTTTTTACTTCTTGCCATCTCTTATAACACAAACTGCTTTTACAAGAGTCCGATCAAACATGTGATCTGTTTAAACATTCAATATAAATCGATATTTCTCAAACATGAGTGTGAGATGGGTCATACGCTTGATCTGATTCATGTAAAAGCAGTTTGTGTTGAGAGAGATGACAAGAAGTGAAAATATAAGAAGTCAGCAAGCATTTCATCATCAAAAAAAAAATGGAACATGTAAATGAATTAATTTAAGTAAATAAATAACACACACATTTAGAAAAGTGAGAATTAAACCACTAAACATCACATGATCACTATTTCTTATGCTAGCACATTACTGTTATTAAAACAGGCAAAACTCTCCATATATTAGTGCCACTCAGTGCCAACCAGAGTAATCAATGGCCAAAGCTCCTCACTGATGAAGGCCAAAGACAGAAACTAGTCTGGAGATACTGGATGAGTAGGCACTAGATAGGGATTTAATGCACAAGCCTTCTGGCATCCATTGATTACTCTGGTTGGCACAGGGTGGCACTACTGTATGGAGAGTTTTGCCTGTTTTAATAAAAGTGAGAATTTTGGTCTGTGTAATAATTGAGCACTATGAATCTACCAAATATATTCAAAAACATGCTTAGCATGTAATGTTTGATTGGAAATAAAGTACTTTTTATTGTTAGACATTTAATACATATATATTATACTTTCAACTATATAAAATAATATATAATGAATTTGTAATAATGTGCCATTTCATAAATTAACCAAATGTTGTCCAAATACAACATATTAATAATCAACAACTATATAAATCTAAAAGGATAAATATGCTTTGATGGATATACATTCAACAATCCATAAATATTTCATGATGCTTTGCTTTAAAAAATCCTTCATGAACACAATTTTTGCATAAAAAGTTACATAGAACTAAGCTTAGTATACTAATAATTTGAAAGATAAACATATTGTACCGGTCGAAAAACGTATATCGATCCAACAAGATCCGGAATGCAGGTAAAGTATCTTGAGTCCGACCATTTACAAGATATACAAGTCAGGTACATCGTGGATTCTGCCCTATTTACCTATATTCCCAGGCCAAAGACCTAATCAACAACATTTCTCAAAGATCACATCGCACTCCTTCACTTTCACCGTCCCAGAGCCAAGCCTTAGAGCATAAGATTCACAATAATTATAATTTAATGAGTCCTTGAGTGATTGCACGTATACATATGACTTAACATAAGATACCACTTCAGTTTCACCTATTTATATAGAAAGTAGGTTGAAGTAAAGAAGGGTTCCCCCTTGGGTTCCCCTCTTTTCTTCCAATGCATAAGCTTGTGGTTAAGACCTGTAGAGGTCCTTACCTTGGCATTTTCAACCGCACATGCTTTAGGTTTATTGCCTTAGTAAATATTACATAAAAATACCAACTAAAATAGAAAGTAAATTAAATAATTCGAACACACTGGAAATTTAGTTTTATACATATATTTTGTCTTGTTAATTATTTAATTTATACTTCACTCAAGCTCACGGAACAATTCTCTACATTGGTTTAATATGTATACAGGTAGGTTTATGCCAGACAGCGTCATGCAGTATATCTTTACATATAGAAGTCATTTTGTTAATTTATTACAGCCTTCACAAAATTATTGATTTATATTATTTAAACAAAAAAAACTTAAATTAAATGACCACAGAATTTAGTATACATAAATTTTCCGTGCGCATTTATTACAAGAAAAATGGATTTGTCGTTGGTCAATCGTCCTATTTAAATTTGATAAACTAATTGTCTAACAAACAGTTTCTTATTTAAATTTTCTAAGAAATTATAAAACAAAATGATGTCAAAAAAAATAATTTTATCAAAATAATTTGACGTCTTTCTAAAATGACAACAAACAAACAAAAAAAAAAAAAGATTTATTTTACTTTTTTTTTTTCCAAGTGTCATAGCATCGGCCGGGACGCGAACCCGCAACCCGGGCAACTGCTTGTAAGGCAGTCGCGCTGACCTCTCGACCACCAATGCAAGACTTTTCTTGACAAATAATAACTAATTCTCATTAAAATAACGTCTTTTAGTCAAGCATTGTTAGCCGAGAGGTCAGCGCAGCTGCCTTGCAAGCAAGTAGTTGTTTGCAACGCTTGTGGGTTCGCCTCCCGGCCGATGCTATGACATATGGAAAAAAAATAACGTCTTTTATTTATTTTAAGAGTGGACCTCGTTGGAACAGCATTAAGTTATTAAAATTAACATTATAATGTTTTAGAACTGTAAGCTATTAAGAAATGGTTAATCATCAAACACAAAGGCCACATTGAGTTTGCATTCAATTTAGCCCTTTTTAATTATGTATCTATAACATGACTTAGTTAACTAATGGAGTTTAACTAACCCCGGACTAAAACTAAAGAATTAGTTACTCAGGCTGAAGATTCTCGAGTAGGAGAATCATTTCTCTATGGCTTATGTATTAGATAGGCAATACAAGAATGAATAAAGTCGGGTTAATAAAAATATGAAGGCAAGAGAATGAAAAATAAATGTAGGTTAATGCGAGCCTCTTAACAGACACTTGCACGCCTACAGCCACGACGAAAAAGAGTTTGGTATGTCCGCGATATTGCGAAACGGGTACCTAATGAAGAGATAGGAAATTACAGGAGCCCCATGTCCGCCGTACGGATATCATATAGACTACCTAACTCTACCTCGCTTACTCTCTGGCCCACCACAGTATGTGCAACTGGGAGTAAGATTACACGCAACTAACTGACCATTCTAGGTCCGATCCACTACGCTTGGCATTCATTATCAACCCCACACTTATGGATAACCTAATGGGGATAAATTATAAATAAATAGCCTTAAAGAATCAAATATTGCATAAAGGTCAACCTGTGCAACCAATTACTTCAGGTAAAAGATTTAATTAACAAACGAATATATAATAAATAAGGAAATATATTTCTTGAATAGATTCCCCTTTTTTTAACTTTTAATTCTTAAAAGATGTCAAGCGTTGTTAGCTGAGAGGTCATCGCAACCGCCTTGCAAGCAAGTAGTTGGTTGCAGACGGTTGTGGGTTCGCCTCCCGGCCGATGCTATGACATATGAAAAAAAAACTCTTAAAAGATTGCAAGATAAATAACTGATACTACTGCCCAGCAGCGCTGTTTCCAGGTCAAAATATAGTATATTTTAATTTTATATCATTTTAAAACAATCTAAATTTATAAAATCACATCCTGGGAAATCATGAGCAAATTTACTCTAGTTACTAATGTAAAACCCATTTTTATTATATATCTATTTAACATAACTTCACTGGCAAGAAAGAGAAAAGCAACTTATTTTCTTTGAAAATAGTTTCTTTGCTGACCTCCCTCCCCTTTTTTTAACATAATTCGCTCTTTCGCAAATTATCATTTCACAACCCTTGTGAGTGAAGTTTGTTTTAAAAAAAAACAAAACACAAAATTTATACTACTGAAATCAGTATAAAACAAATGAATATTATATTTTCATATTAAGATAAAATATCTAAAATACCATTAGCTTGAGTTATTTAAAAGAATTCCACATAATTTAAATGGGTTAAAGAGTCAATTACAGGTATTTAATACAAAATTTAACTTTGTACATTTAAGACTTAAAAAGATATAATTAAATTACGGTTAATTCAAAATTAGGTTTATTTAAATGAGAAAGATTTGGACATAGATGACAGGATTTGAAGTCTTGCTTGTTCGTAAGCTTTTACCTTGACATTCCCAGGCGCGATGGTACAGGTGAAGTTCTACAGCTAGTGGCATTCTTCCAAGACAGGACTGTAGCAGCAGCATATAGGAGATGAGATCCCAGAAAGGAATGCCCGCTGTACATCTTTAAAATTACGACGGGCGTAATGACAGTTGACAACTCTCAAATATTTTCTCTCCTTTTTTTTTTTAAAGAAAACCCACTATTTATATGCTGACTCTAGTATTCGAAGTATTTGTTGCCCGAGGCGATTTTTTTCGCATCCTGCCTGAGACAAAAGAAAACATACATTCATTGCTATTTTAAGAAAATTTGAACCTCGATAAGGATCAATCATAATTCTTGTATAATCTTGTATTTTAATATCTATTTAAGCGATGTAGAATTTCCATTAATGGGTTAATGGAAATTCCAAAGTATTTGATTTTTTTTCTATGTAGTTTAATCTTACATTTGTAATGCGTTTCTGCATTGACATTTTCTTTTAAAACTCCTTATCGAGGCAAAAATCTCTTGGAAGGCCATGTTGGATTCTTTAATACAGAATACATTAAACATATATGAAAAAATACATATAAAATTCAAAACTTATATTTGAATGTTTCTCAATAAAATACGCTATTTGGTTATGTATCTAAAACAATATAACATATGTATATATATATCACCCGAAATAAATTATAGCAATTTATCCAAGGTGATTCTGGTTGAAATATTATAAATAATAAAAAAAAACGTTTGCAAATAAATATATTTCTATATACACACATTATTTACATTTGTACATAAGTGAGCTGCAATTAAATCTGAATCAGATTTACCATTTGAATATTTTATATTATTGTGTAACTGAGAAAACTGTAGACTGCCAAATTTTGATTATGATACCCATACATAAAAATTTAAAGAATATAAGTTATACGCATAGATAAATATTTAAAGAATATAAGTATGTGTTAAATCAAGGGTGGGAAAATAGCAGCCCAAGGGCCACATGCAGCCCGCTAAGAGTTTTTATGTGGCCTGCCAAGACAATCAGAAAAATTCACCTTGAACTGAGATTCTCTTTCTATGTGCGACTGAAGATTTGTCTCGTATTTTCCACTAGGATGGCCATGTCGACACACATGTGCAGTGTAGATATGATGTGCAGTGGTTTTCCAGTTGATCTGGTTAATTTCAATTTTGTCTTTGCATTAGCAAATATATACATTTCCAACTTTAGTGAAATGATGGACCCTCTGAAAAAATGTAAAATCGGTGATGAATGTTGTGTGTTTAATGAAAAATGGACAAACAAATATTTCTTTGGTAATACAGGGAATAAAGCAGTGTGTTTATTAGGTCATGAAAAAAGGTGTGGCCCTCTGCTGACCTTCGCTTCCACAAAGTGGCCCTCGATGTGGCGCTCCGCAACCTCTGCAGTCCCGAGCCAAAACAATTGCCCACCCCTGTGTTAAATCATTCTTTTTTGTTTTGAGTATATTGTAATTCCTAACTATAATGAACAACATGTTCATGACATGATTGATAAATATATTAAACAAGCTCCACATTATCACACAATATGCTCAAATCGTATAAATAAAGATACAGTAAAAGTCAATTGATCCCAAAGATGCATTTTGTATAGGCCCAGGTCATCATCTCTCTTATATGTCTTTATTATATGTATAGTATTTATCAACAGTAAATTGTTATATTTTGATTTACAGGTGTCAAACTTACTCCACCCAAAACACTGCCCCCATCCACTCTAGATGACCACAGTGATGATTATTATTAATCATTTATTAAACTAGAGATTATCTCTACCCCAGATATAAACTTTGAGCCTCAGTTAAAGATTAATATATCTGATTCTTTTAATCAAAACACACACATAGAGTTGTTCACATTTCTGTTTCTCACATGCAATATCTTTTATAAATGTATTAAACAACTTCTACACCACCACACACTCCTTTTCAAATCATATGAATAAAAATACAATAAAAGACAAATGCTCATTCGTTGACTGAAGTCACCATTTTTCATATATTTTAACCACATGATTCTGATTTTGTGATTAACTAGACACAGTAAAAGGATGGAAATGTATATATTTTTGAAACAACCACTTATAATAACTTCTTTCATATACACTTCAATGCAAACAATTTTCTTTAAAAACTTTTTTATTTTCCTTACAGTTTCGTCTGTTCATCAGTCTAGGAAAATAAAGAAGTTTTTTAAGAAAATTGTTTGCATTAAAGTGTATAAGCAGAGGAGGTTTGATAAAACTCTGATGAAGACTGCTGGACAGTCGAAACTATAAGGAAAATAAAGAAGTTTTTTAAGAAAATTGTTTGCATTGAAGTGTATATGAAAGAAGTTATTATAAAAAATATATATGAAGATATGCAAAGAAGGTAAAGAGAGGAAACAACCACTTAAGAGCAATAGTGCATCACTAGAATGCAAACAGCTTTAGAAATTCAAAACATAAGCATCCTGAAAAAATATATAGCATATCTTTTGAATATCTATCACATAAAACATATGTGAGTTCAAAATTTAACTTGAACCAATTTATGTGGATATTTTTGGTTAGTTTTTTTTTTACATTGCAATAGGTTGAGAACTCAATCAAGGCTGATGAACATGTAAATTTAGAAAACTTGCTAAAATCTGATTAAAAAGCCAGGTTGTCCATGTATATCTAAGAGGATATATGGTTTTTTGGAATAACTCAAAGTAATGCTAATGTGTAAAATGATATTATGTTAGTCTAATAAAATGATATGATCTTATGAATGTTTCTCAATATTTGGGTCACACCAAAATGTTTGTGGCTTATGAAATGATAAAAAAATTATACAAACCCTAATGGTTGGTAGCCTGTACACCAAGCAGAGAATCCAAATCATAAGCAGGCAGGTACTTGCATACTGCAAGGCTTTGAATCCCTATGCATGCTCAGCCATTTTGCTTCATTTCAATTCTGATAGCAATTTTAAATTCACAGTTCCCACTACAGTTTAGATTTATTATTATTTGTTCTTATGATATCTGTATTCAATTTTAAATTTTAATGAAAAATAATAATGAAAAATCTCTACTAGTCATTATCTTTTTCTAGATAATCTCTATTAATAGTAATACATAATTGGAAGTATTTATGGCACCATCTTATTATGGCATAGCAAATTAATTTCCAAACATAACCTAAAAATAGTTTTTTTTTTCCTATGTCATAGCATCGGCCAGGAGGCAAACCCGCAACAACCATCTGCAACCAACTGCTTGCTTGCAAAGCTGTTGCACTGACCTCTCGGCTAACAACGCTTGACTAACCAAACAATAGTTATGAACCAAGAAGAAAACTAAATGCAAATTATAACAAAATAAAAAAGTAAATTGAAACAAATGTTATTATTGTATTAATTAAACAAAGAAACTAAATCACTTTTCCTCAGGCTATGACTTAAAAGCATTCTAAATGTTGAACAAAGGAATCAAGAATAGAATGGATCCACATGTTCTTAGTTGCTCTGACGTTTATAAGCATACCTTTGTCAACATTATTGGTAATTCAGAGTAAAATTAATTTATCAACCACATGGAATGTGGCGCTTAAGAATTATCAAGCTCATAATTAATAATACAAGGCTGGAAACAGCATCTTACTTTTAACACCTTGATTGTAATCATTAAACAAGATTCAACATGTAAACTTTAATAGCTCAATGTCCATGTAAACAAAGGGAGTAAATCACTCTTCCCCAGGTTATGACTTAAAGGTATTCTAAATGTTGAACAAAGAAATCAAGAATCGAATGAATCGACCTATTCTTAGTTGCTCTGATGTTTATAAGCATATCTTTGTCAAATTTAGAGTGAAATTAATTTATCAACAAGATGGAATATGGCACTTAAGAATTTTCAAACCCATAGCTAATAATACAAGACTGGAGACATCCTATCACTTTTAACACCTTGATTATAATAATTGCTAATTATGAGTTCCTAAGTGGCATATTTCACCTGGTTGATAAATTAACTTCACCTGAATTACCAACAATGTTGACAAAGTTGTTAGTATAGTAAAAAGATGTATTAACAATACTATACATGTCAAGTGTTAGGGGTCTAGAGGTTAGCATAGCTGCTTTCTAAGCAGTTGTCCTGGGTTCACTTTCCAATTTTCCAAGCAGTTGTTTCGGGTTCACTTCCCAGCTAACGCTTTGATGTATGGGAAAAAAAAACAATACTATATATATTTCACTATTTTTGATATATAGAAAATGCATCAGCAAATATGAGATAGAATATAAATTGTAATTTAAATTGTTGTTGAACAAGCGGAAGGCATCATCATCATTATACACATAGTAATAATAATAATTATATCATTGATTATGTAAAATATTGTTGCCACTGCCTTATAATAAATTTTGAAAATCATATGCTATCACAACTTTGTTAAGGGTTAATAAAAAGCAACATTAAGCCATTATTCATGACGAACAATTTTTTCAGTATTTGATCTCAACCTGCATTATCAAAACGCCTTTTAGAGTAAGCCTTTCAACAGATTACTTAATGTATATATATAACAATAAAAATCATAAATATAATGGGAATAAACTATTATAAAGTCTTTCAATCTGTGCTTAACTGCCATTAAATTCAAATAACAAAACGGAAGCAAACGACATCAACTCAAATTCCATGAATCCTGAATTTTAATGTTAGCATATTGTCTAGTAAGTTGTTATATTTTGATTTACAGCTGTCAAACTTACTCCACCCAAAACACTGCCCCCATCCACTCTAGATGACCACAGTGATGATTATCATTAATCATATATTAAACTAGAGATTATCTCTGCCCCAGATATAAATTTTGAGCGTCAGTTAAAAATTAATATATCTGATTCTTTTAATCAAAACACACACAGAGTTGTTCACATTTCTGTTTCTCATGTACAATATCTCTTATAAATGTATTAAACAACTTCTATACCACCACACACTTCTGTGCAAATCATATGAATAAATATACAATAAAAGGCAAATGCTCATTCGTTGACTGAAGTCACCATTTTTCATATATTTTAACCACATGATTCTGATTTTGTGATTAACTACAGATGCAGTATAAGGATGGAAATGTATATATTTTTGAAACAACCACTTATAATAACTTCTTTCATATACACTTCAATGCAAACAATTTTCTTAAAAAACTTTTTTATTTTCCTTACAGTTTCGACTGTTCACCAGTCTAGGAAAATAAAGAATTTTTTTAAGAAAATTGTTTGCATTAAAGTGTATAAGCAGAGGAGGTTTGATAAAACTCTGATGAAGACTGCTGGGCAGTCGAAACTATAAGGAAAATAAAGAAGTTTTTTAAGAAAATTGTTTGCATTGAAGTGTATATGAAAGAAGTTATTATAAAAAATATATATGAAGATATGCAAAGAAGGTAAAGAGAGGAAACAACCACTTAAGAGCAATAGTGCATCACTAGAATGCAAACAGCTTTAGAAATTCAAAACATAAGCAACCTGAAAAAATATATAGCATATCTTTTGAATATCTACCACATAAAACATATGTGAGTTCAAAATTTAACTTGAACCAATTTATGTGGATATTTTTGGTTAGTTTTTTTTTACATTGCAATAGGTTGAGAACTTAATCAAGGCTTATGAACATGTAAATTTAGAAAACTTGCTAAAATCTGATTAAAAAGCCAGGTTGTCCATGTATATCTAAGAGGATATATAGTTTTTTTGGAATAACTCAAAGTAATGCTAATGTGTAAAATGATATTATGTTAGTCTAATAAAATGATATGATCTTATGAATGTTTCTCAATATTTGGGTCACACCAAAATGTTTGTGGCTTATGAAATGATAAAAAAATTATACAAACCCTAATGGTTGGTAGCCTGTACACCAAGCAGAGAATCCAAATCATAGGCAGGCAGGTACTTGCATACTGCAAGGCTTTGAATACCCTATGCATGCTCAGCCATTTTGCTTCATTTCAATTCTGATAGCAATTTTAAATTCACAGTTCCCACTACAGTTTAGATTTATTATTATTTGTTCTTATGATATCTGTATTCAATTTTAAATTTTAATGAAAAATCTCTACTAGTCATTATCTTTTTCTAGATAATCTCTATTAATAGTAATACATAATTGGAAGTATTTATGGCACCATCTTATTATGGCATAGCAAATTAATTTCCAAACATAACCTAAAAATAGTTTTTTTTCCCTATGTCATAGCATCAGCCAGGAGGCAAACCCGCAACAACCATCTGCAACCAACTGCTTGCTTGCAAGGCTGTTGCACTGACCTCTCGGCTAACAACGCTTGACTAACCAAACAATAGTTATGAACCAAGAAGAAAACTAAATGCAAATTATAACAAAACAAAAAAAATAAATTGAAACAAATGTTATTATTGTATTAATTAAACAAAGAATCTAAATCACTTTTCCTCAGGCTATGACTTAAAAGCACTCTAAATGTTGAACAAAGGAATCAAGAATAGAATGGATCCACCTGTTCTTAGTTGCTCTGACGTTTATAAGCATACCTTTGTCAAATTCAGAGTGAAATTAATTTATCGACAAGATGGAATACAGCACTTAAGAATTTTCAAACTCATAGCTAATAATACAAGACTGGAGACACCATCTCACTTTTAACACCTTGATTATAATAATTGCTAATTATGAGTTTCTAAGTGCCATATTTCACCTGGTTGATAAATTAACTTCACCCTGAATTACCAACAATGTTGACAAAGTTGGTAGTAGAGTAAAAAGATGTATTAACAATACTATACATGTCAAGCGTTAGTGGTCTAGAGGTTAGCATAGCTGCTTTCTAAGCAGTTCTCCTGGGTTACGCTTTCCAATTTTCCAAGCAGTTGTTTCGGGTTCACTTCCAGCTAATGCTTTGATGTATGGGAAAAAAACAATACTATACAAAATGCATCAGCAAATATGAGTTAGAATATAAATTGTAATTTAAATTGTTGTTGAACAAGCGGGAAGCATCATCATCATTATACACATAGTAATAATAATAATTATATCATTGATTATGTAAAATATTGTTGCCACTGCCTTATAATAAATTTTGAAGATTATATGCTATCACAACTTTGTTAAGGGTTAATAAAAAGCAACATTAAGCCATTATTCATGATGAACAATTTTTTCATTATTTGATCTCAACCTGCATTATCAAAACACCTTTTAGAGTAAGCATTTCAACAGATTACTTAATGTATATATATATAACAATAAAAATCATAAATATAATGGGAATAAACTATTATAAACAGTCTTTCAATCTGTGCTCAACTGCCGTTAAATTCAAATAACAAAACGGAAGCAAACGACATCAACTCAAATTCCATGAATCCTGAATTTTAATGTTAGCATATTGTCTAGTAAGTTGTTATATTTTGATTTACAGGTGTCAAACTTACTCCACCCAAAACACTGCTCCCATCCACTCTAGAGGACCACACTGATGATTATCATTAATCATTTATTAAACTAGAGATTATCTCTACCCCAGATATAAATTTTGAGCCTCAGTTAAAAATTAATATATCTGATTCTTTTAATCAAAACACACACATAGAGTTGTTCACATTTCTGTTTCTCATGTACAATATTTCTTATAAATGTATTAAGCAACTTCTATACCACCACACACTCCTGTCCAAATCATATGAATAAATATACAATAAAAGGCAAATGCTCATTTGTTGACTGAAGTCACCATTTTTCATATATTTTAACCACATGATTTTGATTTTGTGATTAACTACAGATGCAGTAAAAGGATGGACATGTATATATTTTTGAAACAACCACTTATAATAACTTCTTTCATATACACTTCAATGCAAACAATTTTCTTAAAAAACTTTTTTTATTTTCCTTACAGTTTCGACTGTCCAGCAGTCTAGGAAAATAAAGAAGTTTTTTAAGAAAATTGTTTGCATTGAAGTGTATAAGCAGAGGAGGTTTGATAAAACTCTGATGAAGACTGCTGGACAATCGAAACTGTAAGGAAAATAAAGAAGTTTTTTTAAGAAAATTGTTTGCATTGAAGTGTATATGAAAGAAGTTATTATAAGAAATATATATATGAATATATGAAGATATGCAAAGAAGGGAAAGAGAGGAAACAACCACTTAAGAGCAATAGTGCATCACTAGAATGCAAACAGCTTTAGAAATTTAAAAATAGGCAAGCTTGAAAAATATGTAGCATATCTTTTGAAAGGTAATAAACTATTATAAACAGTCTTTCAATTTGCAGAAGTACTTTCAGCTAATTTCTTTACCTTTCTCAACATGGTTAATTTCTTAATCTGCGTCAACAGCCAAAAATCCATGAAAATACTTAATTCAACACACACATACACACATATATTCTAACCCAGGGAATATATTCCAGAGGAATATATATAATCTATATGCCAAACTCTAGCCCTGTGGATTAGTATAAGCTACTATATGCTATCTTCCACCATTTTGATGATGATTATCTTCAGCTAAGCATATTGGGTTATGTGTTATAAGTATATTTACTACCAAGATATGCATTAAAATAAAAGGGAATTAAAATAATAACAAATTCATATTATCATAATGAACAAACTAATTAATTATTGTGCTTACATGCTATTGATATATATATATATATATATATATATATATATATATATATATATATATATATATATATATATATATATATATATATATATATATATATATTGTGCCATTACAATTTAGTCACTAGCTAAATTTATAGTAATGTGCATGTAGAAAAGGTAAACCAAAAATCATCATCACATTTTTATATAATCATAAATGAAGCTGTAGGGCATCCAAGTTCAAACCCTACAAGGTCCAGTTCTAAAAGCTTTAAACAGAGAAAGAATGGGTCAACAATTACATGCTTTACTTGTTTGTGTGTTGATAGAAAGGTAATACACACATTTAAACTATTTAATATTTAATTTTTCTTTAAAAAGCAAAGTTATAATGCATACATATAGGCAATGTATGTGTAAATTATTTAATTGTTTTATATTTCAAATATTAAACATTTTAACTTTCTTTAAAACTAACCTATGCTTGATCAATTCTAATATTTTATTCTATGCTTTTATTTTGCTTTTCTTTAATTATAAGTGGGATTTAAAAGTTACAGATTTAATTAAATAATTGGGTTATAATTACTAAGCTAGCAATTATAGTATTTAATGTTAGTTTATGAATGATTTGAAAGAATGAAGGATGTGTGTACATTACATACAGAAATTTACATTTACTAAATATTGAAAGAAAAGGAAGTATTAAATCTGTCAAATTATTTTTTTTTGTACAATTGTTTGTTAAAAGAGGAAATCTGTTTAATCAGATATCAATCTTTGTAGCAATTTTTTTTGTAAATAATTGTTTTTCACTTTGGAAGCTTATAATGGGTCAGAGCTCTAATTTTGAAATTGTCTTATCTCAAGATCTAAAGAAGGAAGCTCAAAGATTTGAAATGTTACCTGGATGTTAAAAAGGAAAAAAAGAGAAAAGAAAGGAAATAAGGATTGAGTCTATTTTTTTTTTAAACAAAAGTGTCTGGAAAAAGGATTAAACTTTTCAGTTGAAAAATAATTTAGTTGAAAATAAATTACAGATCTAATTAAAACAAATTTGTCCAAAAATAGCAAGTGATGCTATCTCTGATTGGTTAAGTTAGCTAAAAATTGGATATAAAAAGCTGTCTTGAATTATTATTATGATTATTGTGATTGATTCAGATTATTAAACTATAAAATTGAATGTTGAAAATATAAGAAATGTCTGGCTAGAAAAATTATATGTATGTCCCATCGGTTCCGGACCATCTGAGGAAGCTGCACATCACATAGGAAAGAAAAGATGTTGTGTCTAAAATAATATTCTACACCTTTCAACTGACCAGAGAAATAAGATGTTTTTAATAGAAGGAAGAAAGCATTCACCTGCATTCAAAGAAGATGAATTAATCTACTGATAAATATTAATCATCAAGTCCAATTAATTGTTACCACAACTGATTTTAAACTCAAGAAAATTTACAAATGGGAAAACAACTGCTGTATTTCATCCACATGCTTGACAAGAAGAGAAGAAAATTTAATATAATGATTTCCAAATTGTCCACTAAAGCAAATAACCTCAATAGAGTCATCATCATCAAATAGTTATACACCTCAAGAAAGAGATTGTTCCCACATAAAACGGAAATAGTAGCTGCAGAAATATAGACATTATACAAGACAAGTTTGAACCCTTGAAATTCGCCACAAACAAAAGATCGGTAATATGACTTTTTATATCTATTTTCTTTATGATATCAGTCTTAATAAACATTTTAGCAATAAAGTGGTATATTTTTATTTAAAGAACTTTTAAAGACTATTCAGATCGATTAAAACAAGAATCTCTTACTAATAATAACTTTGAGCTTCATAAATTATCTTGAATGTATGAAAATTATTTGTTTATTAATTTTACAGTTATGAAAAATATTAATGTGTAAAACAATTTTTTTTATGGTATTATGATTTTAGTTTTAACTAATATATTATTATTTTGGTTTTAAATCATATTTTGTTATCATGGGATAAAACACGCACATACATAATGATATTTTATATGTGTATAATTGCGATTGAATGTGGAGTAACAAGTAATGTTAGAATATTAGATTAGTTTGTTTCATTAAGTATAGCATTTCAGAGGTAGAAGAGAGGGGGGAGAAAATAATTTAAAACTTGTTTCTAAAACTTGCTCTTTCAATTCTACTAACATTTTTTTTTTACATTCTATTTACATGTTAGATTTTTAAAGTATGTGTGCTAATGAGCAGATAATATTTTTTTTTTCTTAAAATACTTTTCTCATGGAGTGAAAATCATGGTCAATGTGACGTCCAACTTAATACAAAATACATTTGAAGGGAAAGGGGGAAGAACTTAAAATTAATCTGAGGATTGTTATATAATCAATTATTATTATTATTCATGTCAATTTTCATATTTATCTAGAAATTTTTATGTATATGTTAGAAATGTAGTAATAAATATTAGTTTGTTTTATTAAACGAGGCGTATATATTTCATTAAGTGTAGTCTTTGTTAAGTGTGATTATTCATCATCATCAATAGTTGAATATTAGTTATTTAAGATATAAGTAAATATGCTAAAATTAAGCAATAATTATGAATTTCTTTATAAAAATTAGTTTTATGTTTAGGCTTAGTCCTAGAGCTGTAGTTGAAACCATTGTCATTATCATTATTATTATCATCATCATCATCGTCATCAACGTTTTAATTAATGAGCTGTTTAACTGTTTAAAGGCCATAAATAAATATTGATTTTATAATATTTAGTGATCTCTTAGTATTATTATAACCACATCCCATCATCTATTTCATGCAAGGATGAGTGAATTGCCATCCTAAGTTAGTTATGTATAATCTTGAGCTAGTGAACTTATAAAAATATTGAAACACATTTGTTATGGTAAGATCTGAGAAATGATTTATGTTCAATGAACTCCACTGTGGTTTAAAGATGTTTTACTTTTACCTAACTATTAGTGCTTATAGTGATATGGCTCAAAAAGCAAAATCTCTCATTTTTATTAGAAATAAAGTACCAAAAGGGATTCAAACCCAGTACATGTGAAAGGTTATTAGATATAACCGTGTCTAGATTCAGATAATCTAGTGGCGCCCTGCTAGACCATATTCACTTAGTATTTGTTTAAACATGCACTTAACATCAAACCAAGAAATGAAAGTGGATAAAACCTACAGTCTGTATACCTGAGTTATAATAATTTGCCCATAATTTGCTTATAATTATTGAGATAGTGTTTACTTAAGAAATCCAAGTTATTTTAAATATATATGATCATTCTATGGAATACCTTTCTACTCAGGTATGGTAATATCTTTTTTTTGAATGAACTTTAATTATGTTACAATATATATATATTGCAAATATAGAGGATTTGAACACCGACTTTCAAGCACTCTTCAACTATCCACACTATCTCACATGTATCAGTAATATGAGATAGTGTTGATTGCTGAAGGGTACTTCAAAATCTGTGTTCAAATCCCCATATTTACAATTAAGCTCCGAGTATATGACGAATGCCTGTATTTCAAATATAATACATAATTTGCACAAAAAAGTTAAGGAACACAAAAAGTAAGTAAATATATTGAATTGATATAAAAAGTTTGACAAATTTTTAAAGAGCCCTATGCTATGCAGTAGTAAAATAATAACTTTAAGAGATGAGACCTCTGGATTAAATCTCAAGTGGTCATTTCTGGTACCTAATCATTACATGATCTCTTGAGAATTAATCATTACATTTTTTAATTTTAAAGGTAAATAATTACATTTGAGAGACTTAATTTTTAAAAATGAAGCAATATATTTTAATTTCGAATTATGTTTGGAATTGCCTTTAATTCATAATTATATTATAATAAAAGCAAAGATATCAGTAATTTAAAAGATGAATTTTTTAATAATTGGCTTCTAATAGCTTGGTAAAGGTCATTCACTATTGTAAACAAATTTCACATCAAGAGCTATTATTATTTTATCTAATGTGACTTACTGCAAAGAGGTATTTTTGCCTATTAATTCTTTCCCCCCCCCTCTGACTATTGGTCTATCCATCTGTCTTTTTATCCATATATCCTTCCATCTACCTATCTCCATCTGTTTCTGTCTATCTGGTCTTGTCTGTCTGTCTGTCTGTATATCTATCTATCTATCTATCTATCTATCTATCTATCTATCTATCTATCTATCTATCTATCTATCTATCTATCTATCTATCTATCTATCTATCTATCTATCTATCTATAATCTATTCAATTATACATTTCTCTGCCTATGACTATCTATCTATCTACACCCACCTAACTTGTCTGTCTGTCTGTCTGTCTATCTATCTATCTATCTATCTATCTATCTATCTATCTATCTATCTATCTATCTATCTATCTATCTATAATCTATTCAATTATACATTTCTCTGCCTGACTATGTCTATCTATCTATCTACACCCACCTAACTTGTCTGTCTATTTATCTATTCATCTATCTATCTATCTATCTATCTATCTATCTATCTATCTATCTATCTATCTATCTATCTATCTATCTATCTATCTATCTATCTATCTATCTATCTATCTATCTATCTATCTATCTATTTATTCAATTATACATTTCTCTGCCTAACTATGTCTATCTATCTATCTATCTACACCCACCTAATTACTTATGATATATTTATTTATACATTTACCTGCCTGCTTATCTGTCTGTCTGTCTATCTGTCTATCTATCTATCTATCTATCTATCTACCTATCTACCTACCTACCTACCTACCTACCTACCTACCTATCTACCTATCTATCTATCTATCTATCTATCTATCTATCTATCTATCTATCTATCTATCTATCTATCTATCTATCTATCTATCTATCTATCTATCTATCTATCTATCTATGTCTGTCTATCTATCTCTCTGACTGTCTGTCTGTCTGAGAACCCCAAAAATATGACACTATAACCACTAAAAGTAAAACGTTTATCATACTAATTTTTTTGAATATTTTTTATAGTTAAAAATTTAGCATCGAGTTAGCTCAAACCAATTAAAAAAACTATAATGGATTTAAAAGTAGTTTTTAGCACACCAATGAGAATAAATTGCCATTATACTGTAAATTTTTATCAACACTATCTTTATAGATATATTAAACAACTTCCATACTTCCCCATTCTTTTTAAATTCACATAAATAAAGATACAATAAAAGACAAATGACCCCCAAGAAACAACACTCATCAATTAGCCCAGATCACCATCTCTCATATATATCTATATTATTTGAAGAGTATTTATCTATAGTAAATTGTTACATTTTTATTTACCATTGTCAATTTTCTTCCACTCATAACTTTGAAACCATCCATCTCAGATAAATATAATAATGATTATTACTAATCATTTTCTAAACTAGAGATTATCTCTAGCACAGATATAAACTTTAAACCTTAGTTAAAGATTAATATATCTGATTTTTTTAATTTTAAACATATACACACGTGGAATATTTACCTTTCTCTTTCCCATGTGTAATATCTTTATAGATATTTTAAACAACATCCATACTTCCCCATTCTTTTTAAATTCACTAAATAAAGATAAAATAAAAGACAATAGTAAACATGACAGACTCAAAAGCTAAGGTTGTGGGATCAATTCTCAGCTCAGATTTTTTAAAAAATTATAATGGGTGGAAATGTTATTCTCAACTTCTTGCTATGATGCTTAAAAGTCATACGACCTCCAGAATAATTCATCACATATTCTTGAAGGTGGTAGGTGTACTTGTGAGTTTTCAAATAAACCATGTATAGCCCATGTTTTTGATAAATCTATATATTTGTTTTTTATTATTGTTATTAAAAAAAAATTATTGTGGAAAAATTAATTACAATATTTATAGTTTATTTCCGGTTTTTTTTTTTGGATTAACTTATTAACAGAAAAATGAAAAAAAGTATATAAATACAATATTTATACTTTATTCATGCTGGAAGCATGCATGCATATCATGATGATCAATGCTCACTTTTAGGGAGGGCAGGGTCCCATATCTTTAAAAACAGTCCACATATTTTGTGACCAAAAGGTCTCAATACTGAAATAAACCAAAGTACAGCAATGTTAAGAGCATTTCACCACCTCCCACATTATAATGTAAATAAAAAACAAATAAAATGAAGCTTCTTAATGAAATTTATCAGAATTTATCCCTTTTTTTTAAATTTAACATTCGATTTATTAATTTTGTTTTAATTCATCAACTAACACATCTTCAGTAGTTTATAGGCCTTTGAAACTGTACATTTATTAAAAATACAGGATGCCATCTTGGTTTACATAAAAACTCACATGTACCTTTTTTTACCATTGATTCTACAAAAATAATGTGGATATATATAAAAAAAGATAAACTTCTCAAAAGCGCTCAGCCACTTCATGTTACAAATAATACCTTAGCTTCACCATTAACTGCGTTCCAGCACATTTAGTCATATTACATATCTCTCAGCTCCATATAGCTATTTGAGTTGGATAGCTAGATTTGAAAACATGTAGGTATCTGAAAATTTTAGATTTCCCACTCAAACTTTTAGATAAATGCTGGCTTTGGGTTGGTATTTTTAGATCTAGTGTCTGAAGCTACCTTAGCGCCTCTCTGAGGAGGGCCAACGCATAAAACCATGGACAGAGGTTTGGGGGAGGTTGCTGACAGAGATATTTTAACTGCTTTCTCTGGCTAAGCATTTATCACAAAGCTTGTTGAGCAATTGGCAATGCTCATTGTTTATATCTTACAAGCTTAAGAGAATGAGGTCATGTGATCTAAGATTGTTTTTTTTATTTGACTATACATATTATATATATCTTAATATCATCTTTTTTGTACTTCAACCTCGAAGATATGGTGACATATAATTCAAAATACACATTTGTAACATTTCTATGTAAATATATTGGAATCAATTAACTTAAAATTAAAGCAATTACTGCGTCATATTATTTTACTTATCAATGCTATAAATGGTAATTAATTTCTACCCATGTTCATGTTGATTTACATAGACAAATGAGAGTTAAAACAAGACGATAGAAAAATTATGAACTTAATATATATATATTTCCTTTTCAATATTCAGTTAACATTTTTTTTTTTGTTTTATCCATTATTTCATAGTAAAATTATTATTTTTTTTTTAAAAAAGAAAAAGAGAAAAGATTGACCTTAATAGAATCTACTAAAACATAAAATAAAAATAGGTTTGAATTTTTTTAGACACTTATTAAACATTTTTTCCAAAATTATTTAGATACGAATTTCAAAATAGCTGTGTCGTCTTTGCATCGTAACTTTAGACAGACAGTTATATTTTAAACAAACCAGCCAGAGAACAAGGAAATAATGTTAATGATAATAAAAATAAAGTACTTATCGCATCAACTACAGACAAATGCTGTTGTCCCACAATGCTTTGCTCCTCGAAATTTTTTGAGTTAGTAAATTTTACATTTTTATTTTTTTTAAAAAATCAATCGGAAAAATATAGCCGGAAAAAGAAATACCTCAAAAAGCATTGTATTGAAAAAAATATTGATTAAAGATAAAATAAATGTAAATTTATTACTTACAGTTCTTGAAGATGAACTCTATTAATTGTAATAAGTCCTTAAAACAAATAATGGTTATAAACATTTAGAGAGGAGAATATATAATAATATTTTCGAAACATATTATAAGAATGTTTTCCTGAAGGTTTGTGATGATGGTATTTTAGTTGTATTTATGTATTGGACTATATTCATCATCTAATATGAGTATTGAAAGGATGTAGAAAAAAATAACTTTATTTTAAATATTCCAAATACATTCATCTATTAGTAATAGCACACAGGCTAGTATATACACAATGTTTCGAGAGGTATTATTCTCCCCTCTTCTTCAAGTGTTGCTAGCCTGACCAGTAATGGTACTAGCATGGGATTTGAACCTGGATCCTTAGATTCTTAAATGTAGAAGAACATATATTGGTGAGACTAGTCATCCCATTGAAAAGTGCTTGCAAGGACACAAACTGATAAAAAGAAAAAAAAACCCGATGTGTCTAAGGTAGCAGACCATATATGTACCAATGAACATATATTTAATTGGGAAAACACAAAAATATTGGATAAGGAAGAAATGGTACAAAGAAGAAAATTTAAAGAAACTGCTCACATGACAATTGCAAACAATCCCATAAGTCAACCTAGTGTGACTATACATAATGTATGGAAACCACTAATCAACTTTTCTCTTAGGAAAAAGTGGACAAATCAGGAGGAACCTTATAAATAAGTATATAAAATTTCTACTGACTGTTGCCTTTGTCAGGATGGAACAGTTGGTTATAGCGTTACCTTAAAATTCAGTACTCAAGAATCTAAGCGCCAGGTTTGAATTCCGTACTAGCACTGTCACTAGTCAGGCCAGCAACACTTGAAGAAGAAGGCAGACTAATACCTCTTGAAACATTGTGCATATACTAACCTGTGTGCTATTATTAACAGTTGAATGTATTTGGAATATTTAAATAAAGTTACATTTCTCTAAAGACATTGTATACTCATATTAGATGATGGAAATAGTCCAATATATAAATACAACCAATACTATAAGAATATTTACAAATCAATCTGTCTAGGGTTATTTAAATAAATTTCCAAATAATGTCTCTTTGGTATCAATCCTCTAAGTTTATTTTCATCTAGTAGATATATATGAGGTAGAGATGGTTCACTTTGCTAGTGTATTAAAATGACTCTAGAAAGCCTGAGTTGGAAAACCTTTGCATGAAATGCAAATATGAAGATGCTGATGCAGAAATATGATTGGTATGAGATAAAAGTAATTTCATGCCGTACATTTAGTATTAAGTAAGAAAACTGAATGTAATTTATTATGTTAACATTGCTTCAAAATATTTTTGATTTAGAGAAGTGCAAATTTTAAACTTCACTTCTAGAACTAAAATGTTTCCATGATTGCAGGTATAAGTTTATATATGTTCTATTTCCATAAAGCATGTAATATAATGCAGGTGGACCATGAAAACTTCTATCAATGATTCTTGAATTTTAACAAACATCAGTGTAATGTCCAGTTCACTATATTCTTCTACACACAAAAATACTCCTAAATGTCCTTGATGAAACATTACTTTTTTCTTTTTCATGTGTCATGGCATTGGCCAGGATGTGAACCCGCTAACCTGGGACAACTGCTTGTAATGCAGCTGTGCTGACCTCTTGACCACCAACTCTTTACTGAAACATTACTTTTGACAATCATGTTTCTAAATCTTCAATCTTCATTAATTTTGTTAAAATAAAGGACAAACATCCATTGTTTTTTTTGAAAAAAAATTCCTAGGATGGAAAATGCTGCATGAGATCTATAATTTGTCAATAATCAATTTGACAAAATGGTAATTCAACGAATGAGAAACAGTAAAAAAAAAAACAATTTAGATACCAAACTGAATGGACAAGTAAGATGAAAATTGAAATTCAATATTTTGATAAATATTTAATGGAAGCAGGAAATATGCATCTTGTGGATCGTACATCTTTTCACTTATCTTTGAACATACATTTATAATTATATCCATCCACATGGTGTGAAAAGTGGATAGATATAAATCTATCTAGTATGTGAGTGATGTAATAAAATTTCACTCCAGCAATATTATTCATTAAATGGATAATCTCTAGTCTAATGAATGAGTAATAAAAAATATTAATATACTTTCATCAAATGGTTTATGTCAAAGTTGTGAGGGCAAAAAGTTTAACACTTGTCAGTTAAACTGTAGTAATTGCTTATCTATATATACTAAACAGATCTGTGCTTAGAGATATTTTCACTTCAGGCAGGAGAATAAATTTTTCTCTCTCTCTATATATATATATATATTAAGTATTAAATAAAACTAAATGATTTTGGAAACAAAGTAAATTTATTAATTATTAATCCATATCATTGAAACTCCAAGAATAAAATGCTCAAAGCAACATAAATATGACAATAATATTAGCATCATCAATGGCTTTGAGCATTTCATCCTTGGATCTTTCACTGAAATGGATGGTTGAAGAGTTGAACAGCAGAGAATATTGAAGCTTGTCCATTAAGTTTAAAAACTTGCTATCTTATATAAACTGAGCAGTGATAATATATATATATATATATATATATATATATATATATATATATATATATATATATATATATGAGTAGGAGATGGTCATCTGGATCAACTGATGAATGCTGGTTCAGTATGAAACATGTATATTAGAGATTGTTTATCTCTTTCACATGTATTTGGTCATTTGTATCAGTTGTATAAGATGAATTGGATAGCTATGGGGAGTTTGACAGTCTGAGTTCAGGTCCCTTGTAATTACCTTAAATTTACTATAGACAATGTACATGTATTTAAATATTATATATATATATATTGCAAGACAATGTACATGTATTTAAATATTATATATATATATATTGCAATATTCTTAATAAATTCTACACAAGAAGTGATAACTGATTGGTGAGATGTAAGATCACATGTTAATGCAAAACTATAAAGAGACAAAAATTATTAAGAAAACAATATTCACAATTGATATTCCTAATTTTCAGAAATATTCCAATGATTTTAAATTAGAACTTGTAAATCACTTTCAAATATTAACAGATTTTGAACATGATTCAGATTTGAGAAAAATCAGTAGGAAGATAATGGATACACTTTTAAAAACTGCAACAAAGATAGCTGAAACAAAAAAGCAGCAATTAAACAATAAAATTTCTACTGAAGGTTGAGAATTTATGAAAAAAAGGAATATGAAGATATATAAAAACAATGCATTAAAAAGGATTGAATATCTTGAATTTTGTAAAATAGTATGAAAAAGAGTTGATAATGATATAAGAAAATATAATTGTGAACTAGAAAGGAAGGCTGTAGAAGAGAATAAAAGTCTCAAGAGTGTTAAAAACATTTTGATATTGGTAGGAAACTTATATCTGCAATAAGAAAAACTGATGCAACTATTAATAAAAAAAGAGATGACATCATGAAATGGGTAGAATGGTTCTGACAAGAGTTTAGCATTAAACAACAAGGAAAAACATCACCTATAACTACAATTGTCCAGGATTTTAAATGAAGAAGTGAGACATGCAATTAAATTTATAAAGAAGGAAAAAACTCCAGGTAATGATGGTATTTTAATTGATGTTTTAAAAGAAGCAGGTGAAGAAATAGAAAAAAAAATTGGCATAATTATATACTAAATGTTTAAACCATAAAAATTTCCCACATGATTAGAAGAATGCAGAATAAATATTAATATTTAAAAAAAGATGATAAAGAAGATATTAGAAATTACAAAATTACCAAAATAAGTACAACTTATGTATAGCCAACTTTGGATTTTAACTAAACTAAAAAATATGCTGAATTTAAAGTGGTTTTAATACAGTGAATCATAGCCAAGTATTGAGAGAAGTTATAGAAAGCATCAATGAATATGAGTTGCCATTATGCTTTGGATTTGTAGATTATGAAAAAGCATTTTTCTAAAAGCATTTTTTTTCAGTGATTAAAGCATTGGATCATCAAGATAGGGACCTAGAATACTGTCATATTCTGAAGAATATTTATAAAAATGTATAGCAACAATTAGATTACACAATGATATAGGAAGGTTAACATTGAGAACAATGTAACACTGGGTGACTCCATAATTCCAAATCTTTTTACAGCAGTTTTGCAAGAAGTACTTTAAACAGGCAAAACTCTCCATATAGTATTGCCACTCAGTGCAAGTCAGAGTAATCAATGGATACCAGAAGGCTTGTGCCTGTTTAATAACGGTTGTAAGCAAGCATAAGAAATTGTGATTGTGTGGCGTTTACTGGCTTAAGAAGTATTTTGTGGATTAAACTGAGAAGCTAAGATATTAAAAGTAAATAGAGCTTATTTAAGCTATTTATATTTTGTAGATGATATAGTTGCTTTTGCAAAAAATGCTTTAGAACTTCAGGAAATGTTGCAAGAGTTATCAGATGAGCATTAAGAAAGTAGGATTAAAGATAAATGTTAAAAAGACTGAAGTAATGTTCAATGGATTTTTCTCTAGAAAATAAAGATTGATAATGAACTAGAAGAAGTAACAACTACAGATATTTTGGTCAGATTATTACTACAGATGGAAATATTATGGATGGAATTAATCATTGAATTAAACTTTGCTAGGGTGCTTTTGGTAGAAATAACTTAATACTAAAAGGAAATATGCCTATGTGTTTGAAAATGAAGATTTTTAATAAATGTGTGTTACCAGTTCTTACTTATGGATTTGAGACTTGGGCACTTAACAGAATAGCAATACTGAGACTTCAGACCACTCATTGAAGTATGGAAGGATATATTTTAGGAGTATCAAAAAGAGATTGAAAACGAAATACATAGGTGAGAGAACAAACAGGGGTTATGGATATTATTGAAATACTTTAAAGACTGACATGGAGTTGGACTGGATATATTTCTAGAAGACATGATAAGAGATGGACAGTTGATATAATCAACTGGAATTCAAGAGATTGTAAAAGACCTAAGAAAGAGACCACTTGCTAGATGGATGGATGAAGTAAGAAACTCTGCTGGGGTGATGTGGAGAAGAGAGGCTAGAGATCAGAGAAGATGGATTAAACTGGATGAGTCCTTCACCTTGCAATATATCGATAAATATTGAAAATGATATATATATATGCTAATTATGCTATTAAATGTGAGATAATTGATAATTAAATATAATAAAAAAATATATTAATTCTTTATAGCAATATGATAAAATATTCTCATTCACCAGCTTTTAAACTCGTTGTACTAGGGTTATATATATTTTTTCATATGTCATAGCATCGGCCGGGAGGCGAACCCATAACTGTCTGCAACCAACTACTTGCTTGCAAGGCGGCTGCGATGACCTCTCGACTAACAACGCTTGACTAGGGTTATATCTTAAGAATAAAAAAACAAATAATAGAAATCTCTCAAAGAAGTATTTTTAGTTTCAAGAGGTCAACCAATAGCTCGAAAATGTAAAATCTTCAGTTGTAACTAAGGTATTTAGAGTTTTCAGTTGTCTATCCTGTAATTTGATTTAAAAAAAATAATTTCCTTCTTTCCATTAAGTGATGAAAGTCACGTGAGATGACTAGGTGACTGATTTCAAGATGAAAATTTGAAAAATAAATCTACTTGTGAAAAGTTAGGAGTTTCCCTAAGGAATTTTTTTTTGTATGTGACGGCCTGCGTGTCTGTTAGAGAAACAACTTGAAACGTTCTTTTGAGAAATTACAAATTAACGGAAGAACTTATTTATAAATGTAAAACCTCTAACTGCGTTATCGATACTTCTGAATTCAAAGGAATAGTAAAAGAAATTTGCTGTCATCTTTTGATTCAATTTAGTTTATTTCTCACGATTATTTCTAGACAATTATATAATGTCTTGATTTCAGCTTTTTGTTCTTAGATGTAGTTGTATACGCGTATATATCTACAAAAAGTGTATTACCAGAATTGGAAAATTAATTATTCAAATTAATGGAGAATACCACATGCAGATAATTCGGGTTTGTGCTCCAATGTGTTCCATTGTGATAAATCGATATAGAATGATTATGCTTTTGATCAAAGTCGACAACTTTTTAAAATTGTCGTGGAAGATTTTAAAGCTAGAATTGAAACACGATTGAGCGGTAAAATAACTGTGAATAAATTTGGTTATGGAGACAGAAATGAGAGTAATTAATTATATAACCGTGTGTAACGTATGGGGAATAAATGTATATTATAAATTTATATTTGTGAGATAAATCTTAAAATAGAAATGGATAATGGAAGCATGCAAATAAAGATACAGCAAGCATTGATTATACTTTGGCTAGAGTGAATATATATACTGTATATCAAAACTATTATTGGGCGAGTATCTTCAATTAGTGAGATATCACATGTTTGTCAATATATAATTAGAGAGAAAAGCACTATTAAGAAAAACAAAATTGACACGTAGTAACCCTAAACTTATATCATATATATAACTTTTTTATAAATCTCATATACACTGAAATGCAATTTTTTTATATAATCTCTCCTTTATTTCTCTAACAGTTTTGACTGTTCTGCGGTCTTTGTCAGAGTTTTTTATAACTTTATTCTTCCTGTTTACATTTATTTATTTATGGTCAATTATAAATGTAAAAGGGAAGAAGATTATTTAAAGCTCTGATGAAGACTGAAGGATAAATGAAACTGTTAGAAAGATAAAGAAGGAATTATATAAAAAAATTGCACTAGAGTGTATATGAGATTTATAAAATATATATATATGAATATATAAAAAATGCATAAAAAATCATCATCATCAACCATTATCAATCCACTGCAGGATGAAGGTCTCTCCCAGTTTAATCCATCTTCTCCGATCTTTAGCTTCTCTTCTCCACATCACCCCTGCACACTTTCTTATTTCATCCATCCATCCATCTCACATGTGGTAAAGGAGAATATATAAGAATAACCCCTAAACTTCAAAATTATTCCAATAAATTTAAGGTAAAACTATTTTAAAACCTGAACACATTATGATGGTTGCTCAGATTGGAATAAGATTTAAAAAAATACTGTACTAAGAATTAGTACATAGATAACTCATATAAAAACCATCTCTTCACTAACAAATTTTTATCACATGACCTGTCTAGCTTACATATTGCCATTTTAGTAGCAAACTTTTTGCCTTTTTGGCATTTATTATAAGCTTTAGAAAGCAATGATAGTCACCAGATGGCAGTGCTTAATAAATCCCTTTCCTGTGTTTTCCTATCCAAAATCTCCTGACTAGTTTCAAGCTTATGGTTTTGCATTGTTTCAAGCTCCTAAGCTTCTCACTGATGAAAACCATAAGTTTGAAACAAGTCAAGATTTTGGATAGGATATCACAGAATAGACATTTATTAAGTGCTATCATCTTGGAACTATCATAATACGTGGCAAAAAGATGGTGGAAAAGAATGCGACTAAAATACAGTTTTACCTGAGAAAAGAAATGTAAGAAGAAATGAGGAAATATAAACCAATATTTTAAAATTATCAATTTAAAAATATGAATATCCGTAATTCCATATAATAATAGGAAAAAATAAAAAATGATAATATAAAAAAATTGATTTGCAAAATGGAAATGTAGAAGATAAGAAAAAGGACAAAAATATAAAATAACATCTTGGAATTGAAAGAAATTTCAGAAATAAGACGTAAAAAAAAAAGAAACTATTGAAAGAAAGAGGGATAATGTAATGAAATATTTGGAAGCATTTTGCAAATAACTACTTAAAATAAAATAAAAACAGACAAATACAGTAGCTTATACAATTATGAGATCTTTTGAAATGTCAACTAATTTAAATAAAATCAAAGCATGCAATTAAATTTTGAACAGTGGTAAAACAATAAATGATATAATTATAAGAGGTTTTTTTTTAAAAAAAGCATATGAAGAAATACAGAAATTGTGGTCTGCGTTATTTAAAAAAATACCTAAATTATAATGACCCAACAGATATTTGGAGAATCGTAGTAGTTATATTGATAATCAGGAAAATGAAAGAGAAAATATAAAATTATATAATGTCTCCTATCAGTTCAATATTTACTAGATATATGTATGAAATATGATTGTATTGATATAATGTTTAAATTTTTGTAGATCTGATGAAGACTGTTAGGAACAGTCGAAACTGTAATATTAATAAATAATTCTGCTTTAAAGTGTAAAAATAGTGGAATGTGGTTATTATATGTTATCAGTCCAATATAATATCTCTACAGAGCTCACCAGTCTCACATCAACTGAAAAAGAATAAGCTTAGTTTAAAAGTGGTCATAGGATAGTAAATCTCATCCAAATATTGAGAGAAGTTATTAAAATGGCCAATGTGTATAAATCATTATATATCAGGGGTGACCAAGACATCGATTGTGATCGACTAGTTGACCATGAAGGTAACACGAACATTGACAAATTAAAATAATAAATTCAGAGCTGATTTGAATATAAAAAGTAATAAAAATAAAGGAAAAATTTAAAATTATTCTCATTTAAAAATAGTTAAATTTAAAATAACACTTGTTGTAATTGTCGATCTCAAAAATAAACCCAAATTAGAAGAAGCTGAAAACAATTAAATTATTTTCATGTAACACTAGAGGTAAAATTCTTAGAAATATTTAATTGCCATTATCCTGAGAAGAAATAAAAATAACTTGTCCTGGAACAACAAGGATTTTAGTGAACTGATTTTAAAATAAAGAAATTGTGAACTTTTAAAAACACTTTGTATAGTAATTTAATAATTGTAATTTAATAAATATTTTACAAAGCAATATGGCTAAATTGTAATACTAGAGGGAGCTGAAGTAACTTATAGTAATCATACAAAGTATATATCAATAACAACATTGTGGACAAATAATTATTTTTATATTGGATCTTTGACCATTGTATATAAATTAAAAGTGATTGGAAAATATAAACATTTTCATTTACATATTAATTTTATTAATTATAGTGACAAAAGAATCTCAGACTATTCAATTTTGTGCGATGATAGATTATGTACCAAATATATTTGAGAGCATGAGGGGTTGTCACAATAAGTTTAAGTAAATAAGTATTCATCTTATATTTAAATAAAAAATATTTACAATCTGAATGTGGTCCTAAAGACAAAGAGATTTGAAAATCTAAACATTTGCATAACAAATTTTATTAATTATCAGGAGAAAATTTGGTTTAGAATAAAGATAAGAATATATATGTAATGTATTTTGAGTTTGAGCCTTGAAATTCAAGACTCGGGCAATTGTCACAATAAGTTTAAGCAAAGAAATATTTCTTTTATATTTAAATGAAGAACATTTAAACTCACAACATATTTCTAACACTGAAGTGATTCAAAAATATAAACATTTTTATTTAAATATAAATTTTATTAATTATCTTGATGTATGGGCACTCCTGTGATGAAGCATTTATGCCCTGGACAACAACACATGTGTGTGAAAGTCCTTGGTATAAACAAAAGCCATGTTACCATGTTATTGTGAATGAGATCAGACCCCAAGTAAACTCAAAAATATCAGCTGGTGCATTGGTCATTTATAATTCACTTAAATAATATTTTAGAGACAATTATTTAATTAAAAAGAGAACATTCTATAAAGATAAACATTTTAATACTTCAGTAATTAAACATTTTGTCATATTGGCTTTGAATGTTCCATCATCAGATTTTCAATGAAATGGATGGCTGAAGAGTTGTGAGTTGGAGTAGTTTGAAGCCTGTCCATTAAAGTATGAAGATTGGCTGTCTTAATATAAAACTGAGCACTGATTGCATATATGTGTGGTTGATGATAATCTAGACCAAATTAATGAGTGCTGATTTAGCATGAAATACATATATTGGTGATTATTTATCTTTTCTACATGTATGTAGTCATGTGTATCATTGGTATGAGATAGAGTGGTGAGTGGTGGGTCATGTGAAAGTCTGAGTTCAAAGCCCACATACATTACACACACATATATATATATATATATATATATATATATATATATATATAGAGAGAGAGAGAGAGAGAGAGAGACAGGTTTAAGCCTGTATAGTGTATTAATTTGCATATTGAAACGGAGTGTATCAAAGGTCTGCCCATCCCTCACATATGTATGTAAAAATGGATTATTCTCTTGTACATGAGGGGTCAGAATGCCTAAATGTCAACATGGGTTGGATGACAACCTTGGCACTAATGTGAGCTTTTAATGTTCCATCATCAGAGATTTTCAATGAAATAGATGGCTGAAGAGTTGTGAGTTGGAGTGGTTTGAAGCCTGTCCACTAAAGTATGAAGATTGACTATCTTAATATAAAGCTGAGCACTGATTGTATATATGTGTGGAGATGATAATCTGGGTCAACTGATGATTGCTGGTTTAGCATGACATACGTATATTGGTGATTATTTATCTTTTCAACATGTGTGTGATCAGTTGGGTCAGCAATATGAGATGGCAAGGAGAGTTGAGGGTCGTGTTAAAGTCTGAATTCGAATCCCACATATATTACAGCCTGTATAGTGTATTAATTTATATAGTTAGGAAAGAAAATAAGTCCTACATTTGTAAAACGAAATTATATAAGGATTGTAAGATAAGTTTTAGAAATGTAGATAATTAGTTTATAAATAACTTAATTATTACCATGTGAAAAATTTAAAAGGGAAAACTATATAAAGGACTGAAAAATATTTTTCCATGCCTCTTATTACTCTTACTATTTGACTGTACTATTCTCATCACATTTTGTAAATCTACATATCATAGACCAATAACTTCACATCGTTTGGAATTATTTCCATACAGATATCTTAAAAGTTAGTTCAAACTTCAAGGTATTATAAACTTAAATAATTGTGCTTGTAAAAGAACGTATAATTGCCTGCCTCTTTCAAAAATGTTTCTAATAAATATCTAACTCTTAGAATTCATGTAATCAATCCATCATTCAAATTTGATCGTGCAAAATTAAGGTCAAACGAAAAAAAAATGTTTATAATAATGTAAAGTAAGTTTAACAATTAATGCATTGGTGGCCTAGCGGTTAGCATAGCTACCTTCCAAGCAGCTGGCCCTGGTTAGCTTCCCGGCCAATGCTTTGATATATATATATAACCAATATTAAAGTCTTCAGTAAATAAATATAATCCAGAACGCCTCATAATTTGCGAAATGCAGATTCAAATATAGAAAAAATAAATAAATAAAACTAATCAGAAGCGATGGAAAAATAATACTTTAATTTTAAATATTATGGAGCATTTTTAATAAAATGTTAAATAAACGGAAGTGATTTTTATTTCAAAATAAATTTTTTAAGACGATTTTTTTTATCAATTGAATATTAGAAAAATAATGTATAGTTAGTTAATTTGGTATTTATTTTTTATTATTAATAATATATTGTTTATTAAAATAAATACATTAATTCATTTGAATACAGTTCAAAATATATTTCCCTGATTCTTTTGATTTAAAAGTATAATAGTTAAGTTAAAATTTGTATATTTTTGGATGTTTAAATTTGGTAACAGTATATTTGAAAATTTGAAAATAAATTTTACAGAATTTGCAGTAAATAAATTATATAATATTGTAGCCGTCAAATATGTACATTCGCGCAACAAAATCCAGAGTTTTAGTAAATCATCCCAAGGCTGACCAGCATAAGGTGGTGGAGACCGCATGTCTGATATAGCGCCAGTTCCTTTACTATCGCTCAAAGATTTACCATCTTATGGATGATACATATGAGGCCACAGCAGTATTCTCTTTCATCATGTGCCGGCAGTAGAACATCGGTAAAGCACAAGACTATGGGAAACTGACAATTTAAACAGTATAGCTATATGGATATCGAGTGGTTTGGACATAATTATCAAATAAGGATGTGATTCTTAAGTAATTAATAACTAATAAATAATGACTTAAGAACGAATGAGCAGTATTGAGACACTAAGCAGAAGTTAAATTTAAAATTAATTTAATGAAAGCTAAATAATAAAATTAATAAATGAAATAATAATTTCAATGTGCTTATATGGATTGTCTCACTCGCAGGTGACTTGGGTTCACATGCAAGTAATGATTTTGGATATAATCTTTTATGGTTTACTGAGTTGCATGTAGCTTTGGTTTACATATATATATGAAAAACAAAAAAACACAAGTTAAAACTTGCTAACGCTTGTATTTATGACAATAGATGGTGTTCTACCAAAAACACCATCAAGCGTAATTTTTTGTTTACATAAATGTCAGAGCAAGCATTCACTATCTCTAACTTTAATTTCCACCTTCAGATCATGATTTCAAGCTATTTGCTATCATCAGTGAAGGACAGGAATAAGAAAATAGATCTAAACACAAACTCTAAACGTTTATGAAACAGTTTCTATTCAGCTTGCAAGTGTGAATCTTTTAGACACGTAATGTCTTCAAACTCAGCATAGGAAGCCAGATAGCTACTAGGGTCTGATCTCAGTTCAGCATCACCACATAGTAGAAGCCTCTGCAATATATATCATTGCAAGAAAGACCTCAAAGGTACATTTATGAAAACAAAAAAACACAAGTTAAAACTTGCTAACGCTTGTATTTATGACAATAGATGGCGTTCTACCAAAAACACCGTCAAGCATAGTTTTTTGTTTACATAAACGTCGGAGCAAGCATTCACTATCTCTAACTTTAATTTCCACCTTCAGATCATGATTTCAAGCTATTTGCTATCATCAGTGAAGGACAGGAATAAGAAAATAGATCTAAACACAAACTCTGAGCATTTATGAAACAGTTTCTATTCAGCTTGCAAGAATCTTTTAGGCACGTAATGTCTTCAAACTCAGCACAGATGGGTTTGGTGGTTAAACTGAAAGGTGCAACGAGAAGGGCTTGAACCTGACCATTGCAATATATATATATCCCATTACAATATATATTGGAGACAAAATTCTCCATTACATTAGTGCCACCAATGTGAACCAGAGTAATCAATGAATATCTAGTGCCTACTCATCCAGTGTTTTTAGAATAGTTTCTAGCTTGAGGCTTTCATCTGTAAAAAGGCTTAAATATGAGAGCACTGTACCTAGAGCTTAGGATCAATGCAACCCTCTAGCATCCAGCTTTCGATTTTTATTTAACAAATCCAAAATGAAAACACAATAATATTTTTCAATCCAAGGTCATTCATTTGTCTAAACATATAGTCTCTGAATCTAGTTCAGCATCTATACATTTTGGTATCTTTGATTCTTTAATAACCATAGTCTTTATCGTTCTGTTTAGCAGGATTGGTTTTAAAACATTAAACATCACATGATCACCATTCCATATTACTTACTCAAGCTCTTAAAACTCTTCATATAATAGTACCAACCAGTGCAACCCGGAATAATCAATGGATGCAAGACAATTTTTGCATAAAATCCCTATCTAGTGTACATTCATTCAATATCTCCAGACTAGTCTCTAGCTTGTGGCTTTCATCAGTGAGGAGCCTTGTATCTGAGAATACTGCACCTAGATCTTTAAATCTAATGCACCTCTTTAGTGCCAACCTTTTAAAATTTTTATTTAACTATAATATGCACAAACCTCACATTCATTGATTATTCTGTTTTGCATTGAGTGGTACAATGATAACAAGAGGTTTGCCTTCGTGGTAACAGTTTGTGAAAGCATAGAAAATGGTGATCATGTGATGGTATATATATATATATATATATATATATATATATATCAAAACTACCCCAAATCTAAAATTAAACCAGACCAGCATAAAAATAATATTAAAACACAACCTAAGGTTTCACTGCTACAAGCAGACTTCTCAAGTGTAAAGAACTACAAAAAAACCACACATTATATATACTATTAAAAACTACCCACAAATCCATTCACTTCCCATCCACCCTTAATATTACAAAGCCAACCCAAATGATAAATATATATATATGGTTATGCAACAAAATGATAAAAATGTCTGCTAGCGCCACAGTATACTATATATATAAAGATTTTGTTGTAATATATGTGTGTATATATATATGTATATTGTTTGTTGACCTTCAAATCAAGTGAATTACATTTATGTAGCAAATAATGGCTACATTTAGATTAGTATCATTATTTCTAGCAGGTAAGTGATTGCCTAAATTACTCTGTCTTCACATTTTTTTTCTGACATTAGATGGTAAAATAATTTAAAATTTATTAAAAGAAATTAATGAGCAAACTTACTGAAAAATATATTCTTGTATTAAAGAATTTTATGTCTATAAATAATTTAAAGCAAAATATATATTTAATAGTAATGTATTAGATGTAATACGGGTATGCACATAGAAAAATTTATCAAACATTTCTATTTTGGATGCTTATAAAGTAAGTTTATATTTGAAGCAAACTTTACTAACGTGAACTCTGTGAACAAGCGTATATATTGTAATTATCAGGCTAAAGGTAAATTAATTTTATAAAGTTAGGAGAATGAAGTCAACGTTACATAACTATACACATTAACTTGGCATGTATAAAGGGCTTAAATTACCCTTAAAATGATCTGATATCATTAATTTGTAATTATGCATTGTTATACATTTTGTATTTCTTAGTTTAAGAAATAGAAAATTCCTATACTAATTGTTTTTATTTAACATGAAACTCTTTTCATATACTAATGACATATTCTGAAATAACTTGAGCTGAGTTTCAAGCTAATAGATCTACAAGAGTCACCCAGTGTTTCTAAATTCTATCTTTATAAAAATACTAAACAAGACCAGCAATATCAATTTTTTTTTGGATCATGAGCTTGCTACAGGACATGTTTCCCCTTTTTAACATTAAGACCATCTTCAGAGAAAGGGATGAGCATAAGAGAATTCAAGGAGGCATTGATTATTGCAAGAGACCGAAATTCAATCATTAGGAAAGATTTAAAAATTTTCATATGTCAAAGCATCGGCCGGAAGTGAACCCACAACAACTGTCTGCAAGCAACTGCTTGCAAGGCTGGTGCGCTGACCTCTCGGCTATCAACGATTGACCAAAAAATGAAACATTTGACTTTTATAATGTACATTTCTCATTGCAATAATTTGCATATTTTATACACTATATATTTATCCTGATCCTGTCACTGTTAATTAATTAATTTTGCACTATGATTTTAGCAAGAATTCACAAAAAGTCAACTCGGTGTTATTAAGGGAGAATATACCTTTACAGTTGTATATACCTTTTCATAATAGTTTGACTCATTGTTTTTGCAGTCATGAGATGAACATTCTCTAGAAAAAAACTTTGAATATAAATAGTGTGCAACAGAAATCAATTTGTTTCTTTTTATTTTCTCCTTCCATTATTATTATGCTGTCACTTGAGAATTACCATCAATCTAATATGTGACTAACAGACACCTCTTAGTACAATGAGAAGAAGATTTCCATGTATTATTAATTTGCACCTAAGTGCTTCTTTCTAGGTGTACAGATCATCTTCAACAAAATGGCTCAGTGGTATCTAATCAGCTATAATAAAATCGACTGAGAAGTAAATAAATAAATCAATAACTCTGTCCCAAATGTAAATATTCAACATGTATATAAATATTACACAGAGTGAAAAATTTTAAAATAAAAATAAATACTAATTCATCAAGTTTTCTCAGTACTGTATCCCAGATTCATGACGATTAATTTAAACTGAACGGTTAATATTACAGTGCATGCTCAATGGAATATTCATATTACATTGATTAATGATGTAATAGAGGAAGTTAAAAGAGGCTTGGTTTATTGCTAAGTCTAATGATATCATTAATCAACGTAATATGAGTGTCCCATAGAGCATGCACTGGAATATTAACCGTTCAGTTTAAATTAGTCACCATGAATTTGGTATACAGTACCGAAAGCACTTAGTGAATTAATATTCATTTTTATTTTAATTTTTTTTACTCCGTATAATATTTATATGCATGTTAGATATTCAAATCTACAAGTAATCATTATCAACGAATTATTTCAAATATGTATGGAAACTGAAGATAACAAAGTAAATCTTGTCTTGCATTGGTGGTCGAGAGGTCAGCGCGACAGCCTTGCACTTGCAGGCAGTTGCCCGGGTTGCGGGTTCGCGTCCCGGCCGATGCTATGACACTTAAAAAAAAACAAAACAAAGTAAATCTTTCAAATGTGTGTGGAAAACCAATTATAACAAAATATTTAAACTCAATAAAGAAGAGCAGGTCTGAACCTACCCTGACACCTCTCTGAGGAGTGCCAAAGCACGAAATCATGGTCAGGGGTTTGGGGAGGGGTTCCTGACAGAGATATTTTAAGTGCTGGCTCTGGCTAAGCATTTATCATAAAGCTTGTAGAGGAATTGGCAATCCTCACTGTTTTATAACTTACAAGCTTAAGAGATAGGGTCATGTGATCTATGAAATGATCTATGACTTTTATTTTGACTATTTAAGAGCAGGATATCTTGCAATATCAACTTAATGACTTTGTTGACTTCTAAATAAGTACTAATTTAAGGTATCAAAATCATTTTAAATTTATAAACATTTCATGAATATTACTGAAATTACTTATTTGCCATCTATTTTCTGTCGAACATTCTTTTTTAATTAACAATTATTATGTAAATTATATTCAACGATTTAAATTGTATTGAATCATTATCACGTTACTTTTCAGAATATCAAAAGGAAAAGTGAATTGTGAAATTTAAACTTCATAGCTAATTGTTCATTTTATAACATTTAATAAGAATCAATGGTTTGACTCCCAGAAATTGTCTTCCTTATACTTAGTTAAATTATTAAGAATTGAAAGATAAGCTTATTTATATAAAACTGGCTAAGAAAAAAAATATAAGGTACAGTATATGTCAATAGGAATTTTTAATCATAACTGATATCTATAAATATTACTGAATTTTAGATATTTTAATAGGGACCAATATTAAAAAAGGGAAAAGAAAGCTAGGCTGTTGAAGCTAATATTGAAATGTCCTTTTCCTTTAGTAATTTGTTTAGAACAGGTTTCACTTGTTAATTAAAATTTTTCAAATGAATTCTAGTTATAGTATGACCTATATATGTAGCAGATGGATTTATATACTAAAAATATTGTTTTTATTAGTCATTCACTAAACTAGAGATTATCCACTTAATGAATAACATTTCTATAGTGTAATTTATACTAGACCACTCTTATGCAAAGTAGGGACTGGTTTCTATTCATTTTAACACCTTCTGGAGAAGTCAAATTATAAACATATGATTGAAGACATATGAAGATGTATGATCTTCAAGATGCACATTTCATGTTGAAGCCATATTCATCAGTTGGCCTAGATCACAACATCATATACATATAAACAGGCAAAAACTCTTCATATATTAGTACCACCTTGTGATAACCAGAGTAATCAATGGATGCCAGAATGCTTGTGCATAAAATCCCTATCTAGTGCCTACTCATCCAATATCCCCAGACTAGTTTCTGGCTTGTGGACTTCATCAGTGAAGAGCCTTGGATCAGAGAGCACTGCACCTAGATCTTAGGATCTAATGCAGCCCTCCAGCAGCCACCTAATATATGAAGAGTTTTTGCCTGTTTACTAACAGTTATGTGCTTGCATGAGATGGTGATCATGTGAGGTTTAGTGGTTTATCATACACATATCTTTATTACTACAGTTTAATTAATAAGTGTCAAACTTACAGCCCTCACAAATTTGACACAAGCTATGTGATGGAAGTATATTAATAATGATTGTTAGTCATTCATTAGACTAGAGATTATACACTTAATGAATAATATTTCGGTGGTATAATTTACACTATACCAGTCTCATGCAAGGTAGGGTCTGTTTTTTATCCACTTTAACCCCTTTATGAAGAGATGTAATCATAAACATATAACCACCAATATATTGAAGATGATTATGACTCACAAGATGCCCATTTCCAGAGTATTCTAGACAAAAAAACATTGCTTAAACTTAGAATTATACAATAAATAGGCAAAAGTGTTAGTACCCATACTTTAGTACATACTTTACTACTTGTTATGTATTCTAAGAACTACTTCGTAGTAAATCATAGGATTTCGCATTGTATGTTTATGATTTAGACTCAGTGAGTTAATTTTGAAGATATTTAAAGCTTCAAGCTTTCAAACCTAAATGCTTACGACTGGCTTAGATATATAGAAAGAAAAGTTGAGAGAAGGGTGGCTGCCCTTTTCTCATAAAATCTTTGTTGTGTGTTTAGGTTTGGATGTCATTTTAGACAGCTATATGTGACATCTGATTGGCTGTCAGTTATGTATTGTAACGAGCACTGGAGATTTGGCAGTATCTCGATTTATTTCAATTTACCCATGATAGAAAAAAATAACATTATAAAATGTATGAGAATAAAAAGAAACCATCAAATAAACCAAGAACAAATAAACCAAGAACTAATAAACCATGTAAAATGAGTTCCCAAAGAAGAATGGATGGGCCACAAAAATTTATCAGAACCAACACAA
Organism: Epiperipatus broadwayi; assembly: GCA_028023455.1. NCBI lineage: Eukaryota > Metazoa > Onychophora > Udeonychophora > Euonychophora > Peripatidae > Epiperipatus > Epiperipatus broadwayi. The sequence continues at coordinate 686,514 of JAQFVV010006505.1, forward strand.
TATCTAAGGGCAGATTTATAATAATTATAATGTATGGAAGAAGAAAGTTAGTAAAACATTTTTATCTTAAAATAATAGCAAAGCATAAGAGAGGAAACAGTAAACATCTTGCCCTACCATCTAAAGAAGAGAATTTGTCATAATAGTTCTTATAAATTTATTCCCAAATGATAAAAAAGAGAACATTGTTGGAGGCTTTCTGATGAAATCCAGAAAAAATGATTGAAAACATCAGATGATTACAGAACAAGATGAAAGAAAGATAAATATAAATTAATTCTTTGTTCTGATATATATAAATTATTATAGAATGTAGTTAAATTATTATAGAAAGTATTTAAAATAAGTTTACAATATTTTTTTTTATTCTATTGGAAAGAATTTGAAATGGAAATTTCATTTCAAGTTTATTTTAGATAGTTTACAAAGGGAGATTAACTTAAGGTTAATCTCAGAAAAATTAGCACAGATAAATGTGCATAAAATGAATTGGAAATCAGAAATCAAATTTGTATTAATGTCTTTAATCTGTAATTAAACTTTGTTAAATTTCTTGTTTCTTTGTTGCAAATTTTTAGTTTGTATTAAAGATAAAAAAATCCTCCAATAATTTTTTTTTGAAATAATGAGATGAATGTTTTCTAGAAAAAAACACTTTTAGTATAAATAGCACACAACAGAAATCAATTGGTCTCTTTTTATCTTCAAGTTTTATTGCTTGTCCTACTAATTGTCACAATAAGTGTTATCTCCAAACTAATGTGCAACTAACAAACCTTTTCAGATAATATAATATAAATTTTATATATTATTTTAATTTAAATTCTGATGATTTAGTATATGTGTAATTTGTTTTCATGATAGATTATTAATTAATATTAATTATTATCCCTAATTAAAATATAATAGAGGTTATAATGTATCTAAAGAGTAATTTTAAATTAAAGATATTTGCATTTAACATTATCAATTAGGAGAGATTTATGATACCCTTTTTGAAATTTTAAATATTGATAGTTTCAACAATAAAATTAAAAATGAAGCAAAAGTTTTATATCTTAAAATCAGTGAGTATATATTCATCTGCTGTTTAACAATGTGGCTTGAGTTACTTAGTCGAATTAATCCAGTTAGTAAAGCTCTTCAGAACAAAAACATAAATATATCACTAGTTGTAGAATCTATTGGAAATTTAAAAATATTCACTTATGAATATCAATGAGGTATAAATTATTAGAAAAATTATTGAAACTGCAAAACAATTAGTTGTTTAAAATCACAACTCAAGCCAACACCCCCAAGATAGATTATGAATATGGGGACTAAATGTTCCCCAAAGCACTCATTGTTTAAAATCACAACTCAAGCTGACACTCCCAAGATAGGCTATGAATATGGGGACTAAATGTTCCCCAAAGCACTCATTGTTTAAAATCACAACTCAATCTGACACTCCCAAGATAGGCTATGAATATGGGAACTAAATGTTCCCTAAAGCATCCAGCCTGATAATTATCTTAATATTGAGCTTCACTTGTTTGCATAATGCACAAATTGTAACTTAAAGTGAAGATGTAAAAGAAGAAACATGGTTTAAATGTATATTAGAAGTTCAACAACAAAAGTAAAACCAGATGAATAAACTGCAAATGGCAAATAATAAATTTAAAGTCAATATATTTCATACCCTTTTAGATACTGCATGAAGTTCTTTAAATGAACATTTTAACACATTGATTATTTTAATTCTTTTCTACAGGGTGTTTGAAATTGGTAATAATAAAAAAGCATTGTGATGATTTACAAATTATTTTGACAGATGGTAACAATAAAGATACAAATATGACAGAAGGTTTTGATGAGATAAAGTCATTTTTAAACAGTTATGTTAATAATTGATAACCCTTTAGATATGCATAAAATTATAGTGTCAAATAATTTATTTATTTTTCCAAATTGTGCAATAGTCTTAAGAATTTTATTAACCATATCAGTAAATGAAGCAAATGATTACTGTTTGTTTTCGAATGTTAAATTAATTAAAATGTACTTAAAAAACAAATATGGCACAAAACAGTCTTTACAGTTCAGTTATATTTTCTATTGAAAGTGATATATATATATATAAAAAGTTAGATGTTAAAAGAGTAATATATAATTATGAAATTTCATACACCCACTGTGCTTGTTAATTCTGTTTTTATTAAATATAAAACATATTTATTTTAAAATTTAATTTTAATCAAATCATTAAATTGAAACAAACTACAAAATGAATATATATATATTCCTTGTATGCATATTGCTTAAAACATTTTAATTTTTTGATATCTTTGACATCAAAATGTTTAAAATTTCATCTGCCCACTGCTCTTTATTTTTGAAAATAATTATCCTATTTGTAAAATTGCATAGCTGCTGCTTACTAACAAGAACTGCACTTGCAAATTATGTTTTTATTAAATATAATAAATGTTTATTTTAAAATTTAATTCTACTTTTAATAAAATTGTTAAGTTGAAATAAAGTATAAAATAAAATAACTATATTCCTTATATGCATGTTGCTTAAAACTGTTCTTTAATTCTGAAAATAATTACTTTAAATAAATTAAAATATTATTAAATTGAAAAAAAAATCTTTAGACTGCCCTTTCAAGTGTATTATTTAAAACAAATCAAAGTTCAAATAATAATTGTTAACTGCTATATGTGAAATTATTGAATATTTTTAATGTTTTCCTGCCTTCCATTTTTATCTAAAAAACTAGGTAATCTACTAAAAATATGAGTGTCTTATATGGATTAGGTTTGTATTAATCAGTTATATACCAGATTTCAAGCAATTTTATTGAATTTAAATACACCTGGTTCTCTTTTTATGCGGATTTATTTAACACGATTTTGAAGTTACGTGATTCATGTTTCACTGGAAGTCGAACTCCAATAATGCGCTATTACTTTAAATAATAAATTTCACGCACTTACGTTTTATTGAAAGTAATAGCACATTATTGGAATTCGACTTTCATCTTAGTAATTTCAATATTTTCAGTGCTTTATAATAGTAAGATTTTATGCAATAATAAAATTAAAATCATGATTTTCACATTTTATGTATACACACATTAAATTTTACAAGATTATAATGTAAATTTGTTCAAAAATTGTGCGTGTTAATTTTGCATTTTAAATCACATTCTGTTTTTGCATTTAAAAAAAGAACATAATCAATTATTAATCATTTAGTGTCCGCAAGTTTATTTTTAAAAGGTGAGTAATAGCAGTGGGCACAATTAAATTTGACAATTAAAAATTAAAATCTGATTTTTAATTGTAATTAACAATTTAAAAATTATGTACAGTGACTTGAAATTATTGTGATGTAAAATGAAATTTGATTTTTAAACAGAATTGAAAATTAAAGACAAAAATAAGAATTTAATTTTTAGTTGTTAGTTTTAATTAAATTTTTCCCAGCAGTGGTGAATAAATGTCTTTTTATTATCATAAGTCTAAGTTCATAAACAATTAATAAAATCATCATCTCAAAGATTAATTACTAATTACGTTGTCAACAGAAAACCATTAACACAACATGAGAGTGAACTTGGCGCTAGTTGTATTTTTTATCAGTTTTTCGGCAAATAGCGATAATAATTAAAACATGTACAAAAAATGTAAATTACTGTACAGTAAATTATGCATAAAAATATATTATTTTGAATAAAATTAAATATTATAGTTAAAAAAAGTTTGTCTTGTATCAATTTTTTTCAAATTTGAAATTTTTTATTAGTCATATTTTATTTCCTTTTTTTTTTTTTGCACAAATTTTAAAGTAATTTTACGTTGGTGCTTTGCTTTTATGCAAATTTTGAAAAATCACAGACCACATCCCCCCTTTTTCAATGTAAGTTATGTCTATTTTTGCATGATTTCATTTGCGCGTGTTTTCTGAGGAACCTATCTATCGCATAAAACGAGACCCAGGTGTATATGAAACTTCAATTTTAAAATATCCTAACTCGAAAAAAAAAAATCAAAACTTAACAATTAAACAAACAAACAAACAAATTTTTTTACTTCAATAAAAATATTTAAAAAGTGTAAAATTTTATTAAAAATTAATAAGGATCTTTAGAGAAAAAGTAAAATATGATATTGCAGATCAAAAATAAGAATGAATAAAAATTTTATAATTTTGTCAATATCTTTATTGCTACATTTTATTCTATTTTTATTATAAATATCACTATGGCATTAAGTAATATCTATATTTGGATTTTCCTATTTAAATTTTTAATGACACTTACGATTATAAACCTATTTTTAAAAAGCACTGAAAACTTTGAAATTATTCAAATGGAAATCAATCTCCAATAATAAACAATTTTTTATATATTATAAATCTCCGTGCACACTCTCGCCCATAACATTTTAAAAAACTTAAGTTATATGTTTTTTAAATTCTTATTGGTGAAAGAGTGCATGAAGATGTATTTTTTAAATTCTTACCGGTGAGAGAGTGCACAAAGATTTATAATATTTAAGAAATAGCGCATTATTGGAGATTGACTTCCGTTTGAATAATTTTATGATTATAAATAAATTTCCATATTTTGTTTATTTTTAATGTTTGCGTTTATGTTGCTAGTTATTTAATGTTATTTTCACTACTCTATTTTAATTTAGTTTTATTACTATGTCTAGAATTAACTATTTCATTTTAAATGATGTGATTTTTATTGTTAAAGTAAGCTTTATTATACATATATATTTTGTGTGTGCATTTATTTTCAGTGTATATTGAACTTTTGTATTATGTTATGTTTATTTTATTTTATTTTTATTTATTTTTTTTGCTTTACAGCATTTTTAATTTTTGTTTGTAAATTTTTAGTATATAAAAAAATATTTTTTTAGTATATGATAAATTAATTGTATTTGATATTTTTTGGTTGAACAATATCTGACAGAACAGACTTTTTAAAATCTCAAATTAATATTTTTAAGTTGCTGCAGATTTTATGTTTTTTTAACATCATGTAATTTTAGTTAAATAAATAATTGATTTTATTTGATAGTTGTGGTTTCATTTTTAAAGTATGTATTAAATGTCTTGCATTGGTGGTTGAGAGATCAGCGCGACTTCCTTGCACTTGCAGGCAGTTGCCCGGGTTGCGGGTTCGTGTCCCGGCCGATGCTATGACATTTAAAAAAAAAAGTATGTATTAAATGAATTTATTAATAAAAATTTGACTCCTTGGTTAATTTAATTTTTAAATTTAAGACACTTAGAAGAAGTTTAAATTTTAAAAGTAATTTTAATTATGCAATTTTGAATTTATTTTGAAAATGGTTTATATCACATAATCATTCTATTTATAATACAAAAAAATATCGTGTATGAATAAGTTTAAATGGAAGTTAAAAAAATTGTAATGTGAGTAATGTTTATAATAATAATTTTATTGTAGATAATAATATAGGGTATTTGAACCCAGACTTTCAAGCTCCCTTTAGCCATTCACTCTTTCTTATATCACCAATACACATGACTACACACGTGAAAAATCTCCAATACGCATATTTTATGCTGAACTAGCACTCATCAGTTGGCCCAGATCATCATCTCCCACACATATATATATATAATCAGTGCTCAGTTTATATTAAAAGAGAAAATCTTCAAACTTTAGTTGACAGGCTTCAATCTACTCCATTCTCCAACTCTTCAGCCATCCATACCATGATGGAATACTGAAGGTCCTTGTTGATGCCAATATTAATGTCATACTCATATTGACTTTAAGTCAGTCTAATCCCCTCATGTATAAAACCTTAATATGCCCATTCAAATACAGATAAAAAATGGACAGAATACAGACAATGTAATATTTTAAATATAAGTATATTGTCTATATGGAACTTAATGTAATTAGAAGGGATTTGAACTCAAACTTTCAGGCTCTCCACAGACATCCATGCCATCATATTCAACTGGTACACAAGGACCATGCACATGTGAAAAAGATAAATGAACCCCAAGGTATGTACTTTATGCTGGTCTAGCACTCATCAGTTGGTCCAGATTATCATCTCTCACACACACATATATAACCAGCACTGAGTTTATATTAAGGTAGGAAATCTTTAAACTTTAATGGATAGGCTTCAATCTACTCCACCCTCCAACTTTTCAGATTGAAACCTGTCCATTAAAGTTTGGCGATTTCCTATCTTAATATAATCCAAGCACTGATTATATGTGTGCATGGGAGATGATCTGGACAAACTGATGAGTGCTGGTTCAGCACGAAATACATATATTGGAGATCGTTTAGTTTTTCACACGTGAATGGTCATGTGTGTCAGTGATCTGAGATAGAGCAGAAGGCTGAAGGGAGTTTGAAAGCCTGAGTTCAAATCCCTTGTATTATATTTACACCCCAAATATATGAATTATTGCTTGTATTTCAAAAATATTGAAGATAATAATAGTAAAATAACTAATAAGAAGTCAGTGCTTAATTTGTTAAGATTTAAATCGAATGATTTTGATCTCTGGACATTCTTAATAAAGATTCCTTAATTGTATAAATTTGTTACTCTTCAAAATCAAATAAATTTTCTCAACAGAAGATTTGAAGCTAATGATATTTAATTAAAACAAGATAAAAGGATCTGTTTTACATTATTGAGTAATTATAAATTTATTTAACGCCTTCATTTTAAAAACCATTGTAAATTTAAAGTGGGCTTCCTTTGGAAAAAAGAGGGGAAAAAAAGGGGGGGGGGGGTAGATATGTAGTGGGGATAATTAGTGACCCTGGAAACGAAAATAAAACCAAATAAATCGACATTATGAAAATAATAAAAGATTTGTTTTTTTATGAAGCTACTTATTTGCACTGTCACCTAGTGAATGTATTGTTTCTGAAATTCTTTTCAATATTAAATATCATAATGATGAATTTGTTATTTAAGATGCGTTTTTGATTTTACAGGAAAGTAGTTGAAAAAATGTCTAAATTTTTAATTAAGTTTTTAAAAGTTATTTTGATGTTATTAAATTTTTTAATGCCATGTCTTATTTTGCAGCTTTCAGTAGAATTAATAATTTAGTATTGATGAGAATATGGTATTTGGTAGACTTGTTATTGAAAATATGTATCAGTTTATTGATAGATTAGAAAATATAGATATATTTGTTTGAGTTTTAAAGGCAAAACCATTTTTGTGGTGTCTAAAATTAATGTTATTAATGATTTGCTTTTATTATTAGAAAATTCAATGTATTGGGGATATAAAACAGTAGATGTGGTGTGATGTGATGTATTATGGCTTCTCCCGAATATCTCAGCAATTATGCCCAGATAAACCTGTTGGCCACTTTATTTTCCATTCCCCACTCTAATTTTTTCCATATTCTGCTCCATCCCATTTCCACAACATAATCTTTGTCAACTCTATAACCTTTATATCTCTTCATACTGTAGTGCCACACTGTGAAAGCCATAGTAAACAATGGATGCTAGAACATTTGTGCATCAAAATCTCTATTTAGTATCTACTCATTCAATATCCCCAGACTAGTTTCTAGTCAGTGGTCTTTATCAGTAAGAAGTTATAGATCTGAGAGCAGTGCACCTTGATTTTTCGATCTAACACAATCCTTCAATAGCCACCCTTTATCTTCCTAGTTAATTATAAAGCTATGAATTCAAAATAAAAACACCACAATGCCTAGCTATCTGTTTATATAATTATACAGATCTAAACCTAGTTTGGTATCTATACATTTCAATGTTTTTTGGTTTTTTTAATATTCATAATTATCATCATCTTTTAGCCAGGATTGGTGTTAAGCCACTAAAACATCACATGATCACCATTTCTTATGCTTACCCAAACTGTTAAAGCAGGAGCAACTTTTTCTTTGCATTAGTGTCATCCAACACAAGCTGTAGTAATTAATGGGTACTAGAAAGTTTGTGTGTCAAAATCCCTATCTAGTACCTACTCATCCAATACCCACAGACTAATTTCTTACTTGTAATATAATCCCAGCAGCAGCACATATTTGTATGCTATCTTTTTGCATTACAATCTTCAAATCTGGGCTTTTTTTATATAGATGATAACTTTATATTTCTTACCATAGCTCTTAAAGGTAGCTTCACAAATGATATTGTATTTTTAAATGACAGGTGATATCTATACGTTGTTTGCTTTTGATAATTTTTAGTTTTAAATTTAAACTGTAAATTCAGCCCTATTTTAAATTTAGAAGCTATTGATGTCTTGTGCAGGGACATGAAATGCATTTGAAGTAACATGCATGCTAAATATGTTAATATTAAAAATGGCTATTGTAAGGTAAATTGCTTACGCAATTTGTTTTTGAGCTTGTACATTGTGAAGGGATTTAATTTATGAGTTTCTGTTTCTTTTTTTCATATGTCAAATAAGTTGACTGGGAAGCAAATCCAGGCCAGCTGCTTGAAAGGCAGCTATGCTAACCACTAGGCCACCAATGCTTTTATGATGTTTCAGTTAAAGGAATAACAAGAATTTTCCTCCTTTTATTCTAAAATTATTTAATTGTGGTCATGTGAAATCACATTCATTATAAAATTAAAAACAAGATGCTCTTGTTTATGCCCATGGGTGTGTATGTAAGAGAATGAATGACTAATGTAAATAAACATAACTGAAACAAAAAACATTTAATAAAAATTTCAAATCTATAGAAAAGTATATCCTGCTGATATAAAATAAAATCTTTATATGAACATGTAAATAGTAGGTTTATTTGAATCATCTAAGTTTTTATTCTTTAATATAGTTCTAATAAATATACTTTTAATGTACTAATAATATAGTTATTTGCTTAATATTCAAATAATATGTAATAAACTCTCCATACCATGTACTATGCAGTTCAAGTTATAGTAGTCAATGGATCGAAGAAGGTTTGTATATAAAATCCCTATCTAGTGTCTACTCAGCCATTATTCCCAGACCAGTTTCTAGCTGTGGCTTTTATCAGTGAGGAATCATCTTTTATCTTTTTAGTGAGCTATAAAGTTACGAGTCCAAAATAAAAAAAAAACATGATAACGTTTTAAATTCAAACTCATTTACTTGTATGGTCATATAGATCTGAACCCAGTTCAGTATCTGACATTTTGGTGTCTTTGGTTCTAGGTGCACTGCACTCAAATCCAAGGCTCAACACCAGTGAAAGATACTAGCTAAATACTAGTATGAGAATATTAGATGATTAGACCCTAGATGGGAATTTTTTTGTGCAAACTGCAGCCATTAGTTACTATGGCTTGTACTGGGTGGCACTACTGTATGGAAATTGTGTCACCATTATGAACAAAGTGATTATATAGAAAGTGGGTTATTGGTTTTTATGCTGGGTTTGGGAAAAGATAAGGGGATTTAGATATAAAGGCCATAGAGTTGACAAAGATTGTTGTGGAAATGGGATGGAGGAGATGATGGGAAAACTTAAGATGGGGAATAGAAAGGGAAGGTAAAGTGGCTAACAGGTTTCTCTGGGCATAGTTGCTGAGAGATTCCTGACTCCGTTTAAGGAGAAGTCACAGTGCATCACATCACATCGCATCATCACTGTTGTAACAATTTGTGTAAGCATAGGAAATGGTGATCATGCGATGTTCAGTGGTTTAGTAGTTAAATAATATAAATAATTATACAATTATTATCTTAATAATAAAGTCAATATAATTTTAAGGCAACACACACACATAATTTTAATACTAACAAAAAAAAATTTAAACTATGTACACGGTAAAAAATGCAGGTGAAAAATTAAGTCAATTTAGCGCTGGTGAATAATAAAATAATTTATGCTTGGAGAATGTTTTTAAATTTTATTTTTTTTGTCTCGATTTTCTTTTTTCAGTTTGTAATAGAGTTTGATTTTATGAAAATAATAAGCACAAAAAATAATATTTTATATATTAAAAGAGACAGTAAATTTTAATGACAGAAATAAATAAAAAATACGCATTTTAATATTGTACTCAAATAAATATATTTTTTATTACCTATTTTTATAGAGTTTATTTTTAAAACAGTGTACTGGCAAAAAAAATTGATATTGTACACACACACACACACACACACATGTACTGTATATTAGAATTGAGTTTTTTATTTTTCAAAAAAAACACTTTATCCAAGAAAATGTAAAACTACAAATCGTTCAGTTTAAATGGGAAAAAATTTACAAAGCTAATCAAAGAATGCTACGATAAAATTTTTTCAACAGTATTCAGTGAATTATATTATAATTAGAAACATTTACAATAAAATAGGAAATAGAAAATACAGCTCATTAAAGATTAAAGTACTGATGGACAAATGACCAAGTGTTTTTCTGAAGGTTTGTGATGATGGTGTCTTAGTTGTGTTTTTATATTGGACTATTTATATTGGAGTATTTTTATATTGGAGTATTGAATGTTTTTAGAAAAAATTAACTTTATTTACATATTCCAAATACATTCAACTGTTAGTAATAGCACATCAAACAGGTTAGTATATGCACAATGTATCGAGAGGTATTATTCTTTCCTCTTCTTCAGGTGTTGCTGGCCAGACCAGTGACAATACTAGCATGGAATTCGAACCTGGACCCTTAGATTCTTGAGTATAGAATTTTAAGGTAAGTTCTAACCAAATGAGCTATTTTGCCAAAGGCAACCGTCAGTAAAAATTTCATATACTTATCTCTGAGGTTCCTCCTGATTTCTCCACTTGTTCCTAAGAGCAAAGTTGATTAATGGTTTCCATACATTATATATAGTGACACTAGGTTGACTCATGGGGTTGTTTGCCTTTGTCATGTGAGAAGCTTCTTTAAATTTTCTTCTTTGTACCTTTTCTTTTCTATCTAATATTTTTGTATTTTCCCAATTGTATTTTCTCAATTGAACATATGTTCATTGGCCCATACATGGTCTGCGACCTTAGACACATCTCTTTTCTCTTTTCTAATCATCAATTTCTGTTCATGCCAGTGCTTTTCAATGGGACGATTGGTCTCAGCAATATATATTTTTCCACATTCATATGTTATTTCATAGATGAAGTTTCTCTTTTCAGCATTTTAAGTTTAAGCTTTGTAGATGTTAAAATTCCTTGTAGTGTGGTATGGCTCTGGAAAGCTGTTCGGATGTCATACTGATTGCAGATTTTCCTTAATGTGCTATTTTTGGAATGTTATGGATATATTACATTACCAATAATTGTTTTTTTTCTTTTCATGTTTTTTTTTTGTTGTCTATTTAAAGTTCTCTTAATAACAGCTAATGGATAACCATTTTTCATAAGAGTCTGTTCTATATAGATCTTTTTTTTCCAAATAGCTGGTTTCTAAACAAAATTCTTTTGCTCTGTACTATAGCTATAGTGTAACTCTATGTTTTGTGTTTCTGGTGTGATTGAATGTATATGCTAGATATGTTCTATATGTGTGGGTTTTCAGTAAACTGTAGTTTTGATTTTTCCATGAGGGAGTCTTGTCACAAGAACATCTAAGAATGTCAATTTTTGTTCTTGTTCTGATTCTATTGTGAATTTAATTGATGGGGAGATGTTGTTGATGTGTTTCTAAAAAGTTTGTAGCAATGCTTCAACATGTGGACATGCAACAAATGTATCACATACATAGTGAAGCCAAATTTTAGGTAAATATGGAGTAGTTTTTAATAGCTGTGGTTTCATGTTCTTCCATGTACATATTGCTAATCAGGGATGACAATGATGAGCTCCATAATAATTCCTTGATTTTGTTGGAAGAATTCTGTGTTATCTTGAAAGTTGACTCATTAATATAAGGGCTCAGGTTTGATTCCCATGCTAGTACTGTAAATGGCCAGGCCAGCAACACCCGAATAAGAGGGAAGAATAATACCCCTCATAACATTGTGCTTATACTAACCTGTTTGATGTACTATTACTGACAGTTGAATGTATTTGGAATATTTATATAAAGTTATTTTTTTCTAGATATTCAATACTCAGATTATGGAAATAGTCCAATATAAAAATACAACTAAAACACCATCATCACAAACCTTCAGGAAAGCCCTAAGTATTCACTATCAAACTTTAGACATTATAAAAAATTATGTCTAAAGCTGGCCAAAATAAAAAAAACATTTAACTTTTCTATGTAAATGTAAATCTGAAGGGATAATTCTTAAAGGTTTGCAACTAAAACCTCCAATTCATTCTCAGAGAGCTGAGAAAATTACTCAATGGGCATGTGAAGCTCTGTTAAGAGAAAAAATAAATGCACAAAGGTTTTTTATGTATCAAGCAATGCATTCCATTAATAATGTAGAATGTTTTCTAAAAAAATAAACTTAGTGATGAAGACTTCACAAGAGTTTCTCAAGCAGTAAGAAAATCATATTCTACATTACATGGAAAAATAAAAGAATGCCAAAGGAAGAAACTTGCTAACCTACATGGGCATATCAAAAATCATAATGTACCAAGCAGTGAACCAACTTCATCTGTTAAAAACCTCAGTTCTAAACATCTAACAGATACTGGAATTTCTGTTCTTGAAAGAGGATTAAACTTTGTCATAACGCCATTTAATACTCCTTTATTAGATATAATGGTAGCCACCAAGGAAGTCATTCAAGAATTGCTTTTAGAGGAAACAGCAGAATTATGCTGGAAAATAAAAAGAACACTTGACAAGCAACAAAAATTGAAGTCAAACATATCCTATGGTAAAAGGAAAGCAATTAAATCCCTTAAAGTAGATAAATATATAATTATTCTCCCTGCTAATAAAGGTAATGCAACAGTTATGATGGATAGAACTAATTATGACAACAAAATACAAGACCTTCTCACAGCAGGCCAATATAAAAAAGTGGCAAAAAATTCAAAACCAATTACAGAACCATAAAGTTACAAGCATTACTCAGAAATCATCACCGGTACTTCACTGATTCAGAAAAAAGTAAAATAACATCATATTTCAGAAAAATTCCTCATCTTTACCTAAAATCCATACGAATCATGCTCCATTAAGACCTATTGTTACTCCTAGAAATTAACCTTGCCAAAATTTGTCAAGACTTCTTTTCAAAGTTCTAAGTCCTTTCGCATACAAGACCCAGTCCTTTGTCAGGGATTCTAGACACTTGGCAGAATTAATCAAGAACATTCCAAAGAACTGACTTGCTGGTAAGCATTGCTGTGGAAAATGTATTCACAAATGTACCATGTGAAGAAGCATTGTATATTGTAAAGAAAAATTAATGGTGATAATAGCTTACAAACCAGGACAGATCTTTCTATTGATAGTATAATAGAACTATTAACATTATGCATAAAAACAACCTACTTTTAATATAACACAGAATTATTCAAACAAAATCAAGGAATGACTATGGGTTCACCATTGTCACCCCTTACTAGCAATATTTACATGGAAGAACTTGAAACTACAGCCATAAAAACTACTCCACATTCACCTAAAATTTGGCTTCACTATGTATGTGATACATTTGTTGTATGGCCACATGGTGAAGCACTGCTACAAACATTCTGAAAACACATCAACAACATATCCCTTTTAATTAAATTCACAATAGGATCAGAATAAGAACAAAAATTGGCATTCTTTCATGGCAAAATCTAAACTACAGTTTATTGAAAACCCACACATACAGAAAATACCTAACCTATACATCCAATCACACCTGAAACACAAAGCATGAAGTTATACCATCACTATTAAATGAAGCAAAAGAAGATTGTTCAGAAACCAGAAATTTGGAAAAAGAAAAGATCTATGTAGAACAAACTCAAAAAAGGTCCATCAGCTATTATTAAAAATACCTTAAATAGACAACAAAAAGAATCATCAAAAATAATTATTAGTATTGTAGTGTACCCATACATTTCCAAAACAGTAAATTAAGGAAAATCTGCAATCGGTGTAGCATAAAACAATATTCCAGAGTCATACTACACTGCAAGAAATTCTAACATTTACAAAGCCTAAACTTGAAATGCTAAAAAAAACATCTATGAAATACCATGTAAATGTGGAAGAACATATATTGGTGAGACCATTCATCCCATTGAAAAGTACTTGCAAGAATACAAACTGATAATTAGAGAAGAGAAAACAGATGTATCTAAGGTGGCACGCCATGCATGTACCAATGAACATATGTTTAATTGGGAAAATTCAAAAATATTGAATAGGGAAGATAAGGGGTACAAAAAGAAAATTTAAAGAAGCTGCTCACATGATAATGTTAAACAATCCCACAATTCAACCTGTATGACTACATAATTATGAAAACCACTAACAAACTTGGCTGTCAGGAAAATTGGTGAAATCAGGAAGAACATCAGAGATAAATATATAAAATTTCTACTGACTGTTGCATTTGGCAGGATGGCTCAGTTGGTTAGAGCATTGTCATAAAATTCAATACTCAAGAATCTAAGGTTTCAGGTTATAATCCCATGTAAGTACTGTCAGCAACCAGGCCAGCAACACCTGCAGAAGATGGGAGATAATACCTCTCAAAATGTTAAGCACATACTAACCTATTTGATGTGCTATTACTAACAGTTGAATGTATTTGGAATATTTTAATAAAATCAAATTTTTCTAAAGACATTCAATACTCATATTAAATGATGGAAATAGTCCAATATAAAAATACAAGTGACCAAGTGGTTGTGAAGGTGATTTTTTTATCTCTTGTTTTATTGTCACCAATTTGTTTTTAAAAGTATTAAGATCTCTTCTCAGGTTTTTGGGATTAGTGCTAATTTCTGCCCTATTGATTCCAACTTTGCAAATATATTTGGAAGTATCAGTTTAAGTTTATCATACTTTATACTTTAAAAATGGGGTTTTGAGTTAAATTAATTTTTAAAAAAATATTCTGAAAATGATATAAATAAAACATTTAGAATTAAATAAAACAAAATGTCGAAAATTGCTTTTGTTCTTAACTCTTTATCCCAGATTTTTTAAAATTAAATTGACTTCAAAAAATCATTTTTAAAATATAAATTTTATTTTCATAATAATTTTTTTAGTTGAACTTAAATTCGAAACTATTTTTTAAAAAAGTAAAGTTTTCTGTTCTTTAAAATAAAAACAAGTGTTAGAATCAATATGGCAGAAAGCAGCCCCAAACCAAAAACACTTCTTTTTGTATTACTATTGAAAAAAAGCATCTTGTGCACATAAATCATATAATAAAAATGTTGTCTTTTTATTTCTGTGAAGCAGGGATTTGGAATAAATTCTATAAGTGAATGTATGGTGGCAAGCTTTTTCTGGTAATTTTTATATAAGATTGAGGGTATTGTACGGTACTATACATAAATAATTCCATGTTTTTAGTTCTTTTCTGTTCAGTGGCACAACTCACGGAGTGTGTGTTAGAATGCTTATCTTATATCTCTTGAAGTATAAAGTTGGTAATGACCACATTTTATTTTGAGTAGAAAATCAAAATTTTAGCTATTGCATCCAATATTTAAATCTACGTATTAGTTGTTTATTATTAATGCTGAGCCTTAGTGAGTCTAAGTTATAATTTGTGTGTGTGCGTGTGTGTGTATAAAAGTTCATATATATCCAGCAGTAACATTTCTTATGTGAAAAAGTTATGCTATGGTTAGACTCATAAACATGCTAATTATTACAAAAATTACTTATTATACAAAATTCTTTACATCAAAGATTTATTCACTGTATAAAAAAACATTTTATGGGTAAGAAAAATAGTGGCCATTTCACTCAGGCAAGTGTAGTATATAAGATTACACTGTAATAATCAAGCGTTGGTGGCCAAGTGGTTAGCACAGCTGTTTTTTACAAGCAGTTATCCCGGAGTTCGCTTCTCGGCAAATGCTTTGACACATAAAAAAAAGCTATTAATCTTTTTATTATGCAAATCAAGAATGTATCCATATTTAGCATTAACTTTTTAAATAACATCTACAGAAAAATCTCCTCTATACACAAAATACTTGTATGCAATGAGTTTTTTATCCTTTTCTTTTTATACATATATATAATGCAATTAAATACAATACTTAATACATATAATGCAATGAAAATCTCAATCTACCTTCAGGCAATTACCAGCCACATATTTTTTACACTATACAAGAATACATCTACCCATATCTAAACTTGATTTATAAACTTATACAAACAGCCTGCACACAGAGAATTAAAAAAATTTTTTAAAAAAAAAAAAGTACAAAGAAGAAAATACAAAATTTTTAAGCAGCTTTAAAAAAAAATTATTTGCGTTTCATTTTATGAATTTTTTGCTTTATAATATGTCCTTAACAATGGTCAAACATAAATTTGTCCATAATATTGTTTTCAAATAGTTAATAATTATTCAGCACACTTAAAATAAAACAACTATATAAAACTAAATATTTTCTTTATTACTGAACCGGTTTTCACCCTACATTAGGGCCTTTTCAAAATATAGAGTGAAAACCGGTTCAATAACAAAGAAAATATTTATTTTTATATGGTTCTTTTATTTCAATTGTGTTGGAATCATTATTATTTTAGAATATGTTTATTGTTAAAGAATATTTGAAATACAGGCATTCTGTATTTACCTGGAGCTTAATTGTAAATATAGGGGTTTTAAACCCAGACTTCCAAGTACCTTTCAACTATACAATTAAACTCCAGGTATATAAAGAATGTTTGTATTTCAAATATTACACATTAAGCCTGCATCCTGCCAATTCCTCTTCTATGTATTTAAATGGATAAGGTTCTATACATGAGGGGCCACAGTGGCTTAAGGTCAACATTGTCATGGCAATAATATTGGCATCAGCATGGGATTGGGCTTTCCATCATCAGATTTTCAATGGTAGGGATGGCTGAAAAGTCGAAGTAGATTGAAACCTACCAATTAAAGTATGAAGATTTGCTATCTTAATGTAAACTGAGCACTGATTATACATATAAGGGGAGATGATAATCTGGACCAACTGATGTGCTGGTTCATCATCAAATCATATATTGGTGATTATTTATCTTTTCTGCATGTGAGTGGTCCATGTGTATCAGTGGTATGAGATAGTGTGGCTAATTGAAGAGTGCTTGAAAGTTTGGGCTCAAATCTTTTATATTTACAATTAAGCTCCAGGTATATGAAGAATACTTATATTTCAAATATTATTATAAAATAATTAAAAACAGCATTTTTGAAATTCCTATATTTCCATTGCTTTATAAATAACATTTCTTTTCAGTTTTTGAAATAATAATATTCTATTCAAAAATGTACTAAATAAATTGAAGGCTTTGTCAAGCATTGGTGGTCGAGAGGTCAGCAATAGCTGTTTTACAAGCAGTTGTCCCGAAATAGTGAGTTTGCTTCCCGGCTGATGCTATGACACATGAGAAAAAATAAATAAATAAATAAATTGAAGACTTTTGAAAGTTAAATCATAAGGCTATTTTAATAAAATATGGTATAAATTAATTTGTCATATTATGAAAATCTGAAATGTGGTCCATTAATTATCTTGCTTTCACATTTGGTGGGAATTGTTGGGTGCTTCCTTCAGAAAAAGTGCTGGAGTCCCATCTTTTTAAATCACTATTTTACCATTATTTTAACTTGTACTCGCATAGGATCTTTTAATTACTGTATACTCTTCTGGATTGCTGTTATTGATTTTTTAATTGGAAAACATATGAGGTCATTATCTTAATTGTTTTTACTCTCTTGTTTTCAAAGGAAATATTGTTTTAAGCACATTGTTTCTTTCATGATAACGCTCAATGTAAAAGTTATTGTATAGATCATGGGTCAGCAACATGGGTATGTGTTCCAAGTGTGGGACCCAGAATGATTATCAATGGCACTCTGAATTGAAATAGTAATAAATTATTTTAATTTCAGCACACACATTTTCAAATTCACATGTAAATGGAAACCATGATTCAGCTTAATTTGCTAATTATTATAATACAATAAATGTACACTCAATATTTGCTATTTTCAATGAAGATGAGAACTAAACAGGATGATTTTTTTTTTCAGGTAGGATATTGCCTGGATTTTTTTGATAATCAATTGACCTTTGATACTTTTGTATACAAGTGCATATTTAGAGTAAATTTATATTCAGGCAGAATATTATATCAATTAATTCATTTGAAAAACTTTCTAATCATAATTATATAATAATACATTTTACGTTTTGATGCATTTTTTTTTAAAACAAAATGTTTATAGTTAGTGGTTAGTGTGGGAATGAAATCCACAAATATATGAGACTTGATAATATCATTTGGATCTCAAAGCAGTTAAAAATCATTATATTTTTTTCTTTTAAAGGTCTAATACAGTGGTTCTCAACCTGTGGGTCATGACCCCTTTGAGGGTCGAACAACCCTTTCACAAGGGTCACCTAAGTCCATTGGGAGACACATTTTTGATTCATAACAGTAGAAAAATTATAGGTTGGGGGTCACCACAACATAAAGAGCTGTAATAAATATAGCTTTACTTCTCACTATATGTAAAATATATAATTGTTAATTAGAGAAGATATTAATTAGTATTAAAGTTTATTGGCTTAACGTTTTCGAGGATCCATGCCTCATATTCATAGCCTTCATAAAATGTATAATAAAATATGCAAATACAAATATTCAAATAAGCTAGTATTACATAGCCCATTTCTTTGAGATCTCGAAGCAAGTGTCCTTTCTATTAATGGCATGGATATTTCCATTGATGTAAAATGCCTCCTTTATTTTTCTTTTGTGATCATTTGATTCTGAGCACAATATTATGGGATTGGCGGGTGTGAAGTTGTGTCCAGATTGTTTAGCATGCTCCAAGAATACAGAGGACGTGTTGCTGTTTTTCTGAGCTCTGTTAAATGTGTAAATATGTTGACGCAAAGGGTTACAGCATTAGGAAGGTTGAAAGCTACTGGTCTAATGCATAATGAAAACAAATTTCTCCTAGAGAAAAATTTCAAGTGTCCATAGTTTTAAAGAAATGAATATATGAAAAACTTTCAATTTAGAGTTGGATTTTTTACATCACAAAAATGAGTTTCTTTGAAACAGTTCTGATAAATACTAGAAAAATATGTGTTTTATTTTGTTAGAGTTCAATTAATCAACTTTTTAAATTAAATCATTAAAAGTTAAAGATGCTTTACCTAGTCTGAATTACTATACATTAATCAGCAATTTTATAAACAATACACACTTTTTAAGCACCATCAGGATGAATTTTTTCTATGCCAAAAAAATATGAAGCATGTCTTTGGAATGCAATATAATTTAACAAAACATGCTCTTGTCATATTTATTTTATGTATTATAAAATAATTAATGACCAATAATATAAGACC
Source organism: Epiperipatus broadwayi (assembly GCA_028023455.1). Classification (NCBI taxonomy): domain Eukaryota; kingdom Metazoa; phylum Onychophora; class Udeonychophora; order Euonychophora; family Peripatidae; genus Epiperipatus; species Epiperipatus broadwayi. The sequence goes on from JAQFVV010006505.1 coordinate 705,980, forward strand.
CAGTTATAATGGGCCTCAAAAGTATATAATATATAATTTTGAAGCCCATTATAATGGGCCAATTTTTATACTATATACAATAAGTTTGGTAAAATTTTGACAGCATGCAGAACAACATTAAAACATAGATTCAGCATGATATGACAACTACTGTAGATCATTAACTGTCACAATTGACATGGTGTTAGAATTTTACAAATATTTTAATAATTATAAAGCAAATATCAGATTTTAAAGCAGAATTTAGTAGATTAATCACAAATTCATATTCAGAAGGGACTTGGGACATTCAAGCCCCCTATAACTATCCATTCTATCTTATACAACTGATACACATGACCACATACATCTGAAAAAAATAAATGATCTCCAATATACATATTTCATGCAGGATCAGCACTCATCAGTTGGTCCAGATCATCATCTACCACACATACATACAACCATTGTTCAGTCTATATTAAGATAAAAAATAACTTTAATGGATAAGCTTTAATTTTTTCCACCCTCCAACTCTTCAATCATCTATATATCATTAAAAATTTGATGATGGAATGCTCAAAGCCCTGTTTGATGCCAACCCTATTGTCATATACATACTAACTTTAAGTCACTCTAGCCCTTCACATATAAGACCTTACAACAGGCTGAATGTTTAATATTTAAATACATGTATAATATGCTAAAATGTAATTAGAAGGGAACTGAAATCAGATTTTCTAACTCCCTGCAACTATCCACCCTATCTTGTACAACTGATACATACACATAACCACATACATGAAAAAATCTTCAATATACATATTTCATGATGAATCAGCACTCATCGATGGGTCCAGATTACCATCTCTCACATACATATACAATAAGTGCTCAGTCTATATTAAGATAAAAAATCTTCAAACTTTAATGGACAAGCTTCAATCCTCTCTACCCAACAACTCTTCAGCCATTCATATTGAAATCCAAGGGTGTGGAATGCACAAAGCCCTTGTTGATGCTCACAATATTGTCATACACATGCTAACTTCACTCTGACCCCTCACAGATGATAGCTTAAAATGACTATTTAGATATAAAAGAAGGCTGGGCAGAATACAGGCTAAATATGTACTTATTAAGTACAATTATATTGTGTATACTAAACAATTAGAGGGGGCTTGAACTCAAATGGATGGTTGAAGAGTTGGAGGGTGAAGAAGATTGAAGTTTGCCCATTAAAGTTTAAAGATTTGCTATCTTAACATAAACTAAGGACTGATTGTATATATGTGTGGGAGACAGTGATCTGGACTAACCGATGAGTTCTGGTTCAGCATGAAATATGTATATTGGAGATCATATATTTTTTTACATGTATGTGGTCATGAGTATCTGTGGTATAAGATAGAGTGGATAGTTGTAGGGACCTTAAAAATCTGAGTTCAAACCGTTTTAATTATATTAAGTTTAGTATATACAAATACATATACTTAAACATGACATATTCAGCCTGTATTCTGCCAATCCTTTTTTATATATTTAAATAGACATTTTAGGTCTTATATGTGAGAGGTCAGAGTGACTTAAAAGTCAGCATAACCATGATAATAATGTTGGTATCAACAAGGGCTTTGAACATTCCATCTTTAAATTTTCAATGATATGGATGGCTAAGGATGGTGAACATTGAAGCTCATCTATTAAAGTATGAAGATATGTGTAGGAGATAGTGATCTGGACCCAGTGATGACATCTTGCTCAGTATGAAATATATTTATTGGAGATCATTTATCTTTTTCACGTGTATATGATCATATGTTTCAATTGTATAAGATAGAGTGGATAATTATAGGGAGTTTGAAAATGTTAGTCCAATTCCTTTCTAATTACATTAAATTAATATACACAATATATATGTATTGAAATTTATATTCATTTGTTTGCTTTAAAAAAATCTTAAAATAAAAAAGATTTTGTTCATTTTCTAAAAGTCTTTACACTAACACATGACTGATGGTGGTTATATCTTCTGTTCTTATTTACATCAGTTTTTGAATATTTAAAAAGGTCTAATATGATTTTTTAATATTATTTATTTTTAAAATTAAATTAAAAAACATCAAGTCTAATACAGAAGGAAAAGTTCAACATTTTCAAAAACTCTCATCAGGTAAAATAATAAAAAAATGTCAGATTGAAAAAAGTTAAAGAATTTCAAAAATATTGTAATATTTTTTTTATAGTTAAAACAAAATAAATCAGTAACTAATTAATTAAAGCAGTTATTGTGCAAAAATTATCAGATAATAATCTAACATCAAAGAAATTTAATTAAAGCAACAAAAAAAATAGAAATAATCATGTTTTGTATCTCAGCAAAAAGAGTAGGGTTTCAACTTTTTAGATATGATAAATATGTTTTATGGACAATTGCCAGTAGAAAAAATGCTGTAACAACTGATGGGTATAAAGATGATGTTAAATGATTCACTTTTTTGTATTTCGACTGAGCTTCACAACAATATTATTTGATGCTAATTAATGATTGTAAACAGGTAGCAACTACAAACCCATTTGTACTAGAGCAAATGATTTTTTTTGAATCCTGCATTACATTATAAAATTATAATGAACTATATGTTACCTATTTTTATTTTATATAATAATTTAAAAGTTAATTCTTTGCTATTCTATTAAATTAGTTATTTATTATCAAATAGTTTTAATCTTTTAGATTTTTTATTAGTGGACTTCGATCAGGATTTTAATTTTTTAAATCATGCCCCAAAATAATACATTTTACTATCTATTAACTGAAACACAGGCTTGTTATATACCTGTGTCTATATATGTAATATATAGGGTATATGAGCACAGACTTTCAGACGAACCATCACTCTCCACTCTATCTAATAACACTGATACACTCAAGCACATATATGCTGAAAAGATAAATAATCACCAATATACGTATTTTATGCTAAACCAGCAATCATCAGTTGGTCCAGATTATCATCTCCCACACATATATACTATAAGTGCTCAGATATATATTAAGATAGACAATCTTCATACTTTAATAGACAGGCTCCAATCTACTACACACTCCAACTCTTCAACTGTGCTCATATACCCTATATATTACATTTATAGACACAGGTATATAACAAGCCTGTGTTTCAGTTATCACATTGTACAGATGTCTGCCCATCCTTGCATATGTATTAAATGGATTATGCCCTGTACATGTGGGGTTCAGATTGACTTTAGGTCAACATGGGTGTGACAAGAATCTCAGCCTCGGGGTGGGCTTTGAGCATTTCATCATCAGATTTTCAATTGGATGGACAGTTGAGGAGTTGGAGTGTGTAGTAGATTGGAGCCTGTCTATTAAAGTATAAAGATTGTCTATCTTAATGTATATCTAAGCACTTATAGTATATATGTATTGGAGATGATAATCTGGACCAACTGATGATTGCTGGTTTAGCAAGAAATATGTATATTGGTGATTATTTATCTTTTCAGCATATATGTGCTTCAGTGTATCAATGTTATTAGATAGAGTGAAGAATGATGGCTCATCTGAAAGTCTGTGCTCATATACCCTATATATTTACTATCTATTGGGTTTTTTTTTCAGTCTTTTTCTTGATTGCACTGTTAAAATAATCTTCTTTTCTGCTTTTAGTCTCTAAAATCTAAAAAAATAAAATATTAACTTGGAAAATATAAAAACGACCAGCAAAATGAAATAAACTGTAAAAAAAAAAAAACAATAACAAATATTTGCAGGCTATAAAATTGTTTTGTTTTTTTTAATAAAAAAAAAAAAAAAAACAAAGAAAAACGAATGACCAATAATTCTTGTAAAACATAATATTTTTCATAGCTGTTATAATAAAACAACTTTAAATATTAAAAGCTCTCTCCAAAATATTAAATTTGAACTTACAATTGATTAAAAATTTCCAAAATATTGAAACAACAGTGTGACCAAACATATTTCCATTTTAAACAATGAGGATTGCCAATTTCTCAACAAGCTTTGTGATAAATGCTTAGCCAGAGAGAGCATTTAAAATATCTCTGTCAGGAACCCCTCCCCAAACCCCTGACCATGGTTTTGCGCTTTTGCACTCCTCAGAGAGGTGTCAGGGTAGATTCAGAGACTAGATCGAAACCATGGTCAGGGGTTTGGGGAGGGGTTCCTGACAGAGATATTTTAAATACTTTCTCTGGCTAAGCATTTATCACAAAGCTTGTTGAGAAATTGGCAATCCTCATTGTTTATGACTTACAAGCTTAAGAGAATAGGGTCATGTGATCTATGACTCTTATTTTGAATATTTCCATTTTCTTTGGTCTCTCACATCTACAAAGTATTACTCTAATTTTTTTACTAAACGTATTATCTCCTCATTTAGGTATGAAAACTGAATAATTTTATAAAAAGTAATTAATTAAAAGATATATAGATTATTTATAAACTTATTTTTTTATGTTACATGCAAAAGACATTTCAGAATAATTATAGTAGCATTCTTTGATTCTGCACAATATAATTAGACATTGCCTTTTTTATTATCATTAACTTCATACCTTGATTAAATAGAGGGATTTAAACCTAGGATTTTTAGTCTATATTCATTCCCACTCCAACTCAAACCACTGATACACATCATCACACACATGTGAAAAAGATAAATGATAATCCAATATATGTAATTCATGCCGAACCATACTACAATAAACATTCAGTATAATGAATAAATAGGTTAATTTCATATCCTTTATATTACTTCAATTCTTCTATCCTCACTAGCTCTTGACATTTAGCTATGATATCAGCAACTAAAAGTTTGCACTCAATCCTAGAAGGGGAAATAACTGCAGCTCTGATTAGCTCGTGCATAACCAATAATGAAATGTCAATAAACTATAAAAACGAATGGAATAATACCAAGTGATAAGACCCATCTCTTTAGCTCTGGTAGTATTTAAGCTTAGTTTATTAATGTTTTTATATATCAAAGAGTGAAATCCTTTTTAATTTGATTTATGTACAACATAAATGCCCTAATACCACAATTTAACTATTTGAAGGACAATACAGTGCTTTTGTTTTAACAACTCACAAATACAAAATGAAGCATCCCTTTCTTAAAAAATGGTACACTAAATTCTCATAGTTTAGGACAGGAGTGGGAAAATAGTGGCCTGAGGTCCACATGTGGCTCACTAAGAGTTTTTATGTGGCTCGCCAAGACAATCAGAAAAATCCACCTTGTACTGAGATTTCCTTCCTGTTGCACAACCAAATATTCACTTCATATTTTCCACTAGGATGGCCACATCAATACACATGTGCAGTGTAGATACAATGTGCAGTTCTTTTTCAGTTGATCTGATTAATTTCAATTTTGTCTTTGCATTAGCAAATATATACATTTCCAACTTTAGTGAAACTACGAACATTCTGAAAAAATGTAAAATCAGATAATGAATGTTATGTGTTTAATGAAGAATGGACAAACAAATATTTCTTTGGTAATACAGGAATAAAGAAGTGTGTTTATTGTGTCATAAAAAGGTACGACATTTCGCTAACCTTCACTTCCACAAAGTGGCCCCCGATGCAGCCTCTGAGCCAAAACAATTGCCCACTCCTGGTTTAGGATATGAAATTGAAGGGGAAGTAACTGCAATTCCCAGTGGGCAATAATATAAGAATCTTCAGTGGAATTTATTATTCTATAACTGTACTAAACTGCACCTAATAAATAATATTTAATCAGCCTATTTATTCAGTATACTAAATGTTTCATATATAAGTAAATAGATGAATATTCCATGTCAAACAAATGAACCACATGACCGCATACATGTGAAAAAGATAGATGATCCCTAATAAATGTATTTCATGCAGATCTAGCACTCATCAGTTGGTCCAAATCATAATCTCCCACACACACACACGCACGCACACACACATATATATTCTAACCTCCCCCCGCGCGTTCTCACCCCAAAATATACTGTTTATTACGAATATTACGGGTTCTAGCTCAGTTAACAAATAAATAAATGAAATATTCAGCATTAATTAAAATGATTACTAGCTCTAATTTTAAAATACAAATTCGATTCAATTTTAAAATGAATTAACAAATATTTACTATTTTCATGAGACATGGAGTGACAATACGGGGAACGAGATAGACTACATTGAGACATTATCCACACGATACTACCTCAATGGCATAAGAACACTATCCCCTCTTTTTACTACTATACCAAATAACTAACTCATAGTATTCTTACGACTTTCTAAGCTCTATGCACTACGATTAAAATAATAATCATATCTTAATCTTCTTTATAACAAGAATCTAGCTCAATTAAATAAAATGAAGTAAAATAAAATAAAATCTCAGGTTCATAAATTGTATTCTAACTGATTTAAAATTACGGTAGTAAAATATGAAAAGGGAATTTTATGTCATAATCTACTACACAGCAACTAATAATAATAAAAATAATAATAACAATAATAATATAATATAATCTTATTTCTTCCTAAAATGAAATAAATAAATACGTACGTGGTAGTATTTTAATAATCTGACAACAGAATACGTGTGGCAACATTAGCATATAATTTAATGTAATATTGTGGCAACCGACTTATGACCAATAAATAATATAAAATTATGATCTTTTAATTTTAACATACCAATAAATTCTCAAAATTATTATAACACTTTTATGTTTACCTTTTGTGCAAAATCTATATGTCTGTTTCAATTATAAATGTATCGTGATTTCATGCATCCATGTGGAGAAATAACAACTCGGACACAAAAACTTTAGAACAAATTTAAAACAAAGTTTATTAACAACATAAATAAATTAACAATATTTTTACACTATATACATTGGATATCCCTTACTTTCATATCTCAACTTAGTTTATTAGTTTATAAAATGAAATCAAAATATTATTTACTTTTCCTAGTTAAATCTTATTTTTTAACACTTAAGAAAATACAGTATTATTACTTGATTTATTATTATGGTTAGCTTATTACAAAATGCATTTCTTATATGATTATCACAAACACTTTTCATCCCTAATATTATTAAAATTATATTTTTTACAAAATTTACATTCGTAATAAAATTCTACAAAATAACAAATTTTAGTTTTATATTGGTTGTATGGAATCTTACAAAGTCAAAACATTGTTCTACATTCGGTATTAGGTTTTTTATTGTTCATTATCCGATGTTTATTAATCCTAATATTCTCATTCAAGCCTTACTTCGGATGATATAATTATAACTATTAATATACCATGCACAAGTATATGTTTATTGTACATTATTGGACTATTTTCTTAATAAATATGCAATACTTATTTTCTAAATATTATTTTAAAAAAAATTCATTCAAATTTTATTATCACTTTTAAAATACTTGGTTTAGATTTCTTTTCAAAATCTTATATTCATTTCTGAATTAATTTTACAATGTATTATATGATTCTTTCTCTCTTTATGATATTTTGGACTTTCAATTTTAAAGTTACACAATTCTATACATTCCAGCAAATAAACTATTCTTACATAAACGATAACATATCTTCAGTTCTATTTTATTCATTATTTCTTTGAAAATATCTTTCTGACCGATGCAGATTCACAAAATAAGGATAGCGAAGATAGATGCATAGGATCAAAATACAACTAGAATATTACTCGTCATATATCTTGACAATCATGGCACAGTGAGTTAAAAGACACTATAGAGGAGTGACCTTTACCTGTCTACCAACCTCTATCATAGGAACGATGTTAAAGCTATTTCTTCAGCTTTATTATAACATCCAAAGTTTAAAGATATGCAAAAACACTGTCCAAACTATATGTGTTCAGTCATAGGGCCTAGTTAACTATACTGAAATCACACAAAACTAAATATGATCCAAATCCTTTATTTTTCCTATTTCTTAAAAAAAAAACATCATCTTGGTTTCCTCTCCACTAGTACTTCCAAGTCACTATCCGATCTTATTTCTCAAGATTTTTTCTATACTGTACATCGACAAATACATATCTGCATTACTAACAATAATAAAATTCATTTATTTTAAAACTATTCCACTGTTCTATAAGAAAATCTTTTTACTACTTTCCTCCGTATATTTAATCATACAAACTACTTAAATATCTGAATACTTTATCACATGAAAGTTCAAAAGAATCACACAATTGTTCTGTTAAATTATATTATTAATATACTTTAAATAAATTATTGCATGCATATTCCGAATTACTCCTATCTCATTATATGTTAAAAATGTTGTATAAAATGTGTACATATAATTTAAACTTTCACACTTCATTCTTAGGTCAATAGATGATCTAAAAAAAATACATTATGCATTATAAATAACTATTAAAATTACCAAAACGACCTTTATCTCCTCGATCGCGTTCCGTAGGCTTCACCATCCATTTGATCCTTGTAGATATAAGATTCACATCCATACACTTTATTTTAAACACTATTTCTATAATTTTATCAAGCTATTATATTTAAATTTTAATATTACTAAATTTATGTTTATATGTTTTCCCTAATCTCACATAACATTTTATATTCTAAAATAAATTAGTAAAAAATATTTAAACTATATTTACTGTACTTCTTTATCAAACTTTCTTGAAAACCGTTCATATTAAAGCTAAAAAAAAAATGTTTATTATTTCTTCTTCAGTCACTTAATGTTCTTCTCCCTGCTTGTTCAATTTTAAGGCAAAACAATTATTGCTCTGTTTAATAAATATTCATAGATGACAATCCTTGGTTTTTTATAATATTTAATACAATTATTAATTATGATATCAATTAATCCCGTAAAGAAAACGTCTACATATTCTCTTCTAATATTTTTCTGCTAATATTTTCCCGCGCGACTTTTATGATGCATCTTCTCAGTACTTTGATTTAAATATTCAGTAAATTTTTCTGTCTCCATGGATCCATTTTCATTAAGTAATTTAAATTTCCATTTTCCTAATCTCTATCTTTATTAAGCGTTTTTATAATGAACACTTTATAATATTTTAATTCTTCTTAGATAAAGTTTTTTCTTTCCTTTTTTAAAAAAAAATAATGACTCTTTCCTATCATTATTCGGTAATTTTTCCTTTCTTTTAAAGTTCTGGTAACTATATACTTTGTAATGTTTCCTTTAAAAAGGACAAACATTCTTTCTCTGTTATAACTTTTACATAATTTTTTCTTTATGATATACGTATCTTAATTTTTCCATAGAGAAGAATAAAATAACTTCAGAGTAGCCTTATAAATTTGTGCGTCATAATTTTTTCCTGACGGCAAATAACTTCTCTTTTAAGTTTTCCGTATAGCGTCCAAATTATATTCCTCTGAGTTACAATAATAAGTTTCTGGTTGAGCATAAATAAAGCTGTATCAAGGCACTTTACAAATATTTTTCCTTTATCATAACTTCTATATACTGTTTTCTGTAGTATTTCCATTTTTACTGTAAGGTTTTGGCTAAACTTGAATAAAATATCCTGGTAAGAAAACTTTTAAAATTAGCCCTCCATGTAAAGGCAGTTCAAAATATTATATTTAAAAAAAACTTTTAAAACAAATACAAAATTTTAAAATTATATTACTTTTCTAGCTTACGATATTATACAGCTAAAAAAATATGTTACTCCCTCCTTCACTTACACATTACTTTCTCCCGCTCCATCTAATTCTTATATTTTGTCTGCTAAAATACCTCCGTTGATTGGTTAATGACTTTTTTAGCGCGAACAAATTTACACATTTTAGTTTTATAATAGATTAAACCTTTTTAAAATAAAGAATTTATGACGTCATGTCTTAAATATTATTTAGAATAGTATTTTTTAACTCAATTATAATTTTATCAAAATCATTTAAACTTTAAAACAATTATTAAAATAACATTTAATATTTCAACTTTTACTTTAACGATCGATAGCAATTATATTTAGTTTTATAATTCACAAACTTTATTATTATATTCTAACAAGCGTGTGTGTGAAGGTATATAATATACAGTCACATGATTACTAACTTTATCAGATGATTTTTTAATTTACGTCTCGGTCTAAATTACCAAAACTGATATATTTTATAAAAAATTTGGAAAATAATTTAAAATTGTAGAACTAAATATAATTCTCACCATCCCAAAGTTTATTTTAAAATATATTAGATTAAATTTGAATATTAATTATAATTATAATATTACATATCGTTTTTTTATTTAATTTATTAGTTTTAAAACATTACAATTGGATTGTTAATATACTTTTAACTATTTATAGCTGTATTATTTTATATGGCCAGCTTTTACAACCATATGCAAGGATATAATTAAGCTTTATTTAACTGTTTCTTTAAAATAATTCATTACACTTTTATATACCAGGTATTTTCAGCCTTAAATTGTACTATAAAATCTAATCAATCATACAATTATCAATATATTACACAAACGTATTTTAAAATTTAAAATTTTTTTAGTAATTGACCATTCTACCTTATTATGACCTATAGATAAGGGCACAATATATAAATATATATATATATATATATATATGCGAAATATATATATATATATATATATATATATATATATATAGTCATTGCTTCACTTCTCACCTTTCAAACTATTCAACTGTTCATCTTGTTGAAAAATCAATGATAGAAACATTCAAAGTCCTTGGTGTATTTGATAATGTAGTCATACCCACATGGGTGCTGTTTGTGATAAACCATTCCTCTTTGTATTTTCTTTTTCAATCATTGTGATCAGTACAAATCACTGATGTTGAGTGAATTGAAATTATGGCCCAAATCAATTCCATGCCCTAAAAACACTGAATTTATGTTGGGTCTCTTTTCATGTGTTATACAAATGCACCAAAACAGATCCCAACATAAAGTCTGTATTTTTTAAAGCATAAGATTGACTCTGACCACAATTTCAATTGACTCAAATCAAAGTGGTTTGTGCTGAGTGCACTGTTTGAAAGAGAAAATAAAAAAACTATGAGTTGCATTCTCATGCAAATGGTATATGTAAATTTACAAACTTGCATACTAATCAACCAATATTATTTTTCTGAAGGTTTGTGATGATGGTGTTTTAGTTGTATTTTTTAATTGGACTATTTCCATCATCTAATATAAGTATTGAAGGTCTTTAGAAAAAATTAACTTTATTTAAATATTCCAAATACATTCAATTGTTAGTAATAGCATATCAAACAGGTTAGTATATGGCCAATGTTTTGAGAAGTATTACTATCTCTTCTACAGATGTTGCTGGCCTGACCAGTGATAGTACTAGCATAGGAATTGAACCTGGATCTGTATATTGTTGAGTATTGAATTTTAAAATTGCCTGACCAGTGACAGTACTACCATGGGATTCGAACCTGGACCCTTAGATTCTTGAGTATTGAATTTTACAGCATTACCTTAAAATTCAATACTCAATAATTTAAGGGTCCAGGTTCGAATTCCATGCTAGTACTGTCACTGCTCAGGCCAGCAACACTTGAAAAAGATGGTTCAGTTGGTTAGAGCATTAACTTAAATTCAATATTCAAGAATCTAAGAGTCCTGATTCGATTCACATGCTAGAACTGTCACTAGTCAGGTTACCAACACCTGAAAAAGAGAGGCGAATAATACCACTCAAAATGTTGTGCATATACTAACCTGGGTATTATTACTAACAGTTGAATGTATTTGGAATATTTAAATAAAGTTAAAATTTTCTATAGACATTCAATACTCATGTTAGATGTTGGAAATAGTCCAATATAAAAATATAAATAATCACCCTATAAGCTCTTTCTTCTTCTAACCTATGTTAGCGCTACAAACATGACTGGTCTGGTCAAAAGCAGTGCTAAGTTACAAATCTGTAAAGTAGTTACAATTTTATAATCTTTCCAGCATAGAAGAGTTTCCCTATTTATTGAATTAGTATCGAATAAGGAAAATAAATAAAAGATATTTTTGATTAGATAACAGTTGGGATTTTTTAAATGCCAATTAGTTTTTTACAGCCTATTTTATTATGAATATTTTTACGATAACATTAAACAGCAATAAATAAAGTCAATTAGCTGAACTGCACCCAAATAATAAAATGTGTACTATACCACTTATATATTGCATAATAAGAATCATTTGCACATTTTAACAGTATTGGCTAAAATCTTGTATACATGACAATATAAAACTGAATTGCACATGCACAATCATTATATACATTTTCAAATAATTTATTTCAATAGTGATAATACATTGTACACGCTTAACACCTGCATTTATATATGTAATATATGCGGGATTCAAACTCAGACTTTCACATGACTCACAACTCTCAGTGCCATCTTATATTGCTCACCCACCTGATCACACACATGTTGAAAAAATAAATAAGCACCAATATACATATTTCATACTAAGCCAGCACTCATCAGTTGGTCCAGATTACTGTAATATAAAGCTGAGTACTGATTGTATATATGTGTGAAAGGGTAATCTGGACCAACTGATGAGTGCTGGTTTAGCATGAAACATATACAGTGGTGATTATTTATCTATTCAACATGTGCATGATCAGGTAGGTCAGCAATATAAGATGGCACTGAGAGTTATGGGTCGTGTGAAAGTTTGAATAGTGATAGTAAAATATGTTTCTAATATTTGTAAATAAACTGAAATACCACATAATTGGGAATTAACAGTTCATAGATTAAAATTCATATTGTAATTTCTAGTTCTCAAATGTAACATGATTTTCCAAGAAATAGCCACTTTAATGTAAAATATATGACTTGAATATATTTTTGTATTGTTATTGATTAATTTTATTTTTATAATAACTTCTAAAATTTTGTATTTTTCTGTAATTAAACTTATATTTTACCTTTCATTGGCAAACTGTATATTCTTATATTACAAAAATTTAAAAAAAAAACAATATATATATATATGGCTAAAGAAAGGATTTTGCTATTAACTGAAAGGAGACCCTTTGATTCCTCTTGGAGGCCTTAAAGGAACCGAGCAGGGCAAATTCCTAATGTCCACTCCATACGTTCTTGTCGTTGCAGCTGTTATTACTATGTGATTATTCATATAGTATACGAACATGGATGGGCTGCTCACCAACATGCATTAGCCAGCATGGTGAGTTTATTGGCTTTTTACCTCTGAGTTTAAGATCAAGAAACACCATGGTCTTTCTTCTCAGTGCCTGATAAGGCAGAATGAATGTTTGTGTAAATGATAAATATTTTTCCAATACATATATACAATTATGACAGACAAAAATAAAGCATGGCCCTTATTCCCAGGAGGCTGTAAAGTCACCAACCAAGGCAGCGGTTGGTGGCCGAAGGCGGAGGGTGCTAAGAATCCCCTGATTGTGGACCCAGGCTGCCATTTGATGACGAATTTTTATTTAGGTACTTACAACTGCAGATCACTTTCAAGTGAAGGAAGATTGCAAGAATTAGAAGAAGAATTGTCTTATATTAAATGGGACATTATTGGACTTTGTGAAGTTAGAAGAAAAGGTGAAGAAACAATTGATTTAAAAAGTGGACATATACTCTATTATAAAGGCACACATATTGGAAATACAAGTGGAGTAGGATTCATTATAAATAAAAAGTGGAAGAACAATATTGTGGAGATTGATGGTGTATCGGACAGAGTTGCAAGATTAGTTATACAACTTAATAGCAGATACCAAATGCAGATAATTCAGGTTTATGCCCCAACAAGTTCTCATAGTGATGAAGTAGTAGAAGATTTTTATATGGATGTACAAAAGGCTTTTGATCAGAGTAAACAACATTTTAAAATTGTTATGGGAGACTTTAATGCTAGAATTGGTAGACAAATGAAAGATGAAATTGCTGTAGGTAATTTTGGTTATGGTAATAGAAATGAGAGAGGACATAGACTTGTGGAGTTTGCAGAAAAAGAAAAACTTTATATTATGAATTCATTTTTTGAGAAAAATGTTAAAAGGAAATGGACATGGAAGCATCCAAATGAAGGTACAGCAGAATTGGATTATATTTTGACTAACAGGAAATACATATTTCAAGATTGTAATGTTCTTAATAAATTTAACACAGGAAGTGATCATCGATTAGTAAGGTGTAAGTTACGTGTTAATGTAAAACTAGAGAGACAAAAATTATTGAGAAAAACAATATTTACAGTTGATATTCCTAATCTTCAGAAACATTCTAATGAATTTAAATTAGAACTTACAAATAGGTTTCAAGTGTTAGGAGATTTTGAACATGATTCAGATTTGAATGAAATTAATATGAAAATAACTGATACACTTTTAAAAACTGCAACAAAGATAGCTGGTAGAAAAAAGCAGCAATTGACTAATAAAATTTCTACTGAGACTAGAGAATTTATGAAGAAAAGAAGGAATATGAAGATATACAAAAATGATGTATTAAAAAGAATTGAATATCTCGAATTTTGTAAAATGGTACGGAAAAAAGTTGAAAATGATATAAGAAAGTATAACTGTGAAATAGCAAGGAAAGCTGTAGAAGAAAATAAAAGTCTCAAGAATGTTAAACAACATTTTGGTATTGGTAGGAAATTTATATCTGCAATAAGAAAAAAAGATGGAATTATTACTAAAAAGAGAGATGACATCATGAAATTGGTAGAAGATTTTTATCAAGAATTATATAGTAATAAAGAACAAGTACCTCCTATATCTATTACATCTTCCGAATTGCCCAGAATTTTAAATGAAGAAGTGAGACATGCAATTAAATGTATGAAGAAAGGAAAGGCTCCAGGAAATGATGGAATTATAATTGATATATTAAAAGAAGCAGGTGAAGAAATAGAAACAATTTTAGCAAAGTTATATACCAAATGTCTAAATGATAAAGATGTACTGGAAGATTGGAAGAATGCAGTAATAATATTAATATTTAAAAAAGGTGATAAAGAAGATATTAGAAATTACAGACCTATCAGCCTTTTATCAGTTTTATATAAAATTTTTACCAAGATAATTACAACTCGTCTACAGAGAACTTTGGATTTCCACCAACCAAGAGAACAAGCTGGATTTAAAAGTGGTTTTAGTACAATAGATCATATCCAGGTATTGAGAGAAGTCATAGAAAGGACAAATGAATATGAGTTGTCATTATGTTTTGGATTTGTAGATTATGAAAAGGCATTCGATTCTATACACATTTCTTCAGTGATTAAAGCATTGGATCATCAAGGTATAGATCCAGGATATTGTCATATTTTAAAGAATATTTATAAAAATGCAACAGCAACAATTAGATTACATAATGATACTGGAAAAATCAACATTGAGAAAGGTGTAAGGCAAGGTGACTCCATATCTCCAAAACTTTTTACAGCAGTGCTGCAAGAAGTATTTTGTGGATTAAAATGGGAAACTAAAGGAATGAAAGTAAATGGAGAGTATTTAAGTCATTTAGATTTTGCAGATGATGTAGTTGTTTTTGCAAATAATGCTTCAGAGCTGCAGGAAATGTTGCAGGAGTTAGCAGATGAAAGTAGAAAAGTAGGACTAAAGATAAATGTTAAAAAGACTAAAGTAATGTTTAATCGATTTGCTCAAAATATGAAAATAAAGATTGATTATGAAGAATTAGAAGAAGTTAACAGTTACAAATACCTAGGTCAGATTATTAATACAGATGGAAACATAATGGAGGAAATTAATCATAGAATTAAACTTGGTTGGAGTGCTTTTGGTAGAAATAACTTGATACTAAAAGGAAATATGCCTATGTGTTTGAAAAGAATGGTTTTTAACAAATGTGTTTTACCAGTTCTTACTTATGGATCTGAGACTTGGACACTTAATAGAAGAGCAATACAGAGACTTCAGACCACTCAAAGGAGTATGGAGAGATGTATGTTGGGAGTAACAAGAAGAGATCGAAAATGCAATGTATGGGTAAGACAACAAACAGGTGTTACTGACCTTATTGAAAAAATTAAAAGATTGAAATGAGTTGGGCTGGACATATTGCTAGAAGAAATGATAATAGATGGACAATTGAAATTTTAAACTGGATTCCAAGAGATTGTAAAAGACCCAGAAAGAGACCACATGTGAGATGGATGGATGAAATAAGAAAATGTGCAGGGGTGTTGTGGAAAAGAGAAGCTAAAGATCGGAGAAGATGGATTAAACTTGGAGAGATCTTCATCCTGCAGTGGATTGATAATGGTTGATGATGATAATGATGATGATATATATATATATTTATAACATTGAATATATGATAACAAATCGATCTTTAAACTATCAACAATCTCAACCTGTAGTCAAGGCAACCTCCTTATACAATAAAGATGACACCATCTATATATATGGTCTTATATGCTTATATAGACACTAAATATGGCAAATTAACCAAGGAGTGTGAGACTAATAATGCAAAGATGTTTAAACAAACCTTAGTGACCAGGTAAATATAACCTGTTTTGAAAGCTGACTAATAAATAATCAATTATAACTTCCAAATTTTAAAAGCTGATTAATAAATAGTCATCTATAACATATAAATTCCATATAAGGTATATATATCTACTAAGACAATAAAGCCAATTACTCAATGCTTTAATAGGTTTATAAATGTAGTTGGTAGCAATCAACTCTTAAGTTATCAACAATCTCAACCTGTTGCCAAGGCAACTTCCTTTAATAGTAAAGGTGGTGAATATATATATTAATGAATTCAAAAATACACATTAAAAATATTGTAATTAAATCATTTTCTCATTTACTTTCTAAAAGAAATGAGAAGAAAAGAGCTACAACACCTAGTTGATAATAATTGTTAACAAAGAATAATATTCTACTATTTATATAATGACACAAAATAATAAAAATGTTTTAATTAACTTCTTTCAGCAATAAAACTCTAGTTTGATTCAAAGATATAGAATGAAACATTTTATAATTTCCATTTCTTACAAACTGAAATCTTTCATAATTTTTTTAACCAGCTAATACAAATTACATTTATCAAATTATTTTAAAATGAATACATTTTTTCATCGGTAATTAAAATGTTAGTTAGCGTATGTAATTATAGTTGACATATTTAATGTTTTCAAGTAGTAATTAACAACTTTATTATTATGAGAAATGTTAAAAACAAACGTTTTTTTTTTAAAAAAAAACAACAGACATTTATTAAATCACTAAGACAAAAATTTAAATAGTTATTGTCTTTTTAAAATTAAAATGTCTTCAATTTATTTTCAATGTAAAAAAAAAATCTTTTAAATAGCGCTATTAAAACGTTTTTTTTTTTTTTTAAACTTTTACTATACAGGTAATTTATGATAATGTTATTTTCGTAATAATATATATATTTTTAAAAAAAAAGTAAAACTTTTGAGTTCACTACATTTTTGGATCGTATAAGTTAACTAAGACTTAATGAAGAATATTTCTGTAGTGTAATTTTCACTACACCACTCTCATTCAAGGCACGGCTGGTTTCTATCTACTTTTAACACTTTGTGAAGTGGTTTATGTCAATGTTGAGATGGCAGAAAGTTTGACACATCATTTAAATTGTAATAATTGGCTATATATATATATATATAAACTGAACATTGATAAAGATAAGTGTAAGAGATTATGATCTGGGCCAACTGATGAGTGCTGTTTCAGCTTGGAATGTATATCTTGAGAATGATAATTTTTTGATATATCCTTGATCATATGTATGTGATGACACCCCTCCACAAAGTGTTACAAATAGAAATCAGTCTCTACCATGCATGAGAGTGGTGTAGTGAAAATTGTACTACAGAAATATTTATTAAGAGGATAATCTCTATACTAATGAGTGACTAACTAAAATTATTAATATACTTCCATCAAGTTGTCTGTGTCAAAGTTGTGAGGGTGGTCGGTTTGTCACTTATCAATTAAACTGTAGTAATTGGCTATCTATGCAAACTGAACAATAATAGAAAGAGATTGTGATTTAGACCAACTGATGAGTGCTGGTTTAGCATGAAATGTGTATCTTGGGATTAAATATCTTTTTCACATCTTTAATCCTATGGTTATAATTTCACTTCATCTCAAAGTGTTAAAAATGATAAAAACTAACTCCTATTTTGTGACAGTGGTGTAGTGAAAATTATACTACAGAAATATTCATTAAATGGATAATCTCTATTCTAATGAGTGATTAATAAAATTATTAATATATGTCCATCAAATGTTAAGGTTTGTGTATTCATTCTTGCCAATATTTCATTGATCTTTTTCTTGCTAGTTTTTTATTATTATACTTTTTTTATTATTTTGAATTGTATTATTTTGCAACATTTTCATTCCATTGATTTTCAAGAATTTATACATTTGAAATATCTCTTCAATTTAATTATTTTAAATCCAATTATTTAGAAAGCATTTTACACCATCTTTTTGCGAGATTTATCTTCTTATATACTGCATTATCTTAGCTATAAGTTTTGATTTTTTTTTGTCAGAGACATGGATAGGCCTCAGTTATAAAGATTTTTTTTAGAATTTTGATGATTTTGATATTTAGAAAAAAAAATTACTTTATTTTCCAAATTATTTTTTCATTTGCCAAAGTAAATGATTAATTCCTTAAAAGGGACAATTCCTATTGATAGTTCTGCTAATTACCAATGTTCAACTTTTGATTTCAGTATAAAATCTTTATTCTATGCTAAAACAACAATTAGACATGATTTATTATATATTTAAGTTTACAAACAAAAAACATTCTAAGAAATATATTTGAACTTTGAAAATATTGGGAAAATGAGCTTATAATAAAAACAATAATGTTTTTGTCATCAATGGTGGACAAAAAAAATGGTGTAAGCAATTCCAAAATATTAATTAACCTTCTTTGATTGTATTTAGTCTTAAAATGTGGACAAATATTAATCTCTGATAAATCTATAAAATTTTCTGCTACAAAATAATAAAATTGCTTTATAAATTTTAGAATATTTTAAAAGACCCTAACACAGCATAGGTAATAATAGGTAATGACTTATGACTTATATATTAAGTATTACAAGCTGTTATCATCTTACCCAAATTTATCATTTCCTTTGTTGTAATATCTTATATAAATGCCATTTATTCACTCTACTTTGAACACTTAATAGCAAAAAATCTTTTATTCTACATCTATGAATATACAATCTTACATTTTGACTGTCCACTAGTCTTCTTCAGAACTATGATATAATGAACAAAATAAAATATTTAACTATATAAATAATAATATAAAAATGTAAACAATAAAAGTAATAAAATAAAAATAAAAAATAAAATATATTGGTGGTTTTTTATTTTATTATATTTTTTTATTATTTTATTAAATTTATTGGTTACATTTTTTTAATATTATTTATAGTTATATATTCATTCTGAAGAAGACTGCAGGACAGTCAAAACATAAGACCATGTATGCATATAGTAGAATAAAAGCTTTTTTGCTAGAAAGTACTCAAAATAGAGTGGATAAATTGCCATTATTATCTAACCAACCATAGTTTTTGTTAATTATTACGATCAAATTTATTAACTTTTATTTTTAAAAATAAAACATATATAAATAAAATCATAGTGTTTCCATGCATTCTTTTAGTCTTAAATATAATTATTGTGGGGAAATTCACAAATATATTTAATAAACTATGAAAAATTCATATTTTTTTGTATTTCAAAAAATTTTCCTGAAATCATCTTACAAATGCTGTGGAAAACAGCTTACAAAGAGTAAAAACTGTCAAAGACTGAAGGTGGGAGGACTAAACACACAGACATAGTCATTCATTTTTTGTGAAATGCCAAGGAAAATACTTATTTCTTCTGATTTTTTAAAGTTAATAAATCAGTATTAGCTAGCTCACAATTTTGACATTTAACCAAAACCTACAGAATATATCACTATTGATAATAATATAAGAATAATCTAAAAAGACAGAAGAACCATGCTATTTCTGAATTAAACAGCCTAATATGGAATAAATTAAACATATTTTATCATCTTCATCATTTTCAACCATTACCATTCCACTGCAGAATGAAGGTCTCTCCAAGTTCAATCCATATTCCTCCAATCTCTAGATCTTCCCCACATCATCCCAGCACACTTCCTTGCTTCATCCATTCATTTCACATATGGTCTTTTTGTAGATCTTACTCATACATCATCATCACCATCATTTTCAATCATTACCATTCCATTGCAGGATGGTCTCTCAAAGTTCAAACCATCTCCAATCTCCAGTTTTTTCCACATCATCTGCATACACTTTTATCTCATCTATTCTTTTCACATGTGCTCTCTTTTCTATATCTTTTATAATATCTCAGAATTAAAAATTGTTTGACATATGAAGATTAATTTGCATAAATTAGCATACATCAACAACACCATAATGTTTCTAACTTTTTGGCTATGAATATGAGGTTAAAAGACCTCAAAAGCACTAAGCCTGATATTTAATTTTGATATTTCTAATTTCACCAATGAGCATTCGAAGTGTGGTATAATTACAATATCTCAGAATCCAATTTAAGATTTCAACTGTCCATCTATTATCATGTAGTCTAGAAATATGTCCACCCCAACTCTATGTCAGTCTCTTAATTCTTTCAATGATGGCAGTAACACCTGCTTGTTGTCTTACCCATGTATTTCATTTTTGCTCTCATCTTGTTATTCTTAACATGCATCTCATTAACGAAAATGTAACTTAGACATACTTAAAACTAAGAATCCCCTGATTGCGGACCCAGGCTGCCATTTGATGATGACTTTTTATTTAGGTACTTACAACTGCAGATCACTTTCAAGTGAAGGAAGATTGCAAGAATTAGAAGAACTGTCTTATATTAAATGGGACATTATTGGACTTTGTGAAGTTAGAAGAAAAGGAGAAGTAACAATTGATTTAAAAAGTGGACATATACTCTATTATAAAGGCACACATATTGGAAATACAAGTGGAGTAGGATTCATTATAAATAAAAAGTGGAAGAACAAATTGTGGAGATTGATGGTGTATCGGACAGAGTGGCAAGATTAGTTATACAACTTAATAGCAGATACCAAATGCAGATAATTCAGGTTTATGCCCCAACAAGTTCTCATAGTGATGAAGTAGTAGAAGATTTTTATATGGATGTACAAAAGGCTTTTGATCAGAGTAAACAACATTTTAAAATTGTTATGGGAGACTTTAATGCTAGAATTGGTAGACAAATGAAAGATGAAATTGCTATAGGTAATTTTGGTTATGGTAATAGAAATGAGAGAGGACATAGACTTGTGGAGTTTGCAGAAAAAGAAAAACTTTATATTATGAATTCATTTTTTGAGAAAAATGTTAAAAGGAAATGGACATGGAAGCATCCAAATGAAGGTACAGCAGAATTGGATTATATTTTGACTAACAGAAAATACATATTTCAAGATTGTAATGTTCTTAATAAATTTAACACAGGAAGTGATCATCGATTAGTAAGGTGTAAGTTACGTGTTAATGTAAAACTAGAGAGACAAAAATTATTAAGAAAAACAATATTTACAGTTGATATTCCTAATCTTCAGAAACATTCTAATGAATTTAAATTAGAACTTACAAATAGGTTTCAAGTGTTAGGAGATTTTGAACATGATTCAGATTTGAATGAAATTAATATGAAAATAACTGATACACTTTTAAAAACTGCAACAAACATAGCTGGTAGAAAAAAGCAGCAATTGACTAATAAAATTTCTACTGAGACTAGAGAATTTATGAAGAAAAGAAGGAATATGAAGATATACAAAAATGATGTATTAAAAAGAATTGAATATCTCGAATTTTGTAAAATGGTACGGAAAAGAGTTGAAAATGATATAAGAAAGTATAACTGTGAAATAGCAAGGAAAGCTGTAGAAGAAAATAAAAGTCTCAAAAATGTTAAACAACATTTTGGTATTGGTAGGAAATTTATATCTGCAATAAGAAAAAAAGATGGAATTATTACTAAAAAGAGAGATGACATCATGAAATTGGTAGAAGATTTTTATCAAGAATTATATAGTAATAAAGAACAAGTACCTCCTATATCTATTACATCTTCCGAATTGCCCAGAATTTTAAATGAAGAAGTGAGACATGCAATTAAGTGTATGAAGAAAGGAAAGGCTCCAGGAAATGATGGAATTATAATTGATATATTAAAAGAAGCAGGTGAAGAAATAGAAACAATTTTAGCAAAGTTATATACCAAATGTCTAAATGATAAAGATGTACCGGAAGATTGGAAGAATGCAGTAATAATATTAATATTTAAAAAAGGTGATAAAGAAGATATTAGAAATTACAGACCTATCAGCCTTTTATCAGTTTTATATAAAATTTTTACCAAGATAATTACAACTCGTCTACAGAGAACTTTGGATTTCCACCAACCAAGAGAACAAGCTGGATTTAAAAGTGGTTTTAGTACAATAGATCATATCCAGGTATTGAGAGAAGTCATAGAAAGGACAAACGAATATGAGTTGTCATTATGTTTTGGATTTGTAGATTATGAAAAGGCATTCGATTCTATACACATTTCTTCAGTGATTAAAGCATTGGATCATCAAGGTATAGATCCAGGATATTGTCATATTTTAAAGAATATTTATAAAAATGCAACAGCAACAATTAGATTACATAATGATACTGGAAAAATCAACATTGAGAAAGGTGTAAGACAAGGTGACTCCATATCTCCAAAACTCTTTACAGCAGTGCTGCAAGAAGTATTTTGTGGATTAAAATGGGAAACTAAAGGAGTGAAAGTAAATGGAGAGTATTTAAGTCATTTAGATTTTGCAGATGATGTAGTTGTTTTTGCAAATAATGCTTCAGAGCTGCAGGAAATGTTGCAGGAGTTAGCAGATGAAAGTAGAAAAGTAGGACTAAAGATAAATGTTAAAAAGACTAAAGTAATGTTTAGTCGATTTGCTCAAAATATGAAAATAAAGATTGATTATGAAGAATTAGAAGAAGTTAACAGTTACAAATACCTTGGTCAGATTATTAATACAGATGGAAACATAATGGAGGAAATTAATCATAGAATTAAACTTGGTTGGAGTGCTTTTGGTAGAAATAACTTGATACTAAAAGGAAATATGCCTATGTGTTTGAAAAGAAAGGTTTTTAACAAATGTGTTTTACCAGTTCTTACTTATGGATCTGAGACTTGGACACTTAATAGAAGAGCAATACAGAGACTTCAGACCACTCAAAGGAGTATGGAGAGATGTATGTTGGGAGTAACAAGAAGAGATCGAAAACGCAATGTATGGGTAAGACAACAAACAGGTGTTACTGACCTTATTGAAAAAATTAAAAGATTGAAATGGAGTTGGGCTGGACATATTGCTAGAAGAGATGATAATAGATGGACAATTGAAATTTTAAACTGGATTCCAAGAGATTGTAAAAGACCCAGAAAGAGACCACATGTGAGATGGATGGATGAAATAAGAAAATGTGCAGGGGTGTTGTGGAGAAGAGAAGCTAAAGATCGGAGAAGATGGATTAAACTTGGAGAGACCTTTATCCTGCAGTGGATTGATAATGGTTGATGATGATGATGATGATGACATAACTTATTGTTCTTCCAGTACACTTGAATAATCCATATTCTCTTTAAATCTCCTTGGATTTATTTCATAGCAAGACATCAACTACAGGTATTATGAAATTCATAAATATCTTTTCATTTCTTTAACAATTTGTTTGTAATTATGAGTCCGTTTTCATTTTTTTTGTAAAATTTCTCTTTTAATACTATCGTTAGTAGTTTTTTATTTGTTAATATCATTATTCTTAAGCAGTTGTTAAAATTTCAAATTGATATATCTTTTTTTAGTAAAACTCTTCTTTTTGAAGAAGGAAATGTACTTGAACAGACAGATGGTTGCATTTTTCAGGAATGGAAAGCAAAAAGTAAAAAAAGATTGTATTGTGCTGAATTTTTGTTAATGTCTAATTTGGTAGTTCTATTTTTTGAATTTCTCTCTCTCTCTCTCTCTTTCTCTCTCTCTCTATTTTTTGAATTTCTCTCTCTCAATATATATATATCAATGAAAGAATAATGCTTTTAAAAATTAGGTTCTGCAGCAGTAATATGAGTCCATTTATTAAGATTATGTAATTTATAGATTATGTATTAAATTAATAACGTTCAGGAAAAAAGTGTTTATTTTTTGTAGGATAATGTTATTGCATTAATATTTTTAAAAAATCTTTTTTTAATAAGTCACAGGAATCAAACCTGCCAGATAGTAACTTTCATGACATCTTTCTTACACCTCACAAGGATATTGAATAAAATAAAATGCATCATGAGAAAGTCAATTCATTCAGCTAGACAAATGTCAACATATGATTCAAGGATGATACAGCTTGTTAATATCTCCAAAGACATTAAGCAATAACAACCCACCTTGGCTAAATATCACAGTCCTACAATAATTGCTTTGGTAATTCATGCCGAGAATTATACTAATATTAATATTACAAAATCTTACTAATAAACTAAAAGAGGAGGAGAAACCTTGACTCACTCTCACAACACTTTAACGACCTTGTATTCCCTATATAAATCACCAACAACATGGATACAATTAATTTCTTTCTAACAAGAAATTTTCTACACTCTCTTCCAATAAACTTTATCATCTTTAGATTCTCCACACTATTGTGTTGTCACGATTAGATATGCACAAAATAAACAATTAGTCTTATCACTCTTATTAATTCACAATGTCACATTAATTCTCTAGCAATAAATTTATGAGTTCTTAATTCAAAATTGGAATGTTATGGTCTCAGGGTTCTTATAAGAAATGCAAAATTTCTACTGGTGATTTATGAATTCATTGTTGATTAATAAATGCTATCCTAGCAATTAGCTTAAGTAGTAATACACTTAATTTACAAACTAATATCTACTTTTCATTAACTAATAATAATAAAATTTTATAAATTAATAAATAGTTAACTAATATAAAATTTTCTATCGACTTTAAATTTTGAACTATATTACTATCAACTGGAAGCGCATTCGAATACCAGGAGTGGGAAAGGAATTTTATTATAAAGAAATCAAGTCATATGTCACATGATCTAATTTATATATAACATAAGGGATTTTATGTCCACTCAAGATATTAGTCAACAACAGAATAAATTTATTAAAATGAAAATAACAATAATTACTTTGAAGGTAAATCTCCTTCCATATGTTTGCAGTTTAAACTAGAATGATCTGTAAAGCAAATAAGCAAATTTCATATTTGTTAAGGATTGTCAATTCAATAGTTAAACCTTTGTTATGTGTCTGTACCTGGTTAAGCATTAGAATATTTATTGAAGATTGTATATTACTAAGATTTCTGGATTCTATATGTATCAAAAACATTAAGAGACTACACTAAATTCAATTAACAAAATAGCATTTATTAACCAAAATTATCAATTGTGAATTTATAAACTTTAATATATCATAACATCGTAGCAATCCGATAATAAACTTAACAACAACAACAACAAAAAAAGATATTTACAGCAGATTTTACAGTCGCTGCGGAGAATACGATCCCACTTCTTTTAGGATGTCACTAAATTACATGCCTTTATCATTTCGTAACCTTGCTTGTACTAGTTGATTCTGTTTAAACATTTTCATTTCACTCTAAGCATGGATAATTATTTTATACACCTTTACGTAAAATAAACAATTCATGAGATAAAATTTTAAACTTATTCTGTCTTTCATCAGCAATATATGCCTTTTGATGCTACTGGCTTCACTTTAGACTTATAAGCCACACATTAAACATTATTTTATTACACGCAGTAGACAAATCGCATTAACTAATGTCTACAAATTTGAATTGATAGCTTTTAAGTATACTCTTTTACTAATCATCTTTAGCATGTTCACTTTACACTTTTGACTTTCTAACTATAAGCAAACTTTGAATTCTTTCAGAGGCCACACATACATTTGCATATGCCCAATGTTTTCTATGTCCCAACAATGAGTAATGAACACTGTTAGTCTTACCACTCTACCAGTGACTTGCTTCTGAGACCAGCTGGTCATGATGCACACTGCTTATTTAGGCTACTAACACTAATTTTAAATTTAGAATAGAATCATTTTATAAATAATTACAAGCAAAGCTCAGACAAATGCATTATGTGTCAATCCTTAATACACACTTAAAATTAAAAAATGTCCCTGAAGTAGGTGATACACTTCAAATATGAAATACAGACAATGACCGACCACTTAAGTTAACACCTCTTACACAGTAGAAAATATCACTATGAAGATATATCCATGAGGAAAAGGGCAACAAAGCAATAAACCTGTGATGGCATGAACCCGGAGGACACCTCCTATCTGAGGGCAATAACATATGTTAGGACTAAGTTGCTACACATATAAAATGTGGGAATGCACTGATGATGACTGCAATATGAAACATATCTCCCATGGAATATATCAACTATGAAGATGGAGAGTAATCCTCGATCTCCTTATAAATTAATTAAAGATACCTAATACCACTAATCGTGAGATAGCTTCACTCAATCTTCAAGATAGCAATATCTTGTCATACCTTGGACAAACAATGATCATTTACAAATATGTCTTGGTCTAGAGAGAATTGGGTTTGAATTCTCACTAAACTGTAATACTAATATATAAAACCGATAGTACGATAATTGCCAATTTCTCACAACCCGGGACATAGAGGGTACTTAAAATCTTAATATTACATAATTAACATGATATACCATTGCTAATGTTAAAATTCAATAATAAGCATAAAAAATATAGATGTGAGCCTCTCGTGTAAATATTTCAAAATCTCTCATGCATACAAGTTATTAATAATAAAAGCATCACAATTGAACTGTAATAATACTCAAAGGCATATTCCATCTTACTATGGCCTGACTTTGATACAGGGTATAACAATGAATATATCGTAAATAATACAATTAAATTTTTTAAAAATATATTACCTTCAATAACAAATAATAATATAATTAAGTCCTCAGCGTCAGTCTTCAATTCATGATTCATCGATCTATTCGTTGTGATGATCTTATACTATCAGCATCATCTGAACAATTGTATTAAGTCAGTTCCACACATTATATCCTCACACACACATGACAAATATCCAACACATAGAGACAAAAAAATGACCATTATCTGTGAGTTGTATACACACACACACACAAACATATTAATCTGCGTTTCCATCAATAATACATTTATTCGAAGGACTGTAAAAAAAAGAATTACTTTGCACAATTCTTTTCCATTTAGACAATCGTTAGTATCACAAGGAGGCAACTGCATTATTTCTTTCAGTCCATAAGGCTCACACACACTTTTTGGAAAACTTTAAATATTTTAGTAGAGCATTTAATACACCACCAGACTTGTAAAATTATTTATAGGCTTTCGATAGCAATTGAACGAACTTGATCATTCCAGTATATTTATAATTTTGATCTTTAATTTCAATTAGATCCAGTTCCGACTTTACTCATCATCATAATAGAATTTTACGATTAAATCTAGCAATTTCGTTTATTAACTAATAAACAGTTATTCATTAATATTTCATGATCTTTCATACAAAGAAACAGTTTCTCCTTCACTAAAGAGATAAAAAGCATTGGAAAGTTTTAAGTCCCTACTTTTAAAGTAATTCTAGCATGAGTTCAAGATTATAGATAGTTCTAGAAATTCATTTCTTTTTTTGGTCTTTTTTCCCAAAACATCCACTCAAGCAATTCACACGAAATAACAGTTATAGCAAAATTATGATATGGGGAAAATAAACTTGGAAAGGCAGGGGGTTCGTTCCAGATGCACCACCATGCAACACATTGTACATAAATTTTTTAACATTGGGATCAAATCCTTGGTCAACTTTGAGGTTAGAAGTATCTGATTTAAAGATGTAGGTTTTTCGAGTACAAAACTTTATTAGAAATTTTAGTGAAACCATTAAGCATCACATGATCACATTTCCTATACTAGCACATTAATTGTTGATAAACAGAGCAAAACTCTCCATACAGTATTGCCACCTGTGCTAAACAGAGTAAACAATGGATGCCAGAAGGCTTGTGCATAAAATCCCCATCTAATGCCTACTCATCTTATATCCCCAGACTAGTTTCTGGCTTGTGGCCTTAGTCAGTGAGGAGCTTTGGATCTGAGAGCACTGCATCTAGATCTTAGGATCTAATGCAACCCTCTAGCAACCACCTTTTATCTCTACTTAACTACAAAACTATGAGAATGAAATTGAAAACACAGAAAATATTTTCAATCTAAGCTCAATAGCTTATATAGTCATATGGGTCTGAACTTAGTTCAGCAGAGTAATCAATGGATGCCAGAAGGCTTGTGCATAAAATCCCCATCTAATGGCACTCATTCAATATCCACAGACTAGTTTCTGGCTTGTGGCCTTTGTCAGTGAGGAGCTTTGGATCTGAGAGCACTGCATTTTATGCACAAGCCTTCTGGCATCCATTGATTACTCTGTTTAGCACAGGTGGCAATACTGTATGGAGAGTTTTGCTCTGTTTATCAACAATTAATGTGCTAGTATAGGAAATGTGATCATGTGATGCTTAATGGTTTAACACCAATCCTGTTTAACAGGATGTGGTGGCTATGGTTGTAAAAGAGCCAAAGACACCAAATGTATGGGTAGCATGGGGATTGGTCTGGATAGAACGTTTAAAGGGGAACTGTATGGAGAGTTTGTTGTTTATCAACAATAAGTGTAGTATAGGAAATGTGATCATGTGATGTTAATGGTTTAACAAATCTGTAATAGGATAGTGGTGGCTATGGTTGTAAAAGAGCCAAAGACACCAAAATGTATGGGTGCTGAACTGAGTTCAGACCCATATGACTATATAAGCTATTGAGCTTAGATTGAAAATATTTTTTGTGTTTTCAATTTCATTCTCATAGTTTTGTAATTAAGTAGAGATAAAAGGTGGTTGCTAGAGGGTTGCATTAGATCCTAAGATCTAGATGCAGTGCTCTCAGATCCAAAGCTCCTCACTGACGAAGGCCACAAGCCAAAAACTAGTCTGGGAATATTGGATGAGTAGGCATTAGATGGGGATTTTATGCACAAGCCTTCTGGCATCCATTGATTACTCTGTTTAGCACAGGTGGCAGTACAGTATGGAGAGTTTTGCTCTGTTTAAATTTTAATGAAGTAGTGGAACAAGCACTAACACCCAAAGAAGAGTAACCCAGAAAACACAACCAACACAATAACAATAACCAACAACCAAAAGAGGTGCATGGCTTTTTATAACCTCTGGTTATCAATCATCCTCAATCATGCCTCTTTTTCCTGCTCACTCTTGCATTAATTTTATATTGGCTAAGATTCATAATTTTGACATTAATTATTCACACTATCTAAATGATCATGTGATTCACTTGAAATTTTCCTGGTTTTAAATAGTATTAATAAGATCAAGATAAAAAAAATGTAGCAAAGTGAAAGTAAAAATATAATATAAAATAAATAATTTAAATTAAATCAAATTTTTATGACTGAGTAGTTTCAAATACTTCTTTAAAACTAATTTAAAATTGTTACCCTTTCAATTTGCTTTCAAATGATATCAAACATGACACATAAATATTTATAATTTCCCCAATAAATAAAATTACATTTATATGGGCATGCACACATCCACACACATCTTCAACCATTCCAGATGAACATGGAGATTACAGCTAGTAATAGAACTATTTAACGATCCTAAATTTACTGATCTAATCGAATAAATTGATTGCTTAATTCTATAATTACTTGCAAGCTAACATTTACGACTGAAACTTATGCGTCTATTAAATGACTATTAATTACTAGTTTTAACACTTAACCCCTCTACTCAGGTGATTCATCCAATCCCAACAATCAAGGCATATCTAGATCCACTGGTTGATAGACTTTAAACTGTATTTACACATCTATACACAATTATGCACTTAATTTTTTTTAATATCATACGTCTACAATTTTTAAATATTATATGTCTACCACAAGCTTTCTCATCATCAGCTAGAATAACCTAAACTGATGTCAGTTATGAATTCATTAAATTTATTAGGTTTTTCTGTGATAATTTTTTTTTTTAGTGAATACTACATTTAACGTGTAATTAACTATCCGTGGCCAAAGCCAAAGGTTACAATATATATTTTAATTCTAATAGTCTTACAGATAAAAGATGAATTTATAGTATTGTTTTCAGGAGCTTCCATATAATAAAAATATAATAGTTAAATAAGTGACATTTCAGTACAATAACAAAAACTTTCCTCAGAGCTTCTTTCTCAAATCATACGAATGTGTGTGGTGAGATTTTAAATCATTATTTTTTCCTTTGTTATTTTCTCCTCATTCTCAAATTCTATTGGTTGAGAAGTTTTAAAAAATATTTTATCCCTCAATAGCTTTTTCTAATATTATTAATTTTCTTTAATTTGAGATGAGGAGAAATTAACAAAGGAAAAAATAATGATTTTAAATCTTATCCTACACATTCTTATGATTTGAGAAAGAATAAACTCTGAGGAAAGTACTTGTTATTGTATTGAAACATCAGCTATTTAGCTATTGTATTTTTATTACACGGAAGCTCTCGGAAATAATATTATGAATTTATATATATATAATAACAATAAAAATAATAAATGTAATGGTAATTGACTATTATATACAATATTTTCAATCTGCAGAAGTACTTATGGTTAGTTTTTTAATTAATGAAGATTTTATTTGTAATATATATATATTGTGCCACCATGTGTGCTTTAAAATAAAATAAGAAAGGGGAGGAAGGTAGAATAGAAATTTTGCAGAGGGATATAAGAGGAATTATAAGTAGCTCTTGGATCAATTTATTGATATTCTTTCCTATGATTACACATGATCAAATTAAAATTTCGTGAGTATATTTTTATCTATATGAATTATTATTATTATTATTATTATTATCATCATCATCATCTTTCAAAGGGTCTTTATTGAATATAATAAGAAAAAGATTACATTTATAACTATTTTATCACATGCAGATGAATTGAAGTTAGTATAAATAAGTTGAAAATTGTAATGGGGGGGGGGGGCAACAAAGACAAAGGATATGCATGTGGTTTACAAATTTGAGTTTACATTTTTTCTTTAAAATATACACATCCAATTAGTTTTGTGCACTTGTAAGGCTCTTAGTTCTGTTTTTTATTAGTCTTTTTTTTTTCATCTATAATTTTGAGCGCTGTTGTAATATAGACCAAGAGGCTGTGTACATCTTTTGAGGTACAATTTTTTCATCCCTTAAGCAGAGCTATTCCATTTTGTTCCAGAATGTGTTTGGATGTCTTTTTGGATTATTGTTGTACATGAAGGACCATCTTGTACACCATAGTGAAAATAATATAAAAGTACTTGCTCGAATATGTGGGTAGCTACCCTTAACAAATGATTGTAAAAGGGTTTGAATGTCACAATTTCTTTGTTTGTACAATGATGGTATGGATGAATGAATATTATCAAATACAGGGCAGGTAAAAAGAAAATGTTCTTATGTCTCAGTTTCTCTATGACCTAACCAGTATATGTCTTCTGTATTTATGTAATGCCTTCTATATCTACAAAAGTGTAATGTTGGCAGTGCTTCAAGATTTAATTTGAGTAGAAAATCATAATATTTGGGTTCTAATGACCAAAATTTAAATTTTCAGGTTAGTTGTCTATTGTTTATGTTTAAAATTGGTCTTTTATCATTTAGGGGAGAGCAAATTATCTGGTATACAGCCCAATATTTAAATTTATCTTGAGGTGGTGAATAAGTAATGTTTGGAATGTTAAGAATTAGTGTAAGCAAGGTTTTCCAATATCAACTGGCTGGTGATGGTTTATCAGTTGGGGTAATCTTGAAGAATACTTTCATGTACGGAAATAAATAAGCACATGCAGAAATAAGATTTAATGTCTTTTAAATGTTAAAAATATGTATTGAATGTAATCCTAAACAATTTTGTATTAGAGGAGCTTGAATACATTTTAGTGAAACTGAAACAAACTTTTTTTCCCACAGCAACTTTCTACATAATGAGTTTATTTTACTAGTAAAAGATTTAGTGTGTAGTATTATTGGAGAATAGTATGTGATTTGAGTCATAATTAATATATTAAACAGGGATACTTTTGAGTACAATGAAAGGTAAGATTTTGAAAGTGAATCAATTATGTTTTCAATTTTATTTTTAATTTTGTCTTGTATTTGTCGACAGATTTCTAGGTTGCTCAAATAGAAGGAATCCTACAAAAGAGTTGGGTTTTCCTTTAAAATGTTGTGTGTGAAATTTTTCTGTATATATTAACCATGCTGAAGATTTATCTATGTTAAACTCCAGCTTGTATTTGTTGTTGTATTGTTGTTGTTATTATTATTATTATTATTATTATTATTATTATTATTATTATTATTATTATTATTATTATTATTATTATTATTATTATTATTATTATTATTATTATTATTATTATTATTATTATTATTATTATTATTATTATTATTATTATTATTATTATTATTATTATTATTATTATTATTATTATTATTATTATTATTATTATTATTATTATTATTATTATTATTATTATTATTATTATTATTATTATTATTATTATTATTATTATTATTATTATTATTATTATTATTATTATTATTATTATTATTATTATTATTATTATTATTATTATTATGTTTCAAAGGATAAGCTTTATTAGTATTCTAAAAGGTTATACAAGTTACATTTGACAACATAGCTCTTATATATAAAGTGGTTCACAAAACTACATATGTACAATGATTTGATCAGTGATTGTATGTGTTATCAAACTAGAGTATTTAAGAGAAACAAAACAGTTCAACAAAGTCAATGATTGTCACTCTATCATACAATTATATATAATTAAATATACTTCAATTAAACTAAAGCAGGAATGTGCCTAATTTGTGTCAGTTGACTTCAGAACTGGCACAAGGGTTCATGTTAGATATGGTTTTTTTGTTAGTGCTTTTATATAAGGTTTTGTATATTCCAGGTGTCAATGTACTTAGTATGATCTGTAATCTTCATGTCTCTTTCACGTATGGTTTGCAGTTTATTTCTGAACGTGTTTGGATGTCTTCTGGGGTTATAATTGTATATGAAATTACACCTTGTACACCATAAGGCATAGAGTATAAATGTGCAGATTCTTATTTCAGCAAAGATACCCCTTTTAAAAGAGTCAAAAAGGGTTTTCATATTGATTTTTTTATCCATGAATGAAGTGCTAATAATTTCACGAATGTTTTCTAGACTTGGGCATGAGAAAAAAGGTGGTTTTGTGTCTCTGAGTCCTATGGCAAAAATTACATATATCATCTATATCTTTATAGTTTCTTTGATATTTCAAAAACTGTTGCGTAGGTAGCAAGTCCAGATTTATCTTTTGGAGAAAGTCAAAATATTTTGGTTCAAGTGACCATAGTTTGAATTTGCGACATAATTGTTTATTAGTGATATGAAGTGGAGTTTGTACATCATCTTGATTTGGATGTAGAAGTTGATAAACTTCCCAATATTTATATTTGGCTTGTGGTGGTTTGAAGTTAAGAGTGTGGATTGTTAGTAATGGTGTAAGTAGTGTGTTCAGATATCCCTGGAGAGGAGGTGGTCTATCTGTAGGGGTAATCTTGGCAGAAATTTCTAAATATGGGAATTTTTGTGCACATGTAGATATTATGTTCAATGTTTTTTTGTATCCTGAAGACATGTATTGAGTGAAGGTCAAGGCCATTTTGTGAAAGGGGTTTTCTTAGACATTTTACTGATATTGAGATAATCTTTTTTCCCCAGAATAATTTCCTGCATAAGGAGTCTATCTTATTTGTAAATGCCTTGGTATAAATGATTGTTGGAGTAAAATAAGAGATTTTTGTAATCACTAGCATGTTAAGCAAAGCCATTTTTGTATATAGAGAGAGGTAGGCTTTGGAGAGTGAATTGACAGTCTTTTCCACTTTCTCTATTAAATTTTTCTGTATGAGCGATCTCATGGGTAAATAATGTAAATAGAAGTTGAACCCAAGAAATGCACTTGGTCTACCTTTGAAAACTTTAGTAATGCTATTACCAGTGAAGATCTGCCATGCACATGATTTCTCCATATTAAATGTTAGTTTATATTCTTTTGTAAAATTGTTAAGTATCTTAAGAAGTTTGGGAATTTGCTTTTGGGATGATAGAAATACTGCTATATCATCCATATATGCGATGCATGAGATGTTGTCATTGATGGTAGGCATGTAGACTCCTGAAAATTCATTTTCTATTATTTTTATAAGAGGGTTGATATAGGCAGTGAACAATAAGGCACTGAGAGGTGAGCCCTGAGGAATGGACTGATGCGGCACTATTGGAGGTGAAGTTTTCCCATTTAGGGAAACATAAATCTCACGGTTTAAAAGTAAGTTAGCAAGCAAGTTTAGATAGGCATTGGGGACTGAGTATTTTTGCAGAGTTTTAAGGAGAGTACTGATGGAAATCATGTCAAAAGGGCTTCAATATCTAGTTGAATAACAATTGGACTGTATTTTTTATTGTCTCTAACAGTTTCTATAGTTGACTTGAATAGAAAGGTTGCCTGTCTGTTGAGGATTCTTTTTGGCAAATTGCATTTTTGATAGGTTTGGCAAAATGAATGGCTTTATTTTATCTTTTATCACTGATTCTATTATCTTTATGCCAAGGGAGCATATTGAAATTGAACGTAGCTAGTAGTGTTTGAGGTTAATTGTTTCTTTTTCATGAATGGCACAAGCATAATTTGATTTAATCCCTGTATTTTATAGATGTCTTTAGTGAGGTAGGAGACTAGGTTAAGCAAATATTGTGCTGCAATTTTATCAATATGTTTGTATACAAACTTGGGAATTCCATCTATGCCAGGATGACATGAATCTGGCATCACTTCTATTTTTTGAATGAAATCTTTTAAAGAAATATTAAATTCATTTTCTGATCTATCTTGTGAAAAGACCATTAGACTTGGTGAGGAGACCCTCTGGAATTTTTCTTTATACAATATGTAAAGCAGCTCCAGCATAAAATCTCCGTAGACAATTTCAGTTTGGACTTTAATAGCTGTTGGGACTCACACCTGGGAGGGATGGCCTAGTGCCCATCTAATGAAGTTTCTGGTATACATGTGTGGCTTATTTAAATATAACCTTTTCTTTTTAATGGAGATATATTCTTTAAGTTGGTTTGTTAACTCTTGATATGTTTTCTTTAAAGCTATCAGACAGGGACGATCGAGATTTGATTGGGAAGTGCCAATAATTTTTTATAGGTATCATCCATAAGCTTTAGTAGTTTTGTTGGGGGTGTTGTTGTTCTGGTAAGATGATCAATGTTAAATGAAAGCAGATTAGTAAAAGCATACCATGCTTGGACTGGATTCATTGTAATATTCTTCAACTTGTGAAGATATATGTATACTTCTAAAAAAAGATATTCTGGTGTGCATGATGGTAGTAGAACTCTGATGGTTCTTCCTGTATTAATTGTTGTTCTATTATCAAAATTAATTTCCAGTGACACTAAAACAGCTGCATGATCAGAGAGGAGGGAATTCTTCAATTGAATGCATATCATGTTGTGTAATGATGGCAAACAAAAAACCAGATCTATAAGTGATGAATGTCTACCATTGTTAAATGACATGGCCTTCTCTGGCAGAAAGCCTCTTCCACTCATCATTGGAAAAGACAGCTGATGTAACCATTTGCTGGTGAAGGTCTGGTATGTCATGTTGAAATCTCCCAAAATAATCATTGTATACATAGCATTTGTGAACCTGGAGTTAAATGTTTGTATAATTCTGTTTATAATAGTGGGACCTGGAGGGATATAAACAATTGCTGTGTTTAAGGGGATGGCTTTATAAGTAAATGTAATTATTAGCAAGTAATTTTGACAGAACTAAATGGACAGGCTTTATCAATGATAATGCCTGTACCTGCTGATGGAGTGTCAGATGTGTTTGAGAAGGCTGTATAGCCCTTGGAAATTAGCTTATCTGTAGGGTTGATTAGTGAGCCACTGTAGATTTTTGTTTCGATAATGCCCATGATCTGCAGTTTAACAATGTTGTACCATTTAGTGAGGAGGTCAATTTTTTGTGGGGAGTTTTATTCTAAGATAAATTTAAATATTTTAATAAAGGAAGCTGTAGTATATTTTAATGGATCAATAAATATGCATTGTTCAATTATTTTCTGTAGATCTGAGAGAAATATCACGAGCTTGTTTTCCTGTCTGTGAAGGGGTTTTTAAGTGAGAGTTTATTTATGTTTGTAATATTATCAGTTTTTTCTTCCATTGGACTATTTTCTGAAGAGTATGTGGCAATTAGAGAAGTGTTGTGACTTTGCGTGATATTAGCTTTTTTTCTAGAGATTGGAGGAGGGGAATCATTATCACTACTTTCATATTCTAGAGCTTTGAGTTTCTTCGGATTATTAATAGATTTTTTTTATCAGCCGACCCGGATTTCTAGTAATTTGTGAAGTTTCTAGAACCGGCTGGGATGGCAAAACCGCAAGCAATTCCATTATTTCGAGGGATGTTTTATTAAGAGAGGGTGAGATTTCTGGTTTAGGAGAGGAGGAAACTTCAATGCTATTGAGCCTTGTAATATGCAGAATCATCTTTCCACTATTGCTGATGTCAATATCATTTTTACCCTCAATATTATGGTCTGTTGATGGCACATCTTCATCTGCAGTCCCTTCTTGATTACTATGGAAATTTTCTTTTGGGCATTGATGTAAGGGGGATGTGCTCATATTACAATTATTACAATATAAAGCCAGACAGTTACTAATAAGATGACCACATTTTTTACAGTGAAAGCACTGCGGTTTTAGACTGTTTATAACAAGAAATAATGTCGCTTCTTCATCTGCAACTTGTGTTGGAATATTTTTAAGGATTTATGTTCTCTCCCAATTTTACTTTAAATCTATAATTGTTAGTAAATATCGGGATGGGTGTATTTTTAATATGTAAAGGCTAAAAATCTATCACCTTCCTGAACGGTTTCATAAGTTTAGTGAAATCTGTCTCTGAGTAACCTAGGTAAGTTTTTTTAATTAAGCCAGTAATAAAGTTTTCTCTGTTGGGATTGACTAAAACTAATGCATATTGCCCCAGAGTTTTCATTTCTTGTCGGAACAATTCTTTGCCTTCTACATTTACAAATTCAATAGCCAAATAAAGCGGATTCGGATGATCTTCCACACAAACTATCAAATTCAATAGTTTTTTATTATTAATGTCTTCGAATAGAAGCTCCTTAGGGAATCTATAAAGCAAACACTTTCTATCTGTAATTGCTATGACAATGGAGCGTTCAGTGAAAAAACATTTAAATGAATTGAAAAGATCCCTAGGGATGGTTTGATTAAAAGCTTCAGAGATCTTTTGAGGCTATCATCAGACCAAGGCTCTTTTATTGCATTAACATAGGTTTCAGTAGTTTTTGGATTAAGATCTAGTTTCATCAGATCTCCTGCTGTAGAACGGTGAAATCTAGGCACTAGATGTGTTTTCTTTGAGAAAAACAATCGTGGATTATTTTCACTTTTTTTTATAACCATTGATGGTGATTTTGCAACTTGTGCATAGGAACTTTTAAATGTGTCTCAGCTGGCGGACATCATGGCTGGATGTTGGACATCTAAGTCCATTATGCAATCAATCTGAGTTGCCTTTGTGTATTTCTCTTCTTTTTTTTAATTAATCTATTAGTTTTCTATTTTATAGTTATTAGAGAAATAAAACTCTTACCTGTAATCGGTATATTTTATGATATTGTAATAAATTAAAGAGCACGATCTGAATGAGTGGTAAGCTAGAGGCGACCTCTGGTGACTGTCTATTATTATTATTATTATTATTATTATTATTATTATTATTATTATTATTATTATTATTATTATTATTATTATTTATAAAGAAGTAGGGTATTTGAAGACACAGACTATATTATTTACATTTTGTAATTAAAATATTTCTTGATATTTTGGCATTGTAAAAAAAAATGTAATAATTTATTTAAAAAAAAGGTAATTTGAAAGTTTAATTCAGCATGTTAATTAATTAATCCTTCCGAAATAAAAAACACTAATTAATTAAGGTAGCAGGTGGTCACCTAAAGACATTGTTAAGATATAGTAAGGATTAAATTTCTAAATTAAGAAAGTTAAAATTAAAGAAATACATGTTCTGTTTTTTATTTTATTTAATAAAACAATAAATAAGGTAAAGTATAAAATTGGTTCAGACATGCTTCATTCATGCATTCAACTCATTCATTATTTTTGGTAGGTAGTCGTCAATCTAAAGAGCACAAACTAAAAAATATCTAAACACAGTTAAGAGTTAGATTGAGTAATTCCAGATGTAAGTGCGACAGTGAACTATGAAGTGATATTCAACTTCTAAGAATATGGGAATCCAAGTGGCTAATCAGACAGTTTTAATTATGATAAGCTCGACATTCCCAAATACATCTGCCATAACAAGCTGTTTGTGTGCTGACAAAAATGTTCATTGAACTGCCTAGTATAGATAGATATTCCTAAATCAAATCTGTTGTAAAGTAAAAAAATATATAAATTAGGATAAGCTATATCCAACCACCATAATTGTAGTTTTATGATAGTTATACGAATATGAGGTTTCATGGATATGTATCGTATCATGTATGTGTATATTCAATTCAAAATATATATATATATATATTAATTCTGTTGTATAAATAATTGTTTTTCAAAATTAAACCACTAAACATCACTTGATCACTACTCTTTATGCTTACACAAGCTGTTTACCCAGAGGCCAAACTCCCTATACATAGCACCACTAGGTGCAAGCCAGAATAATTAATGTAAGTGAGAATTGATGGAAGGTTGCATTAGATCCTAAGATCTAGGTCCAGTGCTCTCAGATCCAAGGCTCCTCACTGATGAAAGTCATAAGCTAGAAACTAGTCTGTGGATTTTATGCACAAACCTTCCTGCATACATTGACTATGAAGGCTTGCACTGAGTGGTGCTACTGTAAGGGGAGTTTAGCTTCTGTGTTGCCTTAAAGTAATAGTTAATTACTCTTTTTGTTATTGGGTCAGTGTGCCTGTGTATTTTTTATAGTATTTGTGAAAGATGTATATACACTAGTTCTAAGATGCTCAGTCAATGACACTGTAAAAATATCAAATAATTAATTGTCTGCAGCTCAAAGCAGAGATAGAAGTTGAAAAAAATGTGATTCTGAGAGTAAAAAATGCGAAACTATCTATTTTACATTAAATTTTAGTGTTCATTATCCAGGCACTTGGACTAATGTCTTGAACATAAAAATTAGTTGAAAATTCTATCAGCCAGTAGTCGGTAAGGATTTTCTTAAAGACAAGTTTGGTCACATGTTTTTAGAATAATATCATTATTTATTATTAATTTATTTATTCAGTATATTAAATGTTACTATAGTAAATAGAGGGATTTGAACTTAGAATTGTTATTGGAAAAGTGAGAAGATTGAAGTCTGTCTATTAAAGTTGGAGGAATTGCTATCTTAATATAAGCTAAACACTGATTTTATAAATGTGTGAGAGATTATGATCTGGCCCAGCTGATAAATGCTGGTTTAGCATGAAATTGGGATATTGGAGATCATTTATCTTTTTCACATGCACTCATGTGTATAAGTTGTTTGAGATGGAGCAGCAGTTGAATATAGACTGAAAGTCCTGAGTTGAAATTGTTCTATTTACTATTCATTATTTATTATGTAGAGAGAAAATTTCTAGAAGTTATTTTGTGACTGCCAAAACCAGGAAAATTAATACGTGAATAAAAAGTTAAAAGTTTTAATAATTTAAATAATAAAAATATTTTAATGTGTTGTTTTTGTAGTATACAATTCATTTTCTTTTAATTAATAAATTTTTATTTCATGGAATTAGATGCATTGAAATTTAACTTGCATAAAGGGCCTCTTACTCAAACAGGTGGCCCTGATCATTTGGATAGAAATGCTACACCGAATCTGCCATTTGAATAGTTAAACATCACAAGACTTCCTGAACAACTCTCCATACAATTATTACATTTTTATTATTTGAATAAATAATAATAACAACTCCCAAATATGAGCAGCTTTATAATGTAGTGCCATCTAGCATAGACTTAAGTAATCAATAAATATCAGATGCTTATAAAATCCCTATTTTTAGAATGTAAATCATAATCCTCAAATTATTTTCTAATCTACATGTTTAGGAAACAAACTGTAACTCTATTTTAACTGTCAAAGTAAAAACTTAAAATCCATATCAGCCTCAGGTTTTGCACTCAAAGTAATCTACTTAAACAGTTATATATAAATAAATCAATTATTTTATATAGCGCGATGTTTTATAAACTGTAATAGTTAAACAGCATTAAACTGTCGCACATGCGCTTTGCAGATTTTTAACTATAAATGATTGAATACAAACACTTCAAACACATGATAAAGTCTTTGAGAAAAGATAGAATGGCCCTCTATCTTTTTGAACCTAAACGCTTTTGTATGGGCAAATCTTAAGTGTCTGAAAGTGAAAGCGTGAAGATAACAGTTATGTAAATGTACTCCAGTTCTGTAACTATATCAGTGGTCACCCATGAGAATTCATAGTGATGGGACTCCAGTAATTTTTGCCCATATCACAAACTGAAAGAAACCAAAATAACATACATAAAATCATCATAAGTAGCTTACGAATATCTCATTTACCTATACTTATTATACTTAGAAAATATAGATAAATAAATCTTTGGGTTCCAATATTCTTCATCCATCTGACAGAGTGCAAACAAAAGCATGTATCTAATTGAGACACAACATAACTATGTGTAGTTTGTAGATATGTTTGCTTATTTACTTAGACAGCGATTGGGCTGTGATACCTGCTGACCCAACTGACAAAGATACCGCACAAACAAAAGATATCAATACAAAAATTGAAGCCTGTATTTTATTTGTACATTTGTGTAAAACTTTTATAGAAATTTAATTAATATACATATTTAAGAATGATAAAAATTAACAAAAACATTCATTTTACACTGGGAAGAATGAGGGATGTAGGCTTGCAGCTCCTATAGATGAACCACCACTGAACTATACATATATTAATTGTTTTAATTCTTTATATATTGTAAACACTTATTCCCTTGGCTAGAAATGCTGATAATAATAACAATTGATTACCAATTTCCCAGTTTCAACAATATAATAAACAAGAGTAGTACTCTATTCTAGTGACATTTGGGATATTTTTGAGTAATAAGTGATTACCAGGTGCATATCAAATTCCTATTTTTAGTACTTAAATTTCCTTTATCAGATCAGGTTCTGGCTGTTGCTTTTATTAATGAGGCCTGGGGATTCAAAGTTGGAAAGAGCATCCAGAAATTACCATACTTGCCTGTATAAGCTAAAATTTTGAATTTTGAAATCTTAAGCTGATTTTAATT
Source organism: Epiperipatus broadwayi (assembly GCA_028023455.1). Classification (NCBI taxonomy): domain Eukaryota; kingdom Metazoa; phylum Onychophora; class Udeonychophora; order Euonychophora; family Peripatidae; genus Epiperipatus; species Epiperipatus broadwayi. The sequence goes on from JAQFVV010006505.1 coordinate 747,897, forward strand.
TTGAGTTTTAACATGGCAGGCAAAATGGAATTAAGATTGGTTGTTGTTTTCCTGAAGATTTGTGATGATTGGTGTTATAGTTGTATGTATATATTGGGCTATTTTCATCATCTAATATGTGCATTGAATGTCTTTAGATTATTTAAATATTCCAAATACATTCAAGTGTTAGTAATAGCACACAGGTTATATGCATAACATTTGAGAGATATTCTCCCCTCTTCTTCAGGTGTTTCTGGCCTGACCATTGACAGTACTAGCATGGGAACTGAACTCTTATGTTCTTGAGTAAGATAATGCTCTAACTAATTTGACTATCCATCTTGACAAAGACAACAGTCAGTAGAAATTTAATATTTCTCCTGATTATTCCCTTTTTTCTTAAGAACAAAATTGATTAGTGGTTTCCATATATTATGTATAGTCACATTAGGTTGCCTTATGGGATTGGTTACAATTGTCATGTGAGCAGCTTCTTTAAATTTTCTTATTAGTATTGGGTAGAGAAGAAAAGATCTTTGCTGCTCACATGACAATGGCAAACAATCCCATAAGCCATCCTAGTGTCACTATACATAATGTATGAAAACCACTAATCAACTTTGTTCTTAGGAAAAAATGGAGAAATCAGGAGAAACCTCATAGATATAAGTATATGAAATTTCTACTGACTGTTGCCTTTGGTATGATGACTCAATTAGTTAGAGTGCAGTCTTAAAATACAATACCCAAGGACCTAAGGATCCAGGTTTGATCCTCATGCTAGTTACTATCACTGGTCAGGCCAGCAACGTCTGAAGAAAAGAGAAGAATAATACCTCTCGAAACAGTGTGCATATACTAACCTGTTTTATGTGCTATTACTAACAGTTGAATATATTTGGAATATTTAAATAAAAGTTAAATTTTTCTATAGACATTCAATATTCATATTAGATGATGGAAATAGTCCAATATATAAATACAACCATTTCACTAAAACTAAAATGCATTGCATTATAGTGAAAATTTCTTTATGTAAAAAAAAAAGGGTAAGCAAATCCACAAAAATCTTGTTTGTACCTAATAAGACAATATAGTCACAAGGTTGACATTACAGCAAGTGAAATTACAATAATCAACAAATTAATACACTGTACAGGCTTACACACACCTGCACATATATAAAGTAATATATAAGGGATTCAAACTCACACTTTCAGATGACCTTCAACTCTCCATTACATCACATATTGCTGACCCACCTGATCATACACATGTTGAGAAAATAAATAATCACCAATATATGTATTTCATGCTAAACCAACAATCATCAATTGGTCCAGATTACTATCTTTACACACATATATACAATCAGTGCTCAGCTTTATATTAAGATAGCAAATCTTCATACTTTAATGAACAGGCTTCAAACTACTCCAACCCACAACTCTTAAATCATCCATTTTATTGAAAATCTGATGGTGGAATGTTTGAAGCCCATGTTAGAGCCAAGGTTGTCATCCTACCTCTGCATTCATTTGATAAAAAATATTTTAGGGTGAAAACAATCATAATAGATGTAAATTGCTTAACTGATGAATGACTACTGAAGAACTTACAATTTTGATAAGTATTTAATGAATAGAAATTATTCTGCACATTGAATGCCATTCATTAAGAATGTAAAAGTAATCATGGTGTCATCAAATGAGAGACATCTTCCCCGATGGAATCAAGATCTTCATCACATTACAATCACACTTGATTTCGTAATACTTTGAAATTTATCAGTCCAATTTAGATTAGCATAAAATCTTTACTAAGCAAGAAAAATTTTTCTCATTGGAATCAAGATCTTCATCACATTACAATCACACTTTATTTTCATAATACATGGAAATTTATCTGTCCAATTCATATTATCATAAAATCTATACTATCTGACTAAGAATAATTGGATACCTATTTACTGAACATTCCTGGATGGTTAGCTAGATTAATTATTAGTCATTGATCTGAAAAAGAATTTTAAGCCAGTTTGTGACTTCTCAAACTTCTTTCAACACAATGTCATCTCCAGATCATGTGCACATCAGGTATATGCATTATCCACTATATTGAAAAGGCTTTTCCAATGAATACTAACTAGTTAAATTTTAGACTTGTTAACCAAAGTAATTGTCATTTAATGAGTGATGAATGCAAAAAATCTTCTGGAAATAAGTTTATTAACTCCACTGCATTCCACTTAACTTTTCGCAATTCTTACAAGTTTAAGTACAATCACAGAAAAACAAATTGAAAAGTTAAAGACTATTGATCAATGCTTATTTGTGCAAATTAAAAAAAAATTTTCAGTTTGTGCAATTAAAAGGAACTATTTTCTCAAATGTCATTTTGGTGGTATAAACATCACAAGACAGTTGAAGGAAGAAATATATCTAAAATGAATACAAATTGATTGTATTTACACACACACACACACAAATATCTATTGCTCTATTTTTTTTTCTTGTTGGTGCTTGTTTAATATTAGCACTCTATAAAAGACATTTTTTATCACTAAGTGACACTTTATGAAAGGCACTTTTTATCACTAGGTGGCACTCTATGAAAGACACTTTTCATCACTAGGTGACACTCTACGAAAGGCAATTTTTATCACTAGGTGGCACATCATAAAAATTTTAATTACATGTACAATGGAAGAATTTATGAGTTTAGACATTATTATAAAAAATAAAAACAATCAATCTAAAACTGAATTATGTAGACAGCTATGTACATATACAACTATGCATTTTAGATCTGACTTGCAGATTTATCTGTCTTAGCAGCTATCAGAAAACAGCTAGACACAAGTGTAAACTAATATTTTATTATGAAGTATCATAACTTCATCTTTCTTATTGCATTGCCAAATCCATATAATATTAAATCATCTATGTTTTTTATTATTGTTTACAATGCTTTTTTACAACCTACTATTGACAGTTACGATTGCCCCAGCAATCTTCTTCAGAACTTATATTTTCAAATCAAAATATAAGTAAAAGTTCTGAAGAAGATTGCTGGGGCAATCGAAACTGTCGTAGTGGGTTGTAAAAATGCATTGTAAACAGTGATAATGAACATAGATGATTTAATATTACTGAATCTTACTCTAACATATTATTTACTATTCATACTTTATTTTAATGTTTGATATTTAAAAGAAAAAGGAAGTAAATAATTGTCATATTGCAACACTTTCAGTACTAGCATAAAAATCGAACCTAGTCCTTTGGATTATTGATTATTAAAATTTAATATAACACTTTAATTAACCGAAGAATTCTGCCTAAGACAACAGTCAATAGAAATTTCTTATACTTATCTACGATTCTTTTTGGTTTCCATGTTTTTCTTAAGAACAGTTTCATATACTTATCTATGATTCTTTCTGGTTTCCACTTTTTTTTAAGAACAATGTTAATTAGTGGATTCCTGACATTATGTACAATCACACTGGGTTGTCTTATGGAATTATTTCCCATAGTTACGTGAACAGTTTCTTTGAATTTTCTTCTTTATACTTTTTCCTTTCTATTCAATATTTCTGTGTTTTCCCAATTGAATATATGTTAATTTGTACTTACATGGTTTGCTACTTTAGTCACGTGTTTTCTCTTTTCTAATCATAAGTCAGTGCTCTCAATGGGATGAATGATCTCACCAATATACATTTTCCACACTCAGATAGTAATCCATAAATGCAGTTTTTGTTTTTCAGCATTTCACATTTAGATTTTATAGATATTAGAATTCCTCTTAGTCTTTTTCTGGTATGCATAGATACACTATATACCAGAAGTGGTGAACTTTTTTACCATCAGAGGCCACATTTTAATTAGGCAGTAATAATGGGGGCCACTTTAATTTTTTATGTTTGTTTAGCACTAGGAGGTTTTTTATCATTTGAAATATACAATTGGTTATGACTACCAGTAACCGCTGAAACTTACATTTAATTCTATAATTTTTCAAATCATTGTTATCTAATTAAGTAAATGTCAATTAATACAAAATCTAGCTTCTGTGAAGGCTACACAAGTCACTTATGGAGGCCACATGTGACCTCAATTCCCCACTGAGACTATATACCAATAATGTTTTTCTCTTTTGATGTTTTAATTGTTGTTTGGTAGAGGTTTTATTAATAGTGGCTTTTCTTTTTCCAAATTACTGGAATCTAAACAAATTTCTCTTGCTCTGTTCCATAATGGTAATATAACTCCATGTTTTTAAAATTATAGTCTACAGAAAATTTATACATACATGAAAATACTTATCATATAATTCCAATAACATGAGAACACACAAAACATGGTGTTATATTACCACGGACTTCTGAACAAATTTCTTTTGCTCTGTTCCATAATGATAATATAACTCCGTGTTTTCAAAATTACAGTCTACAGAAAACCTATATATATATATAGTAAAATACTTAGCATATATATCCAATCACATAAGAACACATAAAAGCATCATGTTATATTATCATTATAAAACAAAGCAAAAAAAGGTTGTTCTGAAGCTAGTGATTTGATCTTCATAAAACAAACTTCCATGAAAAATGGGGTCTCAATCAGCCATAATTAATAAAACCTTAAATTAGATAACAAATAGAATAACATTATTGGTAATGCATTATATCCATACATATCAGAAATAGTAGATAAACTAAAGAAGATCTGCAGTGATATAACATCAGAAAAGCATCCCAAAAACAGAACACACTAAGAGGAATTATAACATCTACAAAACCTAAACCTGAAATGGTGAAAAACAAAAACTGCATACATGGAATTCCACTGAATGTGGGAGAATTTTTGAGATCAGTCTAAGAGCACAAACAGATTATTGGAAAAGAGAAACCAGATGAATCCAAAGTAGCAGACCATGCATATACCAACGAACATATGTTCAATTGGGGAAAATACAAAAATATTGGATAGAAAGGAAAAAATGCTAAGAAGAAAATTCAAAGTAGCTGCTTATATAACAATGGCAAATAAACATATAACTCAACCTTGTATAATAATATATAATCTCTGTAAGCCAATAATTAACTTTTGCCCATAGGAAAGAGTGGAGAAATCAGGAGGCATCTCATAGATAAATATATGAAATTTCTACTGACTGTTGCATTTGACAGGGTGACTCAGTTGGTTAGAGCATTACCATAAAAATTCAATAATCATGAATCTAAAGGTCCAGGTTCAATTACCAAGCTAGTATTGTCCCTGGCCAGGCCTTAAAATTCAATAATCACAAATCTAAAGCCTATGCTAGTACTATCACTGGTCAGGCTTTAAAATTCAATAATCACAAGTCTAAAGGTCCAGGTTCATTTCCCATGGTAGTATTATCACTGGTCAGGCCTTAAAATTCAATAATCACAAATCTAAAACCCATGTTAGTATTGTCCCTGATCAGGCCTAAAATTTTCAATAATCACAAATCTAAAGGTCCAGATTCGATTCCCATGATAGTATTGTCATTGGCCAGGCCTTAAAATTCAATAATTACGAATCTAAAGGTTCAGGTTCAATTCCCATGTTTGTGCTGTGACTGGTCAGATCAGCAGTACATGAAAAAAGGAGAAGAAGAATGCCACAGGAAAAAAAGGTGTTTAATACTAACTCATGTGCTGTTACTAGCAGTTGAATGTATTTAGAAAGTTTAAATAAAGGTTAAATTTTTTTCTAAACATTCAGTTCCTAATATTAGATAATGAAATATAGTCAAAAAATAATTAATATTAAAATAAATATTTTATTAATGTATTTTAAATTTTTGTCTTATTCTAAAATACTAGTAGAATTCGATAATTTTTTAGTTTTAGAAGGAACTTTATTCAAAGAAAAAGATATCTACAGATATTTCAGTTTAATTAAAGGGAAAATTAATTATATATATATATATACAGATATTTCAATTTATGACAAAACCAATCAAAGAATACCACACTAAATATTTCCAATAGCATTAAATGAATTAAACTATTATTAAAACCTTAACAATAAATTGGGAAAGAGAAAATACATCTCACTAGAGGCTAGAGCACTGATGGACACGTGACCATGTGGCTGTAAAAATGTGTGATGGGGGTGAGTGTTTTATCTCTTTGTTTTATTGACTCTAATTTATTTTTAAATATGTTAAAATTTATTGCTTTACTATTGTAAAGATAAGTGCACCTTGTGTACTATAATGCATATAGTATAAATGTTGTACTTCTTATTTCTGTGAAGCAGGCATATGGAAAAGACTCTATAATTGAACTTATAGGACATTCTTTTCCTGATAAATTTTTGATTGAGTGTATTGTAGGCTACAATACTCAAAGAATATATGTTTTTGATCTGTCACACAATTCACACATAGTGTCAATGTTAAGTATGTTTGACATATATCTCATGAAAGACAATGTTGGTAATGACCACTTGTTCATTTTAAGTAGACAATCAAAAAAATTCAGCTTGAGTGTCCATTACTTAAATCTCGTATTAGCTGCTTATTATTAATGTCTAGCATTGATAAATTTAAGTTATAACTTGTGTTTTTGTGGAGACGTTCATATGTATTCCAGTAGCACTATCTGATTGGCACTACTGTATGGAGAGTTTTGCCTGTTTTAATAACAGTAATGTGCTAACATAAAAAATAGTGATCATGTGATGTTTAGTGGTTTAACACCAATCCTGCCAAATAGGATAGTGGTGGCTATAGTTGTTAAAGAGCCAAAGACACCAAAATGTATGGGTGCTGAACTGGGTTCAGACCCATATGACTATATAAGCTATTGACCTTAGATTAAAAATATTATTGTTTTCAATTTTATTCTCATAGTTTTGTAGTTAAGTAGAGATAAAAAATGGGTGCTTGAGGGTTGCATTAGATCCTAAGATCTAGGTGCAGTGCTCTCAGATCCAAAGCTTCTCACTGATGAAGACCACAAGACAGAAACTACTCTGGGGATATTGGATGAGTAGGCACTAGACAGGGATTTTATGCACAAGCCTTCTGGTATTCATTGATTACTCTGGTTGGCACTGAGTGGCACATATGGAGAGTTTTGCCTGTTTTAATAACAGGAATGTGCTAGCATCATGTGATGTTTAGAGTTAGATATTGATTTAATAGATTCTAAGATTGTATGCAGATACTTTGTGTATGAAGGTTTGTCTATAGGTGTTATTTTAAGAGTGATTTCTAAATGTGGGTATATTCTTGTCACACATCATAAAAGATTAATAGTTTTTTGCGTTGTAAATACACGAATAGAATGTAATCCTAATCCATTTAGGTTGCTATGACACCGCATTTGCCTGAGTGAGATAGATTTATTCGTCGTGTAGAAAGTTTGCTAAATTTGTAAACAAATTTATCCCAATCAAGAAAATAGCGCCAAAAGTAAGCTACTGCCCTCTGGATTAAATTCCTTGAAATTTTGCGGAATTAAATAATATACTAATACAAAAGTGTTAAGATTATTCACAAAAACTAAATACAATTATAATAAAACAAAGTGCCAAAATTAATAATTTATTGGCTAAAAAAAATTATCTATTTTTTCAAATAGTTGTTCTAAAAAAAAGTAATTAAATATTGGACATTCAGTTTGTAGCTTTCTTTTTTAAAGTGAAATTTATGGCTTCAATTTACTTAAATGGAAGAAAAACTGGGTGTGAGCAGATAAAGAAAAGAAACAATATTATTTTTCAGTAAAAACATTCAAATAATAATAATAAAAAAATAACCTTACTAATTAAAATTTTTTTTATAACAATATCATAATATATGTGTGTGTGTGTGCGTGCATTAAGTTTATTAATCGAAAACAAACTTCTTGATTTTAAAATCACTTTTAAAAAAAATCAAAAAGATAGAAGCAATAAAAAGTTTTAAAATACAATGCAATAAAAATTAGTAATAATATTATTTCTGTAAAACTGTGCTCATTTACCCTATATATTACGTATAATGATACAGGTATATAATAAACCTGTATTTCAGTTATTGCATAGTAGAGATGTCTGCCCTCCCTTGTATATGTATTAAATGGATTATATCCTGTACATGAGGGTTCAGATAGACTTTAGGTTAACATGGGTGTGACAAAATCTTGACCTCGGGGTGGCCTTTGAGCGTTCCGTCATCAGATTTTCAATTGGATTGACGGTTGAAGAGTTTGAGTGTGGAGTGGATTGAAGCCTGTCCATTATATAAAGATTGGCTATCTTAATAAATATATATATATATCTGAGCACTTATTGCATATATGTGTGGAAATAATAATCTGGACCAATTGATGATTGCTGGTTTAGCATGAAATACGTATATTGGTGATTATTTATCTTTTCAACATATATGTGTTCATTGTATCATGGATATGAGATAGAGTGGTGAGCGGTGGGTCGGGTGAAAGTCTGTGCTCATACACCCTATATATTACATATATTAATACAGGTATATAATAAGCCTGTATTTCAGTTATTGAAAAGGCAAAAGATAAAATAGTCTTTAGAACTAACAGCAGAGAAAAAAGACTATCTAACAGCTCTTATAGGATTTGCTAATGGTTAGATGGTTTGAGGACCTGTAATTTCGATTTTTATTTTACTTCTAACCAAAGGTAACTAAATACCATTTTATTGACATATTAGATGATGAACGAGATTGGTTTATACACTAGAGACCTAGAAGAAATAAAAATTTTCAAGTTAATTTGCCCCAGGCTTAAACATATGTTATTTATATTATTGCACCAATGAGACCTTCCATTATTTCTGTGCTTTTATTACAAATTATAAAATGCTTGCATTTTGAGCAATCCTATACACACACATACATATATATACATATTACTTAAATAATAAGTGTAATATTGTTCAAGACTAAATGGGTTTGAAATTATTGATTGGTATTGATATTGGTTTAAAATTGTTAATTGGTATTGATATTGGAGTTATAAAGTGTTGTTTGGCTTTTAATGATTACTTACAAACCCATTTAGCCTTGAGCATTATTACACAACATGCGATTTAGACAAACATTATTTACATAGGTTGCTGATAAATTATATTAACATCTAGAAAATTGCGGTGTAGTAAATCTGAGATTTCATGCACCGTAATATCTTAAATTAATAACACAATGAAAGATAAGTGTATATGTTTATATATTCAAGCTTTCAGGTCAAGATGCTTAAGACTGGATTATATATATATAAAGTTAAGTTGAGAAAAGGTTGGTATCATCCTTTTCTTATCAAAATCTCTGTCATGTGTTGAAGCCTGATCGTTCTTAAGACAGCTGTTTAAAAAAATCTGATTGTCTGTCTGAGAGACAATCGTGCATGTGAAGGACTAGCAAACTTTCAATTATTACTTATTATCTAAGTAAGACTATGGGTGCAATTTGAAAATTATAATTGCAGTTTGTAATGTTATAAGTGACTATTTATTAGTATTCATTCAGAATAGGTTATATTTACTTGTTTAAAGAAGTTTATTTAAACTTCTTTGTATCAATAATTTCAATCTCTGTGGGCAAGTTGTAATCTTTAATGTCTATATAAATATATTGCACCATAAATAAAGGTTGGATTCCACCTTTATTGTTAAATGGAGGTTGCCTTGACAACAGTTTGAGATTGTTGATTGTTATTGATACTGGGATTGATATTAAACCACTAAACATCACATGATCACCATTCTTTATGCATACCCAAGCTGTTTACACACAGGCTAAGCTCTCCATACAATAGTGCTACATTCTCAGATCCAAAGCTCCTCACTGATGAAATCCACAAGCTATAAACTAAGAAGGAGATATTGGTATGAATAGACACTAGATAGGGATTTTATGCACAAACCTTCTTGCATCTATTGATTACTCTGGCCTGCACTGAATGGCACGACTGCATGGAGAGTTTAAACCCTATATATACTGGGATATTCTAAGTGTTGACTGGCTTTTAATGATATATATATATATATGAGAAACTAATTAATGTTAAAAAAGACTCCGATAGCTGCAAAATAATTTAGCCGGACATAATGCTATTACATGGCAAGCTAGAATAATACATTTTATGGCTAATGGTGTGTACATAAAATAGCAATCATCTTCCCAAATGCTATGCTTTTTCAGCAGTGACATCTTGTGTATAAATATGAAGTCTGAAATTCAAACAATATGATGTAAAGGTAATCTCATGCTGTTTTAAATTCAGGTTTTATATTTATTCAAAATATCAAATTTATAGATGAAAATATTTTGTAAATATTCCATTATATGATTGAATTGGTAATTATTATGGGCTGTAATAACAAACAGTGTAGAAAAAACATGGCAAACTATGGATAATATATTCTTTGAGATGATCATAAGCGAAAGTTCAAGGAAGCATGGGTTATTGCAGGAGACACAAATTCAATCAACAAGAAGGGGTCTTGCACCCCTTTGTCAAAAAAAATGGAACATGACTTTTATAATTTGCATTTCTCATTGCAATAATTTGCATATTTTATCAACTATAGTCAGCCTGCTCCCAGCATTGTTAGTAATTAATTTTGCACTATGATTCTGGTGAGAAGTTGCCAAAAATTAACTCAGTGCTGATGAGTGCTGGTTTAGCACAAAATATGTATATTGGTGATAATTTATCTTTTATACATGTGTGTGGTCATGTATATCAGTTGTATGAGATAGTGTGGATAGTTGAAGGGTGCTTGAAAATCTGAGTTCACATCCCTATACTTATATATATGGTTTAAAAATGTCTTTTAATAGTGGCTTGACTTAGCTCAAGTTTTTGGAATATTTTATTCAAGTATGAAAAGAGGATAAAGTTAAATAATTACAATATTACAATTGAAAGTACATTGCACTGCTTATACAATTCCATTGTATCATATACCACTAATAACTGTAACCTTCCAATATAATTATGTCAACTGCAGTATCACCAAATTAATCTGAACCATCATCAGTTTAAAAATTTCTTAGAATATTGAGAATAAATGTGGTGATTTGTGGGATCTTACTAAAATTTGACGATTCCATTGAAGAAATATTTTTAAAAGATTTTTTTGAATTTAGACGATAAATTGATATTTATAGAAATGAAAATTAAAAACCCATATTGGATCTATGAGATCACAAGTCGTTGAATTTTTAACAGATATTCATCAGTATCTCAATGACTTGGACAAGAGACATCGGTGCCATTATCAGCTTATTAACACAGAGGCAATTGAGTAGCACAACTGTATGGAGAGTTTTGCCTTTATGGTATCAACATGTAATCATAAAGAATGGTGATCATATGATATTAAATGGTTTAATACTAATCCTGCCTTATAAGATTACGGTAACTGCAGTTATTAAAAAAACCAAAGACACCAAAATGTGTGGATGCTGAACTGAGTTCAGATCTATATGATTATACAAGCAAATGAGCTTAAATTGAAAACATTATTGTGTTTTCCAAGTTGGACTCAAAGCTTTATAGTTAGCTAAAAAGGTAATGGTGGGTTCTGGTGGGTGGTGGGTTCTGGTGGGTTGCAGTAGATCCTATGATCTAGAAGCAGTGCTTTCAGATTTGGGGCTGCTCACTGATGAAAGCCACAAGCTAGAAACTAGTCTGGGAATATTGGATGAGTAGGCACTAGATAGGGATTTTAGACACAAACTTTCTAGAATTCATTGATTATTGTAAATATTAGAAGGTAAACAAGCCTCCATACCAGCACCATTTAAACAAGATGATAAAACTGTAAAGATACTCTCACCTCAGACATAAAATAAAGTCTTTAAAGAAGTAAGAGAGGCCATCCTATTTCCAAACTCACATGGTAATTTATGAGCCACTCTTACATGTCCAGAAGTGAGTTGATTTATATATTCACACTCTCACTTCTAGTACTGAAAATTTTATAAAATAAATAATAGTAATAGTAACAAGTCAGAAGTCACATGACTTATATATACCTTCCCTTCCTTAATTAGGAAAGTTAGGGGCGTTATATCTATCTAACAAATCTTTTTTTTTTTTTAAAAAAAACCCCAAAAAAGAAGGCAATCAATCGGTCCCCCCCCCCCCGCCCCACCTGTGGTTGGGGGGGGGGGGGGGGAATAAAAAAAACCCAACCACCCCTTCTATAATAAATATAAAAAAATAAATACTGAAAATAGATTTTTAAAAGAAATTATTGAAAAATATTAAATTATTTTAGAATTCTTTAAATGTATATATCACAGAAGTAATGGAAGCTGATAAGTATATATATTATTGACTTTTAAATATATTCCTGACCATCAGAGCATAAGTCTCTTAAAAAACAAAACTTCAATTGTGTATAACAGTTTATATTTGAACATTATATGTAGATCTTTTTTATAATTTAGTCTCACTTTATAAAAATTATTTATATCTGTTATTTTCACATTCTTTGCATCTTTTTTAATATATATATTAAACTCTTATATTCTCTCATGATTATATGTTTGAATGTTGTAGTTCTGATGAAGACTGCAGGACAGTTGAAACTGTTAGAAAAATAATGGAGAAATTATATCAAAATTTGCATTAGCATATATATGAGATTATAAGAAAGAATTTATAAAAGAATCATTTATAAATGTAAAAAGGAAGAAGAAGGTTATACAAAGCTCTGATGAAGACTTCAGGACAGTCGAAACTGTAAGGAAAATAAAGGATTAATTATATGTAAAAGTTGCATTAATGTGTATATGAGGAGAGAATATAAGAGTTTAATATATATTATAAAAATTTATGAATATAAAGACTGAACCTATCCTATCACCTCTCTGAGGAGTGCCAGAGCATGAAACCATGGTCAGAGGTTTGGGGGAGGGGTCCTGACAGAGATATTTTAAATGCTTTTTCTAGCTAAGCAATTATCACAAAGCTTGTTGAGGAATTGGCAACTCCTCATTGTTTATAACTTACAAGCTTAAGAGTATAGGGTCATGTGATCTATGTCTTTTATTTTGACTATTTAAAGACTGGTATGTTTTACATTAAATACTTTCTTTTAGTTTTTCTAAGATAAAACACATTTTTATAAATATGTTTATTGACAAAATGTACAACTCCTATATGAGTATGAATTATTTAATTTGTTTTTGAACTTTGAATTTTAGATCTTTGATGTTATTGGAGGTAGAGACATTACTTTAGATAATAATTTAAGGAACCATTATTTATTAAAAAAACTGTTTAAGTGGCCCTGTTTTAGAAAACATAGACTGCAATTTTAAATATTTAAAACAAAAGTAAACATTGATTATATCTGATTACCAAAATATTTTTTTATTTATGATTTTTTTAAAAAATGATCAATATCTGCAAAGAATAGAGATGATAGATTTTACATTATCCATACCAATTTTTTCAAAACTTGTCTTTTAAAAGAAATTAGATGGAAATTTTGAATAGACTTATTAGTGTTAAATAAATAATAATAAACATGTAATGAATAGGACGTTAACTGAAAAAAAAAAAGAGGATAATAGGTTGATTTAATTAAATAATTAAAAGAGTTATTTTTTTTAAATGTCATAGCATCGGCCGGGACGCGAATCCGCAACCCGGGCAACTGCCTGCAAGTGCAAGGCAGTCGCGCTGACCTCTCGACCACCAATGCAAGACAAGGGTTATTTTAAGAAAGGTATTTAAAAAAACGACATATTTCTTGAAGAGATGATAATAGATGGACAATTGAAATCTTAAACTGGATTACAAGAGATTGTAAAAGACCCAGAAAGCGACCACATGTGAGATGGATGGATGAAATAAGGAAATGTGCAGGGATAATATGGAAAAGAGAAGCTAAAGATCAGAGAAGATGGAATAAATTTGGAGAGACCATCCTGCCATGTATTGATAATGGTTGATGGTAATGATGATGATGATTTAAAAAATAACTGTAATGAAAAGTTAATATTGTTTGTTAGAAGAGTTTTAAGGTAAGAAGTATTTGTTATATGGATTATGAAATATTTTTATTTATTGTTTTTTATGTATTTTCAGTTGTTCCTTGATAAAGTCTAAAAGAATATAGTTGAAACATTGAAGTATATTTTTGTACATTATAATAGTTCATATAATAAATCAAGATTTATAAAGAAGTTTGTGGGTGGTTTGTTGAATATATATTAAAAATAGTGGGTTATTTTTAAAATAGAAGACTGTGTTTGTTTGCTATTTTTTAATTTATTTAAATACTAAATTACAATGTTTAAAATCAAATGGATAAAATTGTTTATCACTTCAAATATTTAGAACTGATAAAAAAAAGACTTCATAAATAAATAGCAATTGTTACAAAAACATAATAGTTTTCATATGTCAAATATATGTGTGGAGATGGCGATCTGGACCAACAGATGATTGCTGGTTTAGCATGAAATACATATATTGGTCATTATTTATCTTTTCAACATATATGTGTTCAAGTGTATCAGTGTTATGAGATAGTGTGAAGAGTGGTGGGTCGTGTGAAAGTCTGTGCTCATATACCCTATGTATTACATATATAGACACAGGTATATAATAAGCCTGTGTGTTTCAGTTATTATATAGTAGAGATGTCTGGCCATCCCTTGTATATGTATTAAATGGATTATGTCCTGTACATGAGGGGTCAGATTGACCTCAGTTCAACATGGGTGTGACAAGAATCTCAGCCTCAGGGTGGCCTTTGAGCATTCCATCATCAGATTTTCAATTGGATGGACGGTTGAAGAGTTGGAGTGTGGAGTAGATTGAAGCCTGTCCATTAAAGTATGAGGATTGGTTATCTTAATATATATCTGAGCACTTATAGCATATATGTGTAGAGACGGTAATCTAGACCAACTGATGATTGCTGGTTTAGCATGAAACATGTATATTGGTGATTATTTATTTTTTCAACATATATGTGTTCAAGTGTATCAGTGTTATGAGATAGTGTGGAGAGTGATGGGTCATGTGAAAGTCTGTGCTCATATACCCTAGGTATTATAAATGTGAAAACTAAGTAGTGGAGAATATCACTGATAAATCCTAGCTAAGAAGAAATTAATAATAAATTTTGCACATCTTATACAAGCAACTTTTTAAAAATAATATTAAGATATCTTTCTTTAACCTCACTGTTTTATTTTTAATTTATATGTTGAAAATAATTAAATTTTGCTTTAATATGATTTAAACAAATAAGTCATCTTCCCCCAGGATATGACTTAAAAGCACTTTAAATGTTCAACAAAGTATCAAGAATATAATGAATCCAACTACTCTTGGTAGCTCTGATATTGTTGATAGTTCAGGGTGAAATTAATTTATCAATCATATTCCATCTGGATGATAAATTATTTTCTCTCTGAATTATCAACACCAAGAGTAGGTTGATTCATTCTATTCTTCTTTGTCTAACATTTAGCTGCCTTTAAGTCATAGCTTGAAGGAGAGTGATTTACTCCCTTTGTTTACATATATATATTGAATTATGTTTAATTTAAATATTAAATCTTGTTTAATTATTACAATCAATGTTTGAGATGTTGTCTCCAGACTTGCATTATTAATTATGAGTTTAATAACTTTTAAGTGCCATCTTCTATCTGATTGATAAATTACTTTCACTCTGAATTATCAATAATGTTGACAAAGATATGCTTATAAACTATTGTATTCATTCTACTCTTGATTCTTTGTTCAATGTTTAGAATTCTTTTAAGTCACAACCTGGGGAAGAGTCATTTACTCCCTTTGTTTACATATATTGTCAGCCATTATCAATTCACTGCAGGATAAAGATCTCCAAGTTCAGTTTATCTTCTCTGATCTCTAGCCTTTCTTCTCTACATCACTCCTGCTCACTTTCTGATTTCATCTATCCATCTCACATGTGGTCTCTTTCTGGGTTGTTTACATATACATTGAACTATGTTTAATTTAAATTTTTTATTATGATTTTTAAAAACGTTATTTATTTTAATATATATATATATTGTAAATAAATTCTGTCTTTAATGGTTTATTTGAGAAATTCTCTTTTATAAGATATTTTAAAATCCAAAATAAAATAAAAACTATTACGCTGAATTGACATTCTTAATAAACAAATGGGCAAATGGTAACAATCAAGGCATTTTCTTAAAACTCAATCAGGATAATTTTTTTAAAATTGTCACAGATATATAAAATAGTTTTTAAATCAATCTTATAAGTTAAAAGCTATTCAGTATTGATTAATGCCACAGATATCTTATTTTGACCAAATGCAAATTAGTAAATAGCACGCTTAACTTTTAACTTTTATAAAAATGAAAAAAGCCCAAATATGTGTCATTTATTCATCATAAATGTTGACTTACCTGCGCACAACTTTACCTGAAGTATTTAAGTACTTGAATATAATATGCTCGTAAGGTTTCATACTAATTAAATACTTTAAAAAAAAATTGCTTAGAAAACAAGTGATTTTTCTAAATAATATTTTTTTATATGTTTTAAGTGTTTAATTAATTCATTTTAAAAAATATACGATTTCTTTAAAATCGTTATTTGAGAATAAATACAATAAAAAACATTATGTAAATTTATAGTAAGTTTATTTAAGATCTTGTTTAAATGTAATAAAATATAATGCAATTTCAAATAAATTAGAATAAATATAACACTTATTCAATATCCTCCCATCTCATATTTACCAGAAGAAAATCATAACAGAATCCATAAAAATAATGTGGTTTTATCCTTTTTAGTTGAATGCACTGGAGAAAATCTTCAGCTGATAAAAAGACAGCAATTGTAACGTTTCCCAATAAAAGAGAAGGGGAAAAGATTTTGATTCAAACATTTTTAAAACGAATATAAAAAATTAATCATATATAAAAAATAAATAATTTTTAATCTGATATATATATATGTGTGTATATATGTAATAATATTATAATTCGATGTCTCTATTTCTTCAAATCAATATACATAATCGTATAACTGAATATTTATAAATACAGTAATAAATATTTTATTTCACTATTATCTTGTAATTAATAATACGCTAATGCCAATTGTTATGGGGAATAGTTTCACCTTCAACGCATTAGCGTATTATTAAATACAGTAATTAGATATATGTAAAGTATAACTTAAAATAATTTTTTATGTACTTGGGAGCGCTTTCGACTATCCTCCTAGGCTTTGTCAACTAAATAACACTTTGAAAGGCTAACCTTCCAACAATTCCGTGATCTTAATGTTTGCTGCCTGTCTGTTAATTAAGTCTTGTTTGTATTTGTATATTAGCATAGCTTTTTTTATTTTTATTTTGTTATTTTTTTTCAATTTGCAATATTTTTACACTATTATAAATGAAGTTAAAACCATAAATACATAACTTATTATGATAGTAAAAACGGTTTTAACTTGCAATTATAATAACGTAAAAATATTGCAAATTGAAAAAAATAACAACAAAAGGAAAATAAAGGAAGCTATGCTAATACACAAATACAAACACAGCAAACGTTAAGATCACAGATTTGTGGGAAGGTTAGTCTTTCAAAGTGATAGTTGACAAAGACTAAGAGGATAGTCGAAAATGCTCCTAAGTGGATAAAAAATTTTAAAGTTATACTTTACATATATCTAATTACTGTATTTATAAATATTCACTTATAAGATTATGTGTGTATATATATAATATTCAAATTTATTCACTAAGCACAGAGATCTTGATTTGAGAGTATTTGCATTACTCAACATGACATTGTTGAGATAATAAGATCAGTATAGAGCATATATTAAAGGTGGAAATCCTTTAAGTATATATTATATAATGAGAATGCCAATAGCTTTTAACAAGCTTTTCAGAATATACCTAGCCCCAGACCAGTTTCATGCTTTTGGAATTTCAGTGAGGCACTAGGATGTTCAAGAATTAGATTTAAAATACTAGGTCAAGCCCAGCACCTTGTTTAATGGTTAACTATTAAGTAAAAAAATCTGAAATTTTCAGACATCCATATGTCCTCAAATCCAGCTATCTAATTTAAGTAGCCAAATGGGACTGAACTAAGTTTAGATACACCATATATTAATAGCTTTAGCAAGATAAAATCGCCAAAACCTTAAGAGCAAAAACAATAATTGCAAGGAAAATCAAGTCATATATCATGTGACTTAATTTAATAAGCTCATATTATAAATGTTATATATATATATATATATATATATATATAGAGAGAGATAGAGAGATATTATAAATGTTATATATATATATATATATATATATATATAGAGAGAGAGAGAGAGAGAGATCTATATACTGAAACTATTCATCAATTAGCAGTTTAACATTTTAAGAAGCAATGAAATGCTTTTATTGTAGAAATCAAACATTTCAAATGAACCAGTAAAGGTTAAAAATTATATAATGAGGTATATAATGAAGCTGTATACACATAACAGATATTAGAACTATAAATTCTTATAAAAGTTGTGATAATATACTAAATGTAATATATTAAACCAAATTACATTTTTTTCTTGTTATGGTAAAAATATGAAAGTAAACATGGACTCAGCTGCAGAGGTATATAACCCTTATCCAATTACAGAAAGCCATTGTAATTAATAGATGCTATAAGGCTTGAGTATAAAATCTCTATCTAGTGCCTACTCATCCCATATCCCCAGACTAGTTTCTAGCTGTGGCTTTCATCAGTGAGGAGCCTTGGATTTGTTAGTACTGCACCTAAAAACTAATCTGGGGATATTGGATGAGTAGGCACTAGATAGGGATTTATTCACAAACCTTCTTGCATCCATTGATTACTCTGGCTTGCACTGAATGGTGCTTCTGTGTGGGAGAATTTAGCCTCTGTGTAAATAACTTGTGTAAACAAAAAGAATGATGATCATGTGAAGTTCAGTGGTTTACTCCCTTATCCAATTAGTAAGGAACGGTTGCATTATATTGCAATTAAAGATAAAAGTAATATATATTTGAAAATCTTCTCTGACTATAGAATAAGATCATGTGCTTTGATTTATTACATTTTAGTGATAAAGTTATCATTTAAGTTTAGAATTGTATTTTTTTTAATTAAACACTTCAAGTTATAAACTCTGTTTTTGTTTCTTGGCTTGTTTGTTTGGATAATGTTGAAATAGATATTTAACATATTTCAGTCAAAGGATTTGCTTCAAATTTTGTACATATATTATAAATCGATAGCAATGCACTATAACAAAAAAATATTTCAGATTGGCCTCATGATTTTTTCATTTTAGAAAAGTTGGCAGACAAAAATTTTAATGTAGTTGATATCGGTTCAGTAAGTTATCAGAAATGCATATGAGAAGTTAGTATATTTTAAAAAATATGATTTCATTGTATTTCATTATTACTTCATTAAAAGGCAATTACAGTCAATTAAAATGTCACAGTAGTAATATATAAACAATTATAATTTTCTTCTTTCTTTCTTTTCTATTTTTACATATCTACCATATACAACTTTCTTAGATACTTTAACAATACTATTTTTTTATATCAAAATTTTATTTTTACAGTTTTGACTGTCCTGAAGTAATCATCAGAGTTGGATTTTTAAAAATAGGATTGTAAAGAGCTCTGATGATGACTGCAGGACAGTTGAAACTGTTAAGATAAAGTTTTGATATAAAAAATAGTATTGTTAAAATATTTAAGAAAGTTGTAAATGGTATAATATAAACAATTAATAAAACGAATGTATCCATATGTATCACATGTTAATTTCAGTCTACTATTTGACATCTTAAAAAGATATTTTAGCATTCTCAGCAACAATATTTTTTTTCTTGTGATAACATACCTGTATTTGAACTTGCTAGATATAACACTAACACATATGAGTTTTTATTGCATTTTATATTCATTATCTAATTATAGTTTTTTTTTCCATTGGAATCTATTCTTAATCATATTTAATAAAGACAGACAATATCCTTTTCTTTAGAGATTTGTGAAACAAATTTTATAATAAACAGAATCTGTCTCTTCAATGATAACCATAAAATATTTTTAAAAAAATTTGTTTTATTCATTTATTTTATATGCAATCCAATATAGATAGGCTCATATAATAAAATATTCATTATCACCATATTTTAACAAGTTGAAGAACGTATCTCTTTGATCCTATGATCATGCCATTGTAGTGTCAAAACCATATGGAGCTTTCCAAACTGGTTTTTCCACCAATCTGGTATCAATTGGGGGATCAAATACCATATTCATAAGTTGAAGTAAATATATTACTACAGTAAATGTTTCACATTGCAAGAAAATCCAAGTCATACATCATGTGACTTAATTTAATAAGCTTGTACTACAAATGTTATATAATGAGCATGCTTATAGTTTTTAGCAAGCTTTTTTGAATATCCCTAGCCTCAGACTGTTTTATAGCCCTGGCTGTCATAGCTGGATCTGAAGACATATGGATGTCTGAAAATTTCATATTTCTACTTAACGGTTAACTATTAGATGAATTCTGGGCTTTACCTGATATTTTCAAATCTAATGTCTAAATATCCTAGTGCCTCACTGATGACAGCTAGAGCTAGAAACCAGTCTGAGGATAGGGATATTTGGAAAAGCTTGTTAAGAGCTACTAGCATGCTCATTATATAATATTTCACATTTTATCAATTGGGGGATTAATGTACATACTCATAAGATGGAAGTAAGATTTTACTACTGTAAATATTTCACAGAACAATCATGTCCTAATATATTATTAGGACAAATTGCAAGAAGATTCTAAAAAATCCATTTTAAATAAACTTGAAAATATATTTACCCTTTCATATATCAGAGTAGATCCATTTTGCCTGAGAACTTTCGACCATATATATTGTAAATAAATCAAAATTGGCAGCCAAAAAGGCAAAAACTCGATAATAGCATTGATTTTAGCTTACAAATTAATTAAACCAAATTAGCATTTCAAATACTAATTTAAAATAAATATTAATAATTATACATAAATGAATTTTACCGCTAATTAAATGATAAAAAAAAATCAAGTCAGGTGTCACATGACCTAATTTTAATAAAGCTCGTATTTACAAATGTTATATATTGTAACCAAAACATCTCGAGCCAGCCACGTTGGGCGCCAAAAGCTGTAACCAAAATCCCCGGAGCCGTCCACCCTGATGGCTCACAAAGGTGGTAACCAACCTTCCATCACCCCTCCAACTACCCATCATCATGCCGTACTTGTTGCGGCACTATAAATTGTAACCGTAAATTGTGTAATCTCAACTACGTAACGTAAGTGCACTAGGAATTACAACCTTGGTCACTGATCAACTCTCATTGCACATTATCAGCTATTAAGAGCTGTATCCAAAAGCATATCATACTATTTATTTTATGCACAAAAGACCACAATCAACATCTGGGGCAATTTACTACAGACAAAATTAATGAATTAACCTAACTTTTTATAATTTATTTGATCGCAGCCAGGGTATACCGCGAAGACCTATCATAGTATTATTATAAAACATATTAAACAAATTATAAGTGCAATTTTATCACCCTTAAACCTCAATTTGCGATTTTTATGGTATGCGACCCTATGGCCGACCATGTACAAGATAGCGTAATTTGTGGAACCACATAAAATTATGAAATTTTAAATCATCTATATGATTTCTAAGACAGATGCTAGTCCAGGTAAAGCTTTGCAATTAATAAACATGAATAATTGGGTTCTTTTATAATTTAATATATCATTGAGACTCTTATTGTATTGACGAATGAAAATTTAAAAATGTTAGGTAAATATATTTAATCATATCATTATTGAATAAATCTGTTCACAAGTTTAATAATTAATTTGTATTTTATACTAGAATCAACTACGCAAAGCCACAATGATGGAAAAGGTAAATGGGATTTTATTGTACCTTACCAATCATATACTACCAAAGACGAAAAGCATCTTAATGTTTTCTCAAAATATTAATAAATTCTTATATCATGTAGACAATAATATGTAATTCAATGTATGCTCTATAATGTATGCTCTATCCAAAGTTTATGATTTCTGATGTTATGAATGACTCATAGCAACGGCACAGTAAGTTTAATTATAAATCAACTTTTATTTACAAACTTTATGAACAATAAATAGTTAATTTCAATATTTTAAATAAAACATAAATAAACAAATAAAATAATTAAATGATGGTTCAATAGACTTTCTTCAATACATCTCACAGGTACAGTATTTAAAAACCTAATCATACCTTATTTCAATCTAATATAATGAATATTGAGACAATTATTAAATTCAGCATTAACTTATGAAATATTGAACGTCATTTCCAGATTCAATAACTTCCTACTGTAAACTTATAATCATATAATAAATAATATGATGTCTGTATGTTTTAGCTATAATGTAATCATTAATTAAAATGAAAATGTAAACTTACACTCCGGTAGATAATAATCAACCAACAGTTAATTATCATGAAGTACTTGAATAGAATGTCCTGCTGCCATTTATCAATCTAACCGATAAATTATGCTTACAAATGAAGAAGATGATTTGGCAGATTAACTAAAATACTTTGCCCAACTTATATCTGTGAAGCAAACATATTCCTGTGGATGTATTCATCTACACGTAGGAATTAAATAATACTAACGTTTTGCGTATTTAAACACTATCATAAAGTCATACGTATAATCACACAATTCCGCGGATTAACCACCAGCGCAGGAATGTGTGTAAAATACAAAATGGCAATTAAAATAATCTGCGGATTAACCACCAGCACAGATTAAAGCCTTTAACATACTAAAACAACATTATAATTTACTTCACATTAAAGTGCAAATCATCCCCCTCAATTCTTCTGATTATTCAGAATACGCTGACACTTTAGCAAATGTGGGTTCTTGCTTAGTAAAATATTACAATAATCAGGACAACTAATGTACTACTTATCTTGCTTAAAATAAACATGTATAATATAATGTAAATAATATTGGCATGGGAATATAAATCTGGAAAGACTCACAAAATATCTCATAAAGATTGGTATATCTCATGAATTCATTAAGTACTGTTTAAGCTTTCTCCGCAAGCGCTATTCTTTTGAATAAATATTTTATTCAACCTTTATTAATTTAAATCTAACAAATATAACTTATGAACTTCATATGCGAGTTCATATAACGATAAAATTAAATAAATGTATTATTCATTAACATATAACATTTAACGGTGTGTGTGTGTGATAAAACTAAATGTAAAGCATTTTATAGTTCAAATACATGAATTTTAGCAGATGTGTATCACAAATTGGATTGTATAGCATTTTGTAACTCCTAATGTGATCCGTGGAATCCATGTACAATGTGTAGAATAATAAGTATATGAGGTAATAGCTATAACTGTAGTTAAATTCCATACATGCAATTATATCCATTTGATTAGTTATTAAAGCAATATTAGATTAACGATTTGCGTGGCTCTCCAAACATGAAACAATTTTAAAACAGGATACACAGAATTTAAATGAAAATGTTTTTCATAAAGTTATTAATCCCTACATCTCTCTATCAAAAGTGTTCCAAGTTTATCCTATCCATGCAAGTATTTATTTATCCATTGCGTTAATCCAGGAATAACCAATTACAGCAATTAATTTATTCATTTTAAATAGACGATACAATTATAAAAAAACTTTGATTAATTATTTGAAAAATGTTTATGATCCAAGTGTTAAACAAATTAATTAGCAAATATTAATGGCATTGTAAAGTTAAATATCAATCAATATTATATTTTATCAGAATTAAAAAACGGAAATATTAAATATTTTGATAGCTTTAACGCTTTACTTTATTTTAACTTAAACTTTTTCTTTTTTTTTTTAAAAAACAAATTTTCATTTTCATAAAACTTCTGTAATTAAAACACTGATTCAAATTTTCCAAATTGTAGAATAATAAATATTTCAAAACATACCAAATTCTTGTATTTAATTCTTTCAAACTGGGAAGCTCCGACATTTCAAAAATGCGATATTGGAAAACGCTACGGTGATTTGATTCAGTTGGCCGAACGACTTGAAAAGATCTTTAAGTTTTAGTGATCCATCTTAATTAGATACCACTAAGTTATTTTATGTTTATAGCAAATTTTGTGGTAGTCTATTTACTTATTAACGGTTTCAAAATCAGCTCAGCAAATTTTACACCATTTGCCTTTACCGTTTCTGTTCTTCTTCCCACCAAAAGACAAACTAACAGACGATATTCTCCTAGAAATTCGCGCTCTTTTCTTTTATTACATTGAGACGCCTACGTAATTATTGTATTTATTTAATAATTTATTTTAATTGAACAAATGGTTTTATTTTAATTCAATAGAAATAATAATTTAAGATTACTTTAAATAAATAAAAACAAAATATTATTTTTAATAATATTTTACCAAATTTTAATATGTTGTAAAATTTTAAAAAGTTAAACATTTTGATATAAGTTAGCATATGGAAAGAAGCAAATTTAAATTTATTAAAATAATATAAGAGAGTAATCTGTTCAAATGCGAATCAAGCCAACCAAATCACCAAGAGAAGAAAGAGAAATTTTTATATAAGTTACATCAATTAATATATTTTCTACTAAAATATATGGTTACAATATAAAAAAAACTTTTAAGAGCTTGTTTTGTGAGCTCTATATATAATACTGCTAATTAAATATAATGTTTAGGAATATAAACACTTCATGAAACAATCATGTCTGAATACTTTATCAGGAAAAATTGCAAAAGATTAAAACAAATATTTTAAATAAACTTACAAATATGTTTACATTTTGTAGATAGAGGTCAATGTGTTTTGTCTGGTAAAAAGAAATATCCTCTTTTATCTGTTACGGATTGTGTATATTGTAAATAAATCAACATTGACATAGAAAAACGTTAAAGCATTATATTAGCTATGATATTAGTTTACAAATTAATTAACCCTGCTTATCATTTCATATATTCATTTAAATTAAATATAAATAATTTTAATTGCACATAAATGATTTTATTGATGAAATATTTATATTCCTTAATGTTACATATTTAATCAGTAGAAAAAATGAGCAATTAAAAATATATCTAATTTAAATTAATATTTGAAATGGTAAGCTAGCCTGATCTAATTTGTAAACTGATTAAACCATCAAATATCTCACACTGTGCTCTCAGATTCAAGGCTCCTCACTGATGAAAGCCACAGGCTAGAAACCAGTCTGGGGATATTGGATGAGTAGGCACCAACTAGGAATTTTCTATTGAGATCCTAAGATCTTTGTGCAATGCTCTCAGATCCAAGACTCCTCACTGATGAAAGCCACAAGCTAGAAACTAGTCTGGGAATATTGGGGGAGTAGGCACTAGATAGGGATTTTATGCACAAACCTTCCTGTATCCATTTATTTCTCTGGCTTGCACTGAGTGGCATTACTGTATAGGGAGTTTTGCCTCTGTGTAAGCTAAGATTACCATTAATATACAGTTTCAGACTCTTTAGCCATCAATATTGATTTATTTACAGTACATATGGTTGAAGAGTCAGATGAAAGGAAATATCTCTTTTTATCAGACAAAATGCATTGATCTATAAAAGTGTAAATGTATTTGCAAGTTTATTTAAAATGGGTCCTTAGAATCTGCTTATAATTTGTTTTTGTAACATATTCAGATTAAACCACTAAACATCACATGATTACCATTTCTTATCCTTGTTCATAACTGTTATTAAAGCAGGCAAAACTCTCCATACAGTAGCGCCACCCTGTGTCAACCAGAGTAATCAATGGATGCAAGAAGGTTTGTGCATAAAATCCCTCTCTAGTTCCTACTCATCCAATATCCCCAGACTAGTTTTTAGCTTGTGTTTTCACTTTTATTCTCATAGTTTTATAGCTAAATAGAGATAAGTGGAGCTTCTGGAGGGTTGCATTAGATCCTAAGATTTAGGTGCAGTGCTCTCAGATCCAAGGCTCCTCATTGACAAAATCTACAAGCTAGAAACTAGTCTGAGGATATTGGATGAGTAGGCACTAGATAGGGATTTTATGCACAAGCTTTCTGGCATCCATTGATTACTCTGACTTGCACTGAGTGGCACTACTGTATGGAGAGTTTTGCCCATTTTAATAACATTCGGATGTGATTATTTCATAAAATATTTATATTTTTTCATGTTACATCTTTGATCAGTAGTAAAATCTTATATGTGATTAAAATATTAGGATCAGTAAAATATTTTATATTTAAACCTGCTAAATGTTACAGCATTTTGAAATTTAAATTGATCTATTTACCAAAAGCTACATGATGTTTAAACTGATTCACACTCTCTAACTCACAACCCTTCAAGTTAAAATTGCTGAAGATTTTTTTCTATCATGATTAATAAAGCACTTAAATTCTGACAATCTTAATTTCTAAACCAAAGTCCTCATATATTGCAAACAAAACATTAAAAATATTTTGTTTTTTAATTAACTCAAATTAAGATCTCCAACATGAAATATATATTGCATCTTTAATACCTAATTCATGAAGTTGCCTGTAAGTTGGATCATAACATACTGTCATAAAAATGAAAACTAAAGTTGGAGCTAGTCTACAATCTGTGGTTTTGTGAATGAGACACTGCTTCATGTACTTTGTCATTGCAGACCCATCTATCTATAGTAACTCTTTGACACACTGCTGGACTGAAGTGCATGCACAAAGCCACCAAACCTGACTAGACCATTCCAAATTTCAACAGTAGTCTTTGCCCTGACATTGCTGTCATTGATGGGAGTCAAATAATAACTGTCAAAATGGTTAACATCACAGTTCCTTTTGAGAACCATTATGAAGCCTTCACCAGTGCCAGTGTCAAAAAATAACCCAAATGCAAAAGCATTGCATATTAGTACATGCATCATTGCTATGAATTACTTTTTATGATTCATTATTTATATGCATTCATTGTGGGTGCTATTGATGCATGGGACCTTCATATTGAGGAAGTTCTGACTGCTTTGGGTATTAGAAATCCCTACTACTATTTAATGCATAGACAGTCTGCCTCAGGTGCCATCTATTAGAGCAGAGGCATCTATGTCGAACATATGGGAGTCAATCAAGATGTTGCAGCTGGTTAAAAGCTGGATGTTTTCAATCTTCTTGCTTATCTATTCAAGTGTTGTTCACTATTATTGTGCTCTTTATGTGCTTTCTCTCACTAGTGGATAAGCGTAAAATATAAAAAATAAATATAAAAAACAATTCATTTGAAATGTCTCAGATTTACCACCACTATCAATATTTTTACACTTACATCATTATAATGTGAATCAACTTTTAAGAGATAAATATAAATTTAACCATCATAAACTTTTTTATGAACTAGATAAATTATTTTAGATCAAAGTGATATGTGTTGATGATCTAGTGGTTACCATAGCTACCTTCCAAGCAGCTGGCCCCGAGTTCGCTTCCCGGTCAACGCTTTTGACATATGAACAAAAAATCACATCTTTGAACATGACACACTCTTGCATTTTTTTGGGCAACTGAGTCCACATATAGTGTTTCTAAAACACCGCCATTTATCTATGGCTGTTTATAATTGGTTTGCTTAAATCTTCCATAAAGTTAGTTAAGAAAGGTTTATCCCATATGATAATTTTGTTAACTGTAGATAAGTCTGCTTTCGGCTGGTAGAGCCAAATTCAGAGCACCTCACCACTGAAAGTGCACTCATCTATAATTAGAAAAATACTTAGCTAATGTCCAAAATGTTTTAGTGAACCAATTACCAATAGGATAAAAATAGGGAAAACAACCTAATTATTACATTAGACTATTATTATTTAGTAATCAATTCAATAAAATCATTGAGAATATTTTTAAATTATAGTCAGTCCAATCTTCTATATCTTCTTTATTTTATAAAGTGGAATTATAAGGACATCCTTAAGATTGGGGGATATATATTTTTGGGTTCTTACATTTCTAAGAAAAATATGGTTTTGAAGCTAATATATCACATACATTTTAAAATTTTTGAGGGAATATCTTTAGGATGTGCAGATCTACTTGAATATCAGTAAACTGTATATCTTTTTCTGATTGTTAATTAGTAATCAAAACATAAATATCAGTATTTAAGTGGTGACTGACTGTTCCCTCAATCTGTTTAAAATTCACCATTGCTATATAAAAAGTGACATCTAGAAATTTAGTTGTTTTGTAACTTTTATATCACTATGCTACTTTCAATGCATCAACAAAAATCTAAAGTAACCATGACTATATGTTTCTGATAGTTTAATCCCCTAAGTATTCTTACATTTTTTTGTCACTTGGTGAATTTTTGTCTTTAAATTTTCATACTGTCTTTGAAATTTTAATTTTTTATATACTGCAAATAAGAGAATGCCATCTTATCTTTTAATCAAATCAATAATAATATACACAAAGGCAAAACTCTCCATATAGTAGCACCACCCAATGCAAGCTAGTAAACAATGATTGCTGTAGAGTTACATTATATTTTATGGTCTAGGTGCAGTGCTCTCAGATCCAAGGCTCCCTACTGATGAAATCCACCTGCTGGAAACTAGTCTGGGGATATTGGCTGAGTAGGCACTAAATAGGGATTTTATATGCAAACTTTTCTGCATCCTTTGATTACCCTGGCTTGCAGTGAGTGGTCCTACTGATTGGAGAGTTTTGGCTCTGTGTAAATAGCTTGTGTACGCATAAAGAATGTTTATCATCTGATGTTTGGTGGTTCAATAATAATATAGTCATTGTCAGAAAAGTAATCATGATTTTTCTATTTAGTGAATTCAAGAATACATTTGCTTAGATACATTTTTAACATACTTCTTCAAGAAAATTATCTACAATAATTTTATAATCTTGAAAATTGAAAATAGTTATTTTATTGTTTAACAGTTACTGCTAAAAACGAAAATCAAAATTGTATCAGCTGGTTTGAGATTGAGTTCTATCTTAATGCGATTATGATTTTATTCTTGGACCACACTAATATATGATATGTTCAGTAATAAGTAGTAGTAGTAGTAGTAGTAGTAGTAGTAGTAGTAGTAGTAGAGAGAGGGAGGTGGGTGAGTAGAGTAGGTAGAGAGAGTAGTAGAGAGTAGAGAGTAGAGAGGTAGTAGGGAGGGGGGGGAGGGGGGGGGGGGAGTAGAGTAGAGAGAGAGAGGTGTGGTTGGGTGGGTGGGTGGAGGGGGAGGTGTTGGTGGTGTGTGTGTGTGGTTGTGGTGTAGGGGTGTGTGTGTAGAGTAGGGTGTGGTGTGAGTAGTGTGTGGTAGGTGAGTAGTAAGTGTGTTGGGCAGCAGTTGAGGTTAGGTAGTGTAGTATAGTGTGGGTGGGTGTGATAAGAATGAGAGAGGGAGAAGAAAAAGAGAGAGGAGGAGAGAGAGAAGAGAGAGAAAAAAAGAGAAAAGAAAAGAAAGAAAAAAATAGAGTAGTAATAATAATAATAATAATAATAATAATAATAATAATAATAATAATAATAATAATAATAATAATAATAATAATAATAATAATAATAATAATAATAATAATAATAATAATAATAATAATAATAATAATAATAATAATAATAATAATAATTCAATTAATAATTCAATTCAATTTATTCTATGAAATAAAACAAAGTACATCACAAATATTTAAAAACCCAAACAAGAAAATCTTGTGTGTGGAATTTACATGTAAAAATAAATTAAATAAAAATACAATCAAAAATCAAAAGAAAGTTTAGGAAATAAATAAAATTAATTAAATAAATAAAATAAATGCCAAAATTAATACATACTAACAACCATTGACACAAATATTTTTGAATGATATATAAGAAATATTATTCAGATCAATTGAACATTCATATACAAATTTATTAAACAACTTTGACCCAGAATAAACATATTGTCTTCTACTAGATTCCTTAAAAAATTTTGGTAAAGGTAATTGAAATTTATTAGAAAGACGAGTATTTAGAACATAAACTCTAGAATTCAGAAAAGGTTTAGCACAAAAAATATCAAAAATAACTCTATATTGATATAAGTGATTTACATCAAATAAACCAAATGCAATATAAATATCTCGAACAGAAGAGGAACGAGATCTACCAAAAATAATGCGCAAAGTATAATTTTGCAAAACACGCAAAGAAGATAAAATATGTGGAGAAGCATTACCCCAAATAATGATATTGTAAGATAAAATACTCTGATAACAGGCAATGTAAATAAAAATGAGAGCAGACCTAGGAAGAAATTTAACTAAATAATAAAACATATAGTTTAAATTACGTAACCGTTGACAAAGATAGGTAAGTAGTCCAGACAATCTCAATATTTCCAAATAAATAATTATCTACCAAGGAATATTCTCACATACATATACTATTATAATGCAAAATATACTTACGCAAATTTAATCTTAAGAGAAAAAAATATAAAAAAAAATAGCTTGTTTTATCTAAATGCACAATGAATTATATCCAACTTTATTATCAAATCCTCATTACTAATTTTCAAAAGATTATAAAAAAATTAAATAAAGCAATACACAAAAACATCTTAGAATGTAACTCAAGAAATAAATATAAATAAATAAAAAAAAAGCCAAGTACTAACCTTGTGAATCCAGAATTAATCAAGAAAATCACTGATAGTACCTAAATTATAAACTTTCTATCATTTAAATAACTCCAACCAACTACAATAGACCGAAACCATACAAGTAGCAACTTAATCAAAATATATGATTAACAGATAAATGCTAGATAAACAAGATAAATAGCCATTTTTAAGTTCTGATCAATAAGATGTTAAATACTGAACAGATGTTTTAAAGCATCTAATGTACTTCTCCAGAAAAAAATATTGATAGTAGATAAAATTTTATTTTTAAAAGAAATACAACATTTGATCCCTAACAATCATTTCCAATAATTTAGAAAAAAAGAAATAATAGCAATTGGCCTATAATTGACCATAAGAGTAGAATCACCCTTTTTATAAACAGGTAATAACATTAACTTTCAGACATTCTGAAATGATCAACTGCAAAGATAAATTAAATAAATGAACTAAAATGGCAAAAATCAACCTTATTTTCTTTAAGCTCTTAGGTGTTATACCTCTAGTCCAAAAAGTGACATTTTTAAACTATCAATTGCTACAGCAACTAGATTCAGAAACATCAGAATATAAAAAAGAATTCAAACTGAATAAGAGAAAAATCTGCTCAGCACATCACATGATAAATTTACAAATACTCATTAAACCGATCAGCTAAATATTTTTCATTATTCTGTAACTCAATTAAACTTTCATTATATTTAATACATTTAATACGATAGGGAGATTTTTAATCAAAGAATTTATTGTTCTCCATTTCAAAAACATTTTTATCCTAAAAATCTTGATAATATCTAAACTCAACTTCTAATATCAGCTAATTTCAACATTAAGTTTTTTAAAACATCTGATAGCCATAAGTTTTAATACTTTCTCTGATTAATTTTACATACCAGGCATCTGTCCCCAAAGAGTCTTCTTCTATTCTTACTTGTCAATTTTAAATGAAACTTTGCTTTAGCAATTAAATCTAAACAAATAGTTTGGAACCCAAAATGACATTTACATTATCTATCATAAACTCTCCAATTGAAAGTAATAAATAATTCAATTTAAAAAAGATAATTTCTCAACATATGACAACATTAATATTATCCATACAATTCAATATTTTTAATTCAGTAGCAAAAGATCTGTAAGAAATAATAGAAAGAGAGAATCAGAAATAAACGGGCTAATCTAACAAAAATGTCTAAAGAGGAGATATAGGAGTAATACGCGTAGGTGAAAAAAGCGTTGACTAAACCAAGCTATAAAGTAAATAAATAATCTATAGTAGACTACAAGCATATTTAACAAATCAATATTAGTCACCCATTAAAAATTCTGAACCAATCTAATAACAAAATCAATCAGTAACAAATCAAAACTTTACTTTACATATCTATATATAGCCAAATAGAAAGCACACAGAGTTCAAAGTTAATAAAATACATTCTGCAGTATTAAATGTTGGAATATTGAAAAAAAGTCTAAACTTTTTATAAAAAATAAACCACCAGTCGTAAATCATACGAGGAGAAAGTATACTCGTATAGCCTCAAAATATAAATTTGTTCTTGTAAAAAATCCAATCTCGTTAAAATAATTATATCAAAAAATAAAAAAATTATCTAAATAAACACATTCATAAATACCTATGCTACTATGTTTAAATGAAATAATTTAAGTAGCAATTTTTTCCTAGAAATAAATCAGAATTTATCAAATAAAAAACAGAAAAACCTTTCTTCTAATTAAAAACGAGAATTATAATCTTTTCTCACATACTCATTATAAAAAGAAAACACAGAACTAACTTTTTTGCCAACCATAAAAGCTCTATTGAAGAGTAGATTAATATAAATACGTTTGTTATTATTACCCCACAAATTTGAGATACTGTTAAAAAGTTTTTTATTTATTAAAAACTGTATGCGATTTCGTGATTTAAAAAGACAAAAACCTGGAGCCCGATTATTTTTTGAAAAAATTTTCCAAATCTACAGACTCGTAACACAGTTGCCCACGTTAGTTAAAATTAACGGCAAATTTTCATTTTCTTGACAAGAAACCCTGTATTTCAATTTCATGATCCAGATTAAATCGTTCCATAGAATGTAATTTATCTTTCAATAACAAAATCTCATTCTCATTTGAAGTACAAGAATTAGAAAGACGAATTATTTCTTGATTATTCCGATCACATTTTCACCAAAAAATAACTTCTGTCCGCAAATTAGCAACTGCTTGAGATAACTCTGAAATTGTGTTGTGAATCAGCAATAATTTTAATTTATCCAAAATTTCCTCCAAAATTAAATCAGGTGAATTTTTAGCAGTCATAGATGAATCCAAAACATCACTAGCCTTAGAAAAACTAACTCTACAAGAGCACACCTCCATTTTGTTCTTTTTTATAGACATTCTTCGGTAAGTAGTATCACTCAACGATGCACATGCAAAGTGCATACCGGACGTACAACCAAAGCAGGATACGAAATTACCATTTTTTGGTAAAAGTTCTTTACAAATAAAACATGAATCCATCATTAAAAATTTAAAAAATCAAGAGAACAAGTAAACACGTCTTTACACTAGAAAACCGGAAGTAGTAGTAGTAGTAGTAGTAATAATAATAATAATAATAATAATAATAATAATAATAATAATAATAATAATAATAATAATAATAATAATAATAATAATAAACAAATGGTTTGCTATTAATGAATTTATAAGGCACCAGAAATAGTAAAGGTATGCTATGATCCATGTATTTTGAGCACCAAAATCTGTCACTCTACTAATACACCAAAACATTGTGGACTTACTTTTAATGATAGTCAATCCATATGTTATGCAAGCATTTGATAACAATGGATTATTCCTGTTCACAAAGCCATTACTGTCATTTTAAAAAAAGGGTCACAGTTTTCTATTCCCTGCCAAATAGGTTTTAAATCACCACACAAAATGTGATCTTTAATAATATTGATACAAACACATTACACAGTATAGAATAAAAGTTGTTTTACTTTAAATAATCTGAATCCAATTTTAGAACATAGAGGCTAATATGTCATTGTGGAAATAAATTAGTATAATCTGATTTCACTTCTATATCTAGCTGTTCCACAAATACATTATACAAAGTTAAACATCGGTATTATTCCCACACTACTTCTATTCTCCTTTCACTTGATAACATGCTCTTCTAAGCAATTTGTATTCATTTACCAGTTTTTATTCATGTAAGTAGAGGGGTTTGAACCCAAGATTTTTTAGTCTATTCATATTTCACTCCATCTCGAGCAACCAATACACATTACCACATACATGTAAAAAAATACATAATCCCGAATATGTGGGCCAGACCATAATCTCCCACATATATATACAGTCAGTGCTTGATTTATATTAAGATAACAATTTCTTGAACTTTAATGGACTGGCTTCAATCTTCACACACTTCCAACTATTCATCCAGCCATTTCATTGAAAAACAGAAGATGGGATGCTCAGTCTTTATTGGATTTGATATTAGAATCGCAACTTTGTAGACATTATGTCAATCTAATCTCTCATATTATCGGACCATTACATATCCATATATATTAATAACAGATAGATGGGCTGAACTTATACCAGTGTTTAATCTTTCTTCCTTTGAAAATCAAGTTTTAGTACAAGTAGCTACATCAATCTTAAATCTTAGGTCCAAGTTATAAGCGATGTCCTACATTAACATCTCGCCGATTCCATAAGAAAAATATTGGTATATTTCATATTCTTATATTTAAAAAAAACACTGAAGTATATATATTTTTGTACCACTAATTTAGGCGCTTAAATTTTATAATTTGTAATTATCAAATACCATTGAAATCAATTTTGTGGTATATATACATTTTCGTGCTGCCAAATATATATATCCGTTTATGCAAATATGTACAAAAACATGCATATATATATTAAAATCTTTCAAAATTTTAATAAATATCTGCTAAACATCTATTTTTCCCCATATTAATTAGGTGCCAACCCGTAGTCTAACATAATTTTTGACCATCTGATGTTTGTTTGGAAAGCAATAAGAAAAATAAAATAAAAAGCTTCACTTTCTTGTATTTTTGGGTCGTGAATTTGCTAAGAAATTCAAATGATAAGATTAGAAACCATCTGCTAGAAAGTACAGCTTCATTAAGAATAAATTTCTTTATCTCAATAACTTTCTCTTTAATCAGACATTAAGTCTCCCGAATTAGTAACGAAAACATACAAATTAATTTTATCAAAGGTTTTAATATTTTTTTATATATAAATATGTTAATTTACGTTAAAATCACTAAAAAAATTTACATGTAATTTGCATAAGACAAAATATTATTTCTCCTCATCAAAGTTATTACGCTTTCTTAATACCAACGGTGGAAACCTCAGGAATGAAAAAAATAAATTCTGCGCTGCTTAATTCTATTTATAGTTAATGAGCAATATTAATTCATAAAATCTCTAGAAATGAATCAAATCAGAATTCTAATTTAGACATAAAATCAACAAAAGATTAGAATAAACAAAAAGATTTACATAGAGAATGCAGATGTTTTTAAATATTCAAAAAAAACCCTCTGAAACAATTTATAAGCTAGAGATTAAAGGTGCAAATATTTTATCGTAAAGTTCAAATAATTCAACTGAGAAGACAAATTTTGAGTTAGTCATGATTTCTATTTAGTCTCTTTCAACAGTCACTTGTTTAAAGAATATCTTACGAAGGTGAATCACAAATTTTAAGATTTAGATATAAAAATGTTTTTTTATTATACTGGAAATAAAAAGTATAAAAACAATATATATTTATTTATTAGGTGCCATCAAATCTAGATGTCACTTTCTCCTGATCATATAAATAGCTTTTTCTAAGAATGGTCTATCATCTATGTGATATCTTAAGCTGTTCACAAACACATTGTTATTGTAATTATGATGTAAGCCTAATTGCTGATTATCAAATTCTTTGATCATCATCAACCTTTTAAATTTACACTTTTCTAATAAACTAGATCATACATATGTAGCTTGAATAAATTAAGACAAACATCATTTGTGGCTTAAGCAAGAGTTCCAATTAAATATGAATTGTTTAATGTACTTCTATTTTGTGATAATTTAACAAATGTTCTTTTATTAAAACAGGCAAAACTCTCCATACAGTGGTGCCACTCAGTGCACGCCAGAGTAATCAATGGATGCCAGAAGGTTTGTGAATAAAATCTGCTTTCCAGTGCCTACTCATTCAATATCCCCAGACTAGTTTCTAACTTGTGGCCTTCATCAGTGAAGAGCCTTGGATCTGAGAGCACTGCACCTAGATCTTAGGATCTAATGCAACCCTCCAGCAAACAGCTTTTAGCTCTACTTAACTACAAAACTATGAGAATAAAATACAAAACTATGAGAATAAACGGTGATCATGAAATGTCCTTTTTTCAAAATTTTCCTTAAATAGATGAATGGATTTTTAACTTTACGCTTTATTTATTCATAAGAATGTTTAAGTTCTCTATTCCCTAAAGTATTCAGATGTTATAATACGTGTGATACTACAACACAATGTTTGATAAACTTCATTGGAGGTAATGTATTATTGCTAGTCACAATTTAATTGGTGATCGTACTAAACTCTCTATACATTAGTGCCACCAAATGCAAGCCTTTGTAATCAATGGATGCAGGAAGGTTTGTGCATAAAATCCCTATCTAGGGCCTACTTATTCAACATCCCCAACTAGCATCTATATTGTGGCTTTCGTCAGTGAGGAGCCTTGGATTTCAGAGCACTACCCCTAGACCTTAGGATATGATGCACCCCTCCAGCATTTATTACAGTCTTGCACTTAGTGATGTTACTGTGTTGGAGAGTTTGATACTTTTATTAACAGCATGTGTAAGCATATGAAATAGTGATCATGTGATCTTAAATTAAATTCAAAAAGGTAACGGTCTTTTTATACCACTGCAATTTATAAATGTATGTGCTTAGACACTGTCATCAGAAAAGCTATTAATCGCTGAATATTTACTGAATGTTAGCATTTTCGAGAGCTACATATGCATAATCTTTAATGACTCTTATCATACTGAATATTACATTTAAATATCAGCCTTTCAAGCTAATTGAGCACGTGCCTTTTGAGAGTGTTAAATAAATGAATACTCTCCTCTTCAATCCAAGATATAGTATTTATGCAGGAATAAAAAGGATTCTCTTATTCCTACGACTCAAATTCTTTTATATGAGCAAATCTAAAGTACTGTTGAGGAGAGCGTGAGTAGAATTCTCACTTTAAATTACTATTTACAATGTTTTTTGACTGAATGACGTCGGTGAAATTACTTAGAATTTACTAAACGTCATTCTTACTGAAACTTAATTATGATTAAATAAGCAATTATTTTATCTAGCACAGTGTTTACAATTATATTATATTCAAATATCAGCCTTTCAAGCTAATTGAGCACACGCCTTGTGAGAGTGTTAAATAAATGAATACTCTCCTCTTCAATCCAAGATATAGTATTTATGCTGGAATAAAAAGGATCATCTTATTCCTACGACTCAAATTATTTTATATGAGCAAATCTGAAGTACTGTTGAGGAGAGCTTGAGTAGAATTCTCACTTTAAATTACTATTTACGATGTTTTTTGACTGAATGACGTCGGTGAAATTACTTAGAATTTACTAAACGTCATTCTTACTGAAACTTAATTATGAGTAAATATGCAAGTCCAATTAGCTTGAAAGGCTGATATTTGAATGTAATATAATTGTAAACATGGCACTAGATAAAATAATTGCTTATTTAGTCATAATTAAGTTTCAGTAAGAATGATGTTTAGTAAATTCTAAGTAATTTAACTGACGTCATTCAGTCAAAAAACATTGTAAATAGTAATTTAAAGTGAGAATTCTACTCACGCTCTCCTCAACAGTACTTCAGATTTGCTCATATAAAAGAATTTGAGTCGTAGGAATAAGAGGATCCTTTTTATTCCTGCATAAATACTATATCTTGGATTGAAGAGGAGATTATTCATTTATTTAACACTCTCAAAAGGCACGTGCTCATGATATTTGAATGTAATATAATTGTAAACATGGTGCTAGATAAAATAATTGCTTACATACTGAATATGAGATATAAGATTTGGCAAAAACGGTGGTGGCAAGCAATATTAATGCTGATCAAGTGCTTCTTACCTTTGTTTGGAATCATAAAGCTTACTTTTCAACTAGTTTAATTAATACAGTATAATATACCAAATACACCTTAATTTACACTCTACAATGCAGTTTTAACATATGATTTATTTATCTCCTCTTGCCTACAGTTTCAACTGTCTAACAGTCATCATCAGAGCTACAATATTTAAATATATACAATTAATACCTATGTATACATATATACCAATATATTATAATGGTCGGGGAAGAAGTGATATTTACAGTCTTACCATAATCTGCCATACAAGGGCTCCACTAGGCCATTTGAACCTAGAAAATTTATAGAGTAGGCAGATACGTGCTGTTAAAATCACAACGACCAGCCCTAGTCACTAGCTCATGAAGTAGCAGAGGTTTAAAAACATTTATTAAATACATTTTTTTAATAAAGAATAACAAAAGCAATCACTGCCAGTATTAATAACACACAAAGATTTTATTTACATCTATATAAGTAATAACACACAAACTTTAAAAAAAAAAATTTTATACCACAAGAAGAAATTTATGTTTTATTCTGTTTTACTATTATTTTTATTTGTTTTAACTTTAATTTTAAATTTTAGAATGTTGAGTATAGATGAGCTACCCAGATGATGCACTTAAAAGATTTTCAAACCTTTTGATTCCAGGCTAAAAGTCTGCAGCCACACTAATGCTCCTTTCAGATATATATCAGCAACCAATGCAATGTGAACATGTCAGCATAAAATCATGCTGACAGGAATGTGCATCTGAACAGCATGATATTATTGGAGAAAACATGAGGTTCAACCAGTATAGGAATGTATTTCTATCTGGCGAAGGAATCATGTAATATAAAGAGAAAATGCTAAGTATGGATGGGAGAGTGGTTTTATATTGCCGACTTATCTTCTCAATCCATAGAGCTGGAATGGGTCAATGGTGCAGGAGATACATCTGCGTCCATTTCAACGATATGACTACCTCTTTGGGGTCATGCATTCAGTTGGACTTGTCACCCTAGGTGCTAACACACTTCACATTACATTGATATAAATGTCCATATATCTCTCCACCAGCATTGACACAACTATGAAACAAATAGTCTGAAATCAAAACTGTCTTTAAAAGTAACATATTTAAACTAGTCTAGCAGCCATCTACACTCAACTAATATTTAAATCATTTTATTAATTTAATTCAAAACAAAAAATCTTTAGTTTAAGGTTTCAAAATCATTTTTAAATGACATTATATTTAACTTATTTTTTTACTACAAATATTATTTAACCTACTTTTCTTTTAAATTCAATAATGCACAAATAATGATGTGTTTTCTATCTTTAAATTCGTTCACAATAGCAAACCCATACCCTATTACAAACAGATATTAAGCATGAATAAAAATACAAAAAAAAAAAAAAAATACATTTTTTTTTTAAGAGATTATGTTTAAGACTTTAAATAAGAGTTTAAAATCGCAAAGTTTATAGAAAGGTAAAGTTCAGGTTTGCTCAGAAAAGAAAGTCTTAAATTCATTTTAAAGACATATAAAGTTTGAAGATTTTAAACTTAAGAGAGTTTATATTACATTTTATCATTTAGAAATTTATACCTTCCTTCATGACAAAGATCCAATTTACGCAAGGGTCATTTCTTGCAGATGATGATGATGTATGAAGCATTTATGCTGGTTTCTGAAGACGGGATCCATGGTTCGATCCTGGGATCCGTGGAGATGAAAGCTGCCTTCGGCCGGCCAAACCGAGGGAAGCGCAATTAAACAGATTACATTTTTGGTAACAGTGATAATATTTATTTTAACTTTTCAGCAACAATGAAATAAATTCAAAATTCTAATTCTCTATCTAATTAATTATTTCTTTTGGATATCTTTTTATAGTCCTCAGGTACCTTATCTCTGGAAAGCAGGATTCATCAAACATATTCCATATCTCTATTTTATTGGTTAATTCAGTTTGTGGCCAAGTAGATTTTGGGTTTATGGCTAAGTAAATTATTCCACTGAGGTCTGTGTCCATATCTTTGGGCAGGAAAAGCAAGTCTTTTGTTTCTATTTCTAGACTCTTATCTATTTCGTAATCATCTTTTTAATTGTCATTTTGTCCTAAGGATCTGTTTGTAATTTTTATATTTAAAAATTAAAAAAATCTTCTCTATTATTAAAAAGGTTTTTATTTTATACTTTATTTAAAGATTAGAATCTTTGTTTCGATTCTATAATTTTTTTTTAAAGTTTATTTTAATATTTAAATCAAACATTAATAAATTATTAATTCGTTATTTGTGCATTTTGAACGTGTGTGTTTTTAATTCAGTATTAGATATTTACAAAACATTACATATTAGAATTTAAATGTAACACATATATATATATCCCGTTACAATATATACACATACATAAACATATATATATATAACATTTCAAACATTCCAACTATTAGCTTAAATATGGATCTTCAATATCTTTAAAATCTAAGACCCTTAATCCCACACTTATATTCAATTAATTTTTTTTATATAAAATTTTATATTTTAACATTTATTTCTTCATATTCTAATCATTTAAATCCCAAAATTGCTTTTTAATCTAATTTATTTCTTCTATTTTAATTATTTATATATTATACATACATTAATCTATAACAATAATATTAACATAATATCCATATAATTTTATTCTTAATCTTTTAATTTTTTCATTCTTTAACTAACCTTACCGTTTATAATCTTCACCTCTCCTACTTCTTTAACTGAAATAACTTTCAAAAATTTTTAAAAATTTTATTTCATCACCTCTCCACCCTCTATGACCACCTTCCAAAACTATATCTTATTCTAATTTTTTAAAATCTATACATACCTATTCATTAATAAAAATATTCCTACGAAATGAATGTT
Organism: Epiperipatus broadwayi; assembly: GCA_028023455.1. Taxonomy (NCBI): domain Eukaryota; kingdom Metazoa; phylum Onychophora; class Udeonychophora; order Euonychophora; family Peripatidae; genus Epiperipatus; species Epiperipatus broadwayi. Next base: position 788,870 of record JAQFVV010006505.1, read on the forward strand.
TTCAAACCCAGATCCATATAAACAAATGGCCTAATCTTTCTAATCAATATAGCTTCCTTTATCTTTTTATCCCTCCCATTTTTATTATGATTTATCATTTTAATACTTCATTTTTCAAATTTATGCCTTGTCTCCTATCATATCTATGCTGGATCAATCTTGTGTAAATTGAATTTTTTCTTTCACTCACGTAACTATTCCTAATATTTTTCTCCTGACAAGATTTACACTCTATTATATATATTTGTATATGTATGTGTGTATATATGTTGGTATGTATGTATAGATAGGTATTAATTGTATATATTTAAATATTGTAGCTCTGATGATGACTGCTGGACAGTTGAAACTGTAGGCAAGAGGAGATAAATAAATCATATGTTAAAACTGTATTGTAGAAGGTGTATTTGGTGTATTATATTATATATAGCAATACAAATAAGGAGAAGTGGAAGGAAATTTTAATACTTAATTAGTACACATTTTAGTGTTCACATTTCAATATTTTTTTGATTATTTAACAAAGAAATATTTCAAATAACTAAAACTTATAATTTAGTTTATTAAAACTTTGCATGTTGGATTGCTATAGTAAATCAATATAGCGCTAAAAATGCAATAGCCACAAAGCTAAAGATGTGTAGTATTTTATTAAATCATATGTTGAGCACTTTCAAGAGACACGGCTCTCATAGAGCCATGTTGCTTGAGAGCACTCAGTGTAAGATTTAATAAAATACAACATATTTTTAATTTTGCAGTTATTGAGTTTTTAGTGCTATATTGATTTACTAAAACTTATCATAATAAACTAAAGATCAGCTTTTCAAGCTAATTTACATGCGCTTTTTATGAATATTAATACTAATAAATGAATACTTTCACTTCCAACACAAGATAAAGTCTTTGCGAAAGAATAGAATGAATCCACCTATTCTTTCAACCTAAATGCTTAAATATGGGCAAATCTTAAGCACTGGAAATGAAAGCATGAAAATAAACCAATCACTTTAAATTACTTTTTACTATGTCTGAATGAATGATGCCCACAAAATTTTCTAGAATTTATGAAATGTCATTCTTAAATGAAACTAAACATATGTAAATGAGGCATTTATTTTATATAGCACTATGTTTATAAATTGTAATAAACTAAAGATCCAAATGCCATGGGTGTCATTCATTCAGACATAGTAAAAAGTAATTTAAAGTGATTGGTTTATCTTCACACTTTCATTTACAGTGCTTAAGATTTGCCCGTATTTAAGCATTTGGGTTGAAAGAATAGGTGGATTTATTCTATTCTTTCACAAAAACTTTATCTTGTGTTGGAAGTGAAAGTATTCATTTATTAGTATTAATATTCATAAAAAGCACATGTGCATTAGCTTGAAAAGCTGATCTTTAGTTTATTACAATTTATAAACATAGCACTATATAAAATAAATGCCTCATTTAAAACTTATCATGTAAAATGTGAAACATCTTGCGAATCCTCCTTAATGACAATGCCATATAGATTTGGTCATTGTAGACAAGGCTGGCATCTCATTGATAGACTTATGGCCACTAATGATAAAAATTACTGTTAGATTCAAAATTAAAAAAATAATTGTAGTTATATCCAATCACAAATCATGATAGTTAATGTCATGGACAATTTATTCATCCAATAATAGAAGTTATTTCTTTTTGTCTTAATACAACTTCTGGATATAACATTGATGTTACCAAGTTCCTTTTCCTCCACTTCCATGTTGAATTTACATTTCTTAGATTCTAGAAAAATGATCATTTGTTATTCAAAAGTCATTGTCAACATTTACTTGATATGACAACCAGACTTTTCACACTTAAATCAATATTACCATAAGACATTATTAAGAAATCTAATTATGTTGCTTTTGTAACAAGTATTTTATCCTCAAATGATTTCTATTTAATTTCAAAATATTCACTGAGCATTTATAATCCTTTGTAACCTATCATTTTAATTAAGTCATCATTAGAACATAGAAGATATCTTCATTAAATGATCTGAAAAAGTGGATTATTGTTGAGATGACCTATCTCTTTTATTAATACCATAATTAGGCTTTCTTATATGCTAAATTCATAAAAACATGCACAAATTATTTAATTACCTGAATGTATATTACCAAAATATAATAAATTAATAATAATATTAATATTGCTTCATATACAAAGGAAATATTGAAACATTAAATATAACTTTAAGGTATTTGTGGTGGTAACAAAGTGCTCATTGAAAAGTTATAAAGCTTATATTTTAAGTTTTCAATATTTTATTATGTTGGATTATTTTCTCATCTATTATTAACTGTTAAATGTTTTTTTAATTATTTTTTCTTATACATTAAATTGTTATTAATAACATCTACACTTGTACATAACAATGTTTCAAGTATTATTTTTCTAATCTCCACATCAGGTGTTGCATGATACCAGAAAATTCTAGATTTGTGAATACTTAATTTAAAATTAATTGGTTAGAGTTTCCTTTTAAATTTAATTTATGAATCTAAAGATCACTGGCTACTTGGTTAGAGTGTCACCTTAAATTCTGTCTTAACAAATTTGAAAGTCACTGTTTCAATTCCCATGCTGATGAGGCCATCAAAACTGAAAGAAGAGAGAATAATGATATCACTTGAAATGTTGTGTTATGTACTAATCTGTGAACCTATAGAAACCATCGAATGTATTTAAAAAGTTTGAATAAAGTTTCAATTTTTGTAAAAGATGTTAAATATTTAATACTGGACAATGGAAGCAGTCCAACTGACAATTACAAGTAAAAAACCATTATCATAAACTTTCAGGCAATCATACCTTATTATTGTTACTATTGATACATTGAGAATTATTCCATTTTGTAAACTTGGTTATTTTTTATTGTATCTTATTGGGTTTTAAATAATGAATTTATAATAAACATTGTATTCACAATGACCATACATTTAGTTTCACACTTTTTTTCTACTTTTTCACTCTAGAAGTGTTTAAATAGCTGTTAATCTCTAGTTCCAAAATACTTTAGAACACTCATTTTATGTACAGACAGACAACTTTTTGAACCACCATGACTTGTTAATTGATAAGTCTGGTGAATACTGTCTCCTCTTTAACTGTTTTTTGTATTGCAGACTGTGAGAGAATTATTAAGTCTTGTATGGATCTTTCTAAAGACTGCTTTACTTACCTATATAATTATTTTGATTATACTGCAATTATCAGTCATGTTTTTTTTTATTATAAGCTTTAACTTTTTTCATTAATTTACCCACATCACCACTAATATCTCTTATTTTTTAATTTTATTTTTTATTCATAATTTTAATTGACTTCAGATTTCTACATCATAAAAAGTATGTGTTTAACTTTCATCAGGATGCAAACTAATTTCCAAAACATGACAGAATTAACTAAAATACTTTCATACATCTAAAGAAAAGTTATAGCAAAAAATTAACCTAACATAAAATTAAAAATTTATTCTTACAACCTTATTAAAATATGAAGATAATAAAATCTACATCAAAATAATGTGATTAGATACTGTCACTCATCATCAACCATTATCAATCCACTGCAGGATGAAGGTCTTTCCAAGTTCAATCCATCTCCGATCTCTAGCCTCTCTTCTCCGCATCACTCCTGCATATTTTCTTATTTCATCCATCCATCTCACATGTGGTCTCTTTCTGGATCTTTTACAATCTCTTGGAATCCAGTTTAAGATTTCAATTGTCCATCTATTATCACCTCTTTTAGCAATATGTCCAGCTCAACTCCACTTCAGTCTTTTAATGTTTTCAATGAGGTCAGTAACACCTGTTTGTTCTCTTACCCATATATTACATTTTCGATCTCTTCTTGTTACTCTCAACATGCATCTCTCCATACTGTCAATTTTCTACTTGGTGAGAATAAATATTAAATAAAAGGTAAAAATTAATATATTATCAAACATCCAAAGAGAAATAACGAGGATCAATAACTATACGTATTCAATGAAACAGCTTAAAAAACAAAAAGTTCACACAAAACATTTACAGAACAATTATTAAATAAAATTGATAATGGATAAAAAAACCTGAAAACTATCAATCCTAATGATTTATTATAGCTTTGAACAACAAAAACAGAGAAGATCCCAAGTTATGATCTTTATGACAATTTTAGTGTAGCATAAGTGGCCCACAGTCACTTATATATATATTTTATGTATATAATTTTAGCATAGCATGCATGTAAGTAACACATACCCATTTGAGTATATAAATTTTTCTCAATAAAGACAGTAAAAATGAATATATTTGTATTCAAATATACAGCAATGCTCAAATATGATACTGCATAGAACAATATATTATAAAAAAGAAGATAAATTATCGCCTACTAAAATCTCTTAGAAGTAAAATGAAACATACTTGACTGCTAAAGTAACAGAGTAAAGTTATCTCACTTATCACTTGTTTTTATCTTAAAAAATCTTTATTAATAATAAATTACATACAAATATTAATTAAAAAAATAATCACGTGTCGCATGGCTCGAGTTAGTATTTTGAATCTAATGTCCTAGCTCCTCACTGACGAGAACCATAGCTTGAAACTGGTCTGGAGATGGGGACCATCATAGATAAAGGCTTCAGGTACTTTCTCTTATAGCATTTATCATTAAATAAATAAATAAATAAATAAGCTTCTTTAGAGCTATTAGCAGGCTCTTAAAATATTACATATTGGTAATGCAAGCTATATAGGTCATGTTATTAAGTATTTACCGTAGAAAAAAATTGTAGGCAAAAACAACCACTATGGTCTGATAATTTGTTAACTTTAATCCAATTTTGAAAAGTTTCATATTCTAATATAATCATTTGTGACATCAAAGTGCAGTTTTATTCCAAATAATAATAATAATGAAATACAATGTTTTATAAATAATATTAATAATTTACTTACTTCAAAAAAGTATAATTTTAGATAATAATTATTTTATTAGCATTAACAAAAAGAAAATGCAGTAATTGCATTTATCATTATAAAAATGATTAACCAGTAAAAATAAGGTTGTTTTCTCATCCTTGGTGTTCGCCATGGGATGGCATTGATGCTAATCGAAAACATATACATATAACGATTCCGGGGCCGGACCTAAATGATCGATTTGATCTAAAAAGATCTGATTTCTTAGATTTGTAATAAAATATTCTACTAACTAATACTATTATATGATGTTAGTTTTTTCATTTTTGTAAATGTTTATTAATCTTATCTTGTTTTTTGAGTTTGTGTGTGTGTCTTTTTAAAGTTACGGTGTTTTTCTAACTTTTTTTTTTTTTGGACTTTATGTGTGTCTTTTTAAAGTTACGTTGTTTTTTTTTTTTGCAAGAGTAAATCAATACTTTTATTCAAAAGCAAGACGTAATAAGTAAATGTTTATTAATCTTATCTTGTTTTTGAATTTGTGTGTGTGTCTTTAAAGTTACGGGGCTTTTTCTAATATTTTTTTGGGGGACTTTATGTGTGTCTTTTTAAAGTTACGGTACTTTTTTTTGCAAGAGTAAATCAATCATTTGATTCAAAAGCAAGATGTAATAAGTCAATGTTTATTAATCTTAGATTGTTTTTGAGTTTGTGTGTGTGTCTTTAAAGTTACGGGGCTTTTTCTCATTTTTTTTTTGGGACTTTATGTGTGTCTTTTTTTAAAGTTACGGTATTTTTGGTCAAGAGTAAAAATCAATTATTTTTATTAAAAAAGCAAGACGTAATTCTAAATCTATCAAAAGTAATGTCATTTATATACTACAATTTAGAATTGATACCCGACTACTATTAGTAAGGACCGTCATTGAAAGATTCAATTGAAAAATGATACCCGACTAATTTCCGTTTTCTTTTTTTTTGGGGGGGGGGGACAGTAATGAATCAGAAAGTGGGTTGTTTTTGTTAACTCTGTCTATATAAAAAGGGTACCGTTATTGAAATACTAAATTTAAAAATGATAGCCGACTAATTTGCATTTCTTTTGACAGTAATTAATCAGAAAGTGGGTTTCTTTTTTTTTTTTTTTGGTAAATCTTGTGTATATATATATAAAAAAATACCATGATTCAAATACTCCATTGAAAAAAACCAAACCCCATTGAATTTGCTTTCTTTTTTTTTTTAAGACAGTAGTAATTAAGCAAGAATTGGGTTGTTTTTGTTAGTGTGTAGATATAAAAACTAATCTTATTTTGAAATAATAAATGTAACAAAAAAAATAAAAATAATAATAATACCTGACTAATTTTCTTTTTTGGACAAGTAATTCCTAATAATTAGACACTGGGTTGTTTTTGTTTGTGCGTATATATATAGCAAAAGTAACTTGTCACGGACGAATTCTCGTGAAAATGGTACTTTTTGTGTGATCCTTAATTTTTTTTTCGTTCCACACCCTTAAAAGCAATTTTTGAGGGTTACCCATTCGTAATGGAATCTTCAGGACATTATTACTAAACTTACAACAGTAAAGTAAGTTACAACACATTAAAAAAAATAGACGTCTTATCAAATTTTAAAAAACTACGACTGCTTCAAATACACACACTCTCACATGAAACTACAAAGAAAATAGATATTCTACTATTACAAGAAAATGATGAACAAAATCAACTACTATGGCAGCCAATCAAGGCATTTCTTTATCTTTGCTTTTAGCATAGAAAAAAAAGCCATAACCGGCAGCTGTCGGGAACTCTTTCTGTGTTTTATCATACAAAGAAGTCTCATTTGTGTTGGCTTCTGTCACCGACACCGCCTCCATCCAACATAATGTGAGGACTCTTTTCTGCATTTATAAAGTAGAAAATTTCCTCTTTTGTTGGGTGAAGGCCAGTGAAATGGTATATTTCTAGGAATTGACCTAGAAATACCGACATCTCTAGGTGAACACCAGGGATGAGAAAACAACCAAAAAATTAAACAATGTAAAAATGCAGTCACACATTCAGGCCAGCACATTTATATTATTCTCATTATGGTATACCAGCTGTAAATTTATGTACGGTTCAAACACAAGAAGACACCCTATTACATTTAGAAACAGAATGGATATTATATCCAAGGGATAAAAAAATTTTGCCAACTAACATTTACTCGAACACATAGTCCTAATGCAACTTAGTTCGAATTTATGACATCATTTACTATTATAAAATGATAACTAGATAATTAAAAGCAAAAAAGACATTAATGCAATGAGGTACATAGAAAGATGTAAATCCTATGCAGCAGACAGAAAATGCTAAGCTGCTTTTAAGGTCACATTTTTGTTGTTACACCTAGATTTGTAATTTTCCTCATCTTTAGTATGGGATAAAGATAAGGAGTATATAATGTAAACCAGATATCTTCCTTTGTTTAAAACCTCGTGGTTTTTTCTTACTCTATCCTATGTATGTGTGACTAAGCACTATTTTGTAAACCTACAATTTAATAAAGCCTTTTAAATAATCAACAAAAAAAATCAATCATATATCACATGACTCAATTTTTAAGTTTGTAAATAAAAAATAAAGGGCTCTGCTAATTTGCTCTAACAAGCTCTATTGTTAAATGCCAGCTAAACGAAGTATTTAAAAATCTCTATCTTGAAAACCACTTCAATGGTTTCATTCTTTGGCACTCCTCAGTGAGGCACTAGGTTAGATTCAGATACTAGATCTAAACTATATATATATTTTTTTTAAAACAAATAATTTTAGATTTAAAATGTTTTTAATTAACCAAAAATATAAAAATAAAATTGCACAATAATGAAAAAAAAACTATTATATTCAAGACAGGATTAAGAAAAATATAATAAACATAATGTTTAAAGATGTATTTGAAACAACAAGAAAGATTAAGAGTAAAAAGCGTTTTTGGTTTGTTTGAGCTACTGCTTGGAAATGATTATATAAGAGAGGCTAGGAAAATTAGATTGCATTGGTTAATTAATCAAACCTTGTCAATGAAAATTATGAGAATAATTAGTGAAAATTATAATAGTGATAACAAAAGGAAAACAGTATAGTTGTAAATAGCAATTATTAAATTGAAAAGCACAATAAACCCATCTGAAGTTTGGAGAAGTAAAGCTTCAATAAACCCATCTGAAGTTTGGAGAAGTAAAGCTTCAACTTTCTTAAAACTTGGTCTATAATATTAATTATCAATCTTTCCCAAAACAGGAGTGGCTAGATCCTATTTACGTGTTGTTATCCAAGATAGTATGTAGCCACTCTCTATAATCTAAGAATCTACAATGTCTTTAATAACAATTCAGTTGCAATAAATAGCATTATTTTTAAAGTGATATGCTGAACCAAGATTAATAATAATTGAACCTCTTAAATCTAAAATTGCGCAGTAGACAAAACTCCTAGAAGCCAACCTCTCAAGAGATGAAATATATAAAAAAAATCATAAAATAATAAATGAAGTTAACAATAGCGGGAACATCAAAGAAAACTTAATGTGCACAGGTAAATTTCAGGTTAGATATTCAAAGTTATATATTATATAATATTAAAGAAGCTTTAAAAAGGAGTTTATAATAAATGTATGTTTTTGATAATTTGGAGATATTGATATTTTCAATATTTTGCTAATTTTAAATAGCATTTTTTTTAAAAAAATATTTCATTATATATATACAAATATTAAATGTTGCTTTACGTTTTTTATAATTATCGGGGTAATTTGAAACTTTTTTACAATAAATAATATCAAGAGAATTAAATTTCTGTTTAAAAAGAGGGGAATTTACAATAACAATATTTTATACGTATTTAAATTTATTTTTCGTTTTAAAAAAAATTCCACAAAAGTGTTCAGTCACTTCAGAATTTAATATTTTCTGCATGCAAATATATTCAGAATTAACATCAATATATCAATAAATGTAATATCAATATAAATTTCATTCAATATGATTTACGTATGTACAAAAATCCAGTTTTTCAGATGTAAATCTTTTCTTTTTTGTACTAATACTTGTAATATTTATAATTATTATTTAGTTAATAAATTATTTTGTTACCTTAAATCTTAATAATCTCTTTGCTTTTTTGTTTTACTTTCCTATTATCCAAATCAGAAATGCGTATGTGTGTGCATATATTAAAGACATATATATATATAATGATAAAATAATTAAAAATAATGATAATAAAATAACATTGAGAGAACAACTTCAGAATAATTAAATGTCTAATAAAATGATAAGGCGTTAGCTACACAATGAAAGTGTTTTCTTCACCTGAATTTGAACTCAAAGGTGTATCACCATAAAATGAGAATCTGAGAGGTAAAATGGGGAAGGTTGGTTTGTAGGAACGTTAATTTATTGAAGATAGTGGGGCTCTCATGACTTGTCCATGGATGCTAAATTCAAGTAATATCCGTCCTATGCTTATATGTGTAGAATGTACAATGGCTGGGCTTATCAGTTATATATAACACAGGAAGCAATAAACTTCAAATTATGGGTCATACTGATTCAACGTCCTCTAGCATAAAAATCATTCATGTTAAAGATGAAAATAATTTTTTGTCTATAATATGATTGACTTTAATACTTGTGCTTTTGTGTAAATGTAGCCAGTATTCAGAGATTTATCACTCCAGGTATTACATATTTATCAGCGCTATAAAATTTTACTTCTTATTTAAATGTAATGTAAAAGTATAAAAGTTTATTTCAACTTCTTTGTATTAATAATTTCAATCTCTGTGGTCAAGTTGCGATCTTTAATATCTATATAAATATATTAGACCATAAATAAAGATGGATTCCATCTTTATTGTTAAATGAAGGTTGCCATGACAACAGATTGAGATTGCTGATTGTTATTGATATTGGGATTATTTAAGAGTTGACTGGTTGTAATGATTGCTATAAAAAAGGAAGAAACATCAATGTGAATTTGTAAACTTAAATATTTTTGCTTCCTTTTTGTTATTGGGTCAATTTGATAAAGAGTTTAAATGAAACTAAATATTTAAATGATAAAAAAGGTGAACTCTTCCATATATATAATGCTTTGGTAACCACAGCAGATTAAACTTTGTACACCTCTCTTCCAGTAAAATTATTTAAATATACATGCCACCACACTGCATTTATGTAAACATGTATGACAAACAGAACAGAAATGTTTCATATTAAAATTTTTAAAACATATTGTTTTAAATAAAAAAATTAATAGAAATTAAGATTTTGTTAAAGTTTTAAAATTATGTTTACATGTTTCACGTATTTATTTGCTTCTGTAAAATATGTGTATCAATTGCCACTAATAAACTAGATTACATTTTTTTTCACCAGATGTTTCTTACTTTTGCTACTTCTATGGGCTAAATGCTGTAAAGGTCAATATCGCTATTACCCATTGCTGTTATAATGTCCAACTATATTATCACATATAGATGGTCAAAAAATTATATTTTTTTTTGTTAAAAGTGATTCAGAAATATGTCAATCCTTTGAAATATATAAATGACTGGTTAAAACTTCACTAAATGCCTGATTAATAATTTTTCTACCAACTCTGAAATATGTTTTCATAGATTTTGAATGTAAAAATATGATTAAGGAAAAGCCAGTAGAAATTATAGTTTTTAAAACAGGCAAAACTCTCTATACGTATTGCTACTCAGTGCAAGCCAGAGTAATCAATGGATGCCAGAAGGCTTGTGCATAAATCCCCATCTAGTTCCTACTCATCCAATATCTCCAGACTAGTTTCTGGCTTGTGGCCTTCATCAGTGAGGAGCCTTGGATCTGAGAGCACTAGATGAGGATTTATGCACAGGCCTTCTGGCAATCCATTGATTACTCTGGCTTGCACTGAGTGGCAATACGTATAGAGAGTTTTGCCTGTTTTAATAACAGTTATAGAGCAAGCATAAGACATGGTGATCATGTGATGTAAATTGTAGTTTATAAGCATAATTTTATTTATTTGATATCTTCTTTATATCAGTAAAATACGAAAAATAATTCTTCAACATTAGTCTAAAATTAAGTTTCCTATTTTATTTGCTCATTATTATATTTTATCATTCGATCCTTATAATTTGCAAATTAATATTTTGCATTGTTCTCCACATATTTAAAAAACATCCACTTGATATTGAATTTCAATTCTCACATTCTTGTATTCAATTTGATCATCTTTCCTATATCTTCTTGCATTTTATGAGCCATTAACCTACCATTTTATTTTATTTTTTTCTGCATAATGTAAAAAAAAATCTACAATAGGATTTTACAATTAAAATAGGTATACAGCTAAGTATTATAAATTTATTTAAATGCACATTGATTACGTAAGTAATATTTACCAAGGCTGTAACCTCAAGAATGAGCATGTAAAAATGCGATAGTAGGAACCTCTATAGGTCTTAATCACAAGCTTACGTTTAGCTTTTCTTCCTAAACATAAGCTTGTGGTTAAGACCTGTAGAGGTCCCTACTATCACATTTTTACATGCTCATTCTTGAGGTTACAGCCTTGATAAATATTACTTACATAATCAATGTGCATTTAAATAAATTTATAATTACAACTTTGAATTATCGTAATAGATTTCGAACTATAAGATCTTTTCATTGACTCATTGTAAATCGAAAGATTTTGCGAGTATTAAGGTGTAATAATAAATATGGACTTAATCAGTGAAGTATTAAATAGCTTCATGCTCTCAGATCCAACTGCTTCAGGTTCACCTATTTATATAGAAAGTAGGTTGAAGTAAAGAAGGGGTTCCCCTTTTTTCTTCTTAAATGTAAGCTTGTGGTTAAGACCTGTAGAGGTCCCTACTATCGCATTTTATGCACTCATTCTTGAGGTTACAGCCTTCATAAATATTACAGTTAACTATTCTATTATGAATTATGGGATTTACTATGCATTACATTTAGTAATTTCACTCATGAGAAATGTTTCTGGAAATTTAACATTAAATGTATTTATCTTCCATATTCTGTTTCATATGGGTCCATTTTATTATTAAATCTACGCACATTGTTAATTATTAAAATTTCTGCATTTTCTCACCCCCTGTCTTACATCTTAATACTCATCCATTGCTAAATATGAACATTAAGTAATTTTCTTTTAGGTTCTTATTTTATTATTAAATTTGCATATGCAAAAATTCATTAATAACTTTATGTTTTTGCTACCCTATACAATATAATAAAATATTAGCCTCTTATAGATTCAACATTACATATGTGCTTTAAGTAATATATATATATATATATATTGTAACGAGCACAGACGTTCGTTACATTGTTTTTTTATTTATTTATTAAACATGAAAGTAAATTAAAAAGTTTGCATTTAAAAATTTTCTTTAAGAATTAAAAATTGAAATTAAATATCATCTTAAACTCGTATATATTAAATCACACAGATAATGAAAAATTATTAAAATAAAACTTTATTAAAGAAAAAGTATTTTAAAACTAAATTTTAAAAAGATTTGGAGATAAAATTATATCTTTAAATTTATCTTTAAATATATCTTTGATTTGGAAAACAGGTTAATTAATCAGAAATGGAAATGATAAATTTAATTAGTCAAATGTAAACCAGCCTTGGGCATTTAAATGTAAAAACATCGGTCAGATAGGAAAACAATAAAAACTTTTAGCAAATGAAATAAATCCATTGGGAAATCGGACCTCAACGAAAAGGATCATCACATCGATGACGTAATGTTAAGTCAATCTTTCAAAGTAATATAAAAGGACAAGTTTGGAAATTATTGGTTAATTATTATTGATTATTTACGATGTGACAGATATGTGTTAGTGCGGAAGTGAAGGAGAAGGGATTGAAAAAGACGCACGTTCAATCCCTTCAGTTGTTATAAAATGGAAAAATGAAACATCGCTTTTCTTATATTCAGAGGACCACAGGATCATCGGGAAATTTAACGCTGGATTTCAAACGGCAAGCAACTGTAAAAGATGAACATTTCTAAAACTGTAAGAACTTTATAAAATATAACGAACAATATTAATTTGAAAACACTAAGAACTTTAAATTTTAAACTTTCCTAGTATTTAATTGTTACAAATAGAATCCTATCTGACCAAACTAAATTCTTTATTAATAGTGTTATTTGATGTATTTTTTTTCTTATTTATGTAAAATCATTTCCATTTATTTATTTTTTGTTCTTTAAGTTTTTATCATGATTTTTTTGTTTTTCGTTAAATTAATTATATAAATGTTAAACTTAAGTCGGGCGTGAATGGCTGTATAGATTTGTAAAGTTATATTAGGGGAGGGTAATCTTAGGTTATTTGTGTCATTGTTAAATTGGGTCAATGGATTGGATATATTGATGTAGTTAGTAGATGTAGTCGGAGATTCGCTACTGGCAGAATCGCTTCATACGCCGCACTCTCCCGTTTTGCCTATGGAAGGAATTATAAGACGCAGAGCGCAGTTCCTTTCTATGGAGTTTTTTTTTATTGCTCTTCTTGTCAGATAGATGTCATATTCCTATTTGATGAGAGGCAATTTCTTCTCTTAACTTTTTGGTGCCGCCGTATTTCGTATTACATTGAATACATCGATATATCAGATGGATTGGCGCCAGTTTGGCTGCGACTTTTAGCCTAAGGTTAAATAGGGATAGAATGTTTATTTTCAAAAGCAAATTTATGTAGTCTATTCATACTCGACACTAAATAAAAATGCATTAAATTTAAGTTGTTTATAGACGTTTGCATGGATTCGTTATCGGTTAATTATGTTTTGGATTTCATATTTGATCAAAATATATAGACATTCGATAAATAATGATACCTTACTGGTGAGTATCTAAAATGTATTTATTCGGATGTCTTTTAAGTTATTGGTGACAATGCAAGTATCTTATGGTGAATACTATTGGGTTACGTATAAATTTCCCTCCGCAATTGTCAGTAATCAATAATTTTGTATTTTGATTGTTTATGTTTATTTTGAAATGTTTTTGACCGTGAAATCTATGTAACCGATCTATATTCAACATTATAAACAAGCTTTCATAAATTTATCTGTGCGAACTTAATTAAAATGTAAAATTAGAATATAATAGTAATTAAATGTAAATTAAAGTCAAAAATCAAAGTTAAAAATGTAGGTTAAATTTTGAAATGTAAAACTAATACTAAAATAATTTTAAATCTTATATATATGTGAAATAAATAAATGTTTGTGTGTTAATTTCTGGCAGTGGCTTATTTTATTCTTTTATATATATATACTCTTAGATTATATTTTTAAATCTCTGCTATTCCACTGAGCTAGTGACATGGGCTAACGACCGGATGCAAAATAAAAAAAAAATTTTTTTTTTTGACTTACGTATCTGCCTACTTTATAAATTTTTCTAGGTTCAAATGCCTAGATGGCGCCCTGTAGTGCAGATTACGTTAAGTGAAATTCTCTGGATCATTACAATTGGCTTTCCCAACTTGGGCCGATGTTTAATAAACCACGTATACCCTGAGTAAATTTCTTTTTTCAAAATGAAATATTTTTATCTGTTACATAAAGTCGTATACTTTAAATCTTATAAAAGCACTGCCAGAAAGAAATTGCGCATATATATTAAACACGAGAAAGTATAAATAATTTTAAAACTAATTTTTGTTAAAAAAAAAAAGTCAAAAGGTTGCAATAAATATGTTTTTTTTGTTTGTTGATATATATTATGCTTTAACGTGTATAGGAGCGCACAGCCACGTAAGTTTATGATGGTAAATGTGGTACCTTACGATGAGTACCGTTGGGAATTTACTTCAGTGTAATCCTATTTAAGCATTTTAATCAGTCATAAATAAGTTGGTGGTATTTATAATTGTGCTGCAAATATACACGTATAAATCCATTATCTTTCAAAATATATTTACTTCAATGCAACCTTCTTAAATAAATAATTTATAAAATAACTTGCTTGTCATGCCGTGTGTAAAAATAAAATGTATAAAATAAAATAGAACTCTTGTGGGGAGGGGTGTAAACGTAAATGGTCCTTAGGTAAGCGATAGTAAACATTTTTCTTTTTGTATATAGTCTTTTTGTAAAATTATTAACCGGATGTTTTGTAAATGTCTTCGTCAATCGTGTACCGTAATTACTAACCCTAAGTAAAATATTTTTTTTTTTTGATCATTTTTTTTAAGCAACTTTACTGATATGTAACGAGCACAGACGTTCGTTACATTGTTTTTTTTATTTATTTATTAAACATGAAAGTAAATTAAAAAGTTCGCATTTAAAAATTTTCTTTAAGAATTAAAAATTGAAATTAAATATCATCTTAAACTCGTATATATTAAATCGCACAGATAATGAAAAATTATTAAAATAAAACTTTATTAAAGAAAAAGTATTTTAAAACTAAATTTTAAAAAGATTTGGAGATAAAATTATATCTTTAAATTTATCTTTAAATATATCTTTGATTTGGAAAACAGGTTAATTAATCAGAAATGGAAATGATAAATTTAATTAGTCAAATGTAAACCAGCCTTGGGCATTTAAATGTAAAAACATCGGTCAGATAGGAAAACAATAAAAACTTTTAGCAAATGAAATAAATCCATTGGGAAATCGGACCTCAACGAAAAGGATCATCACATCGATGACGTAATGTTAAGTCAATCTTTCAAAGTAATATAAAAGGACAAGTTTGGAAATTATTGGTTAATTATTATTGATTATTTACGATGTGACAGATATGTGTTAGTGCGGAAGTGAAGGAGAAGGGATTGAAAAAGACGCACGTTCAATCCCTTCAGTTGTTATAAAATGGAAAAATGAAACATCGCTTTTCTTATATTCAGAGGACCACAGGATCATCGGGAAATTTAACGCTGGATTTCAAATGGCAAGCAACTGTAAAAGATGAACATTTCTAAAACCGTAAGAACTTTATAAAATATAACGAACAATATTAATTTGAAAACACTAAGAACTTTAAATTTTAAACTTTCCTAGTATTTAATTGTTACAAATAGAATCCTATCTGACCAAACTAAATTCTTTATTAATAGTGTTATTTGATGTATTTTTTTTCTTATTTATGTAAAATCATTTCCATTTATTTATTTTTTGTTCTTTAAGTTTTTATCATGATTTTTTTGTTTTTCGTTAAATTAATTATATAAATGTTAAACTTAAGTCGGGCGTGAATGGCTGTATAGATTTGTAAAGTTATATTAGGGGAGGGTAATCTTAGGTTATTTGTGTCGTTGTTAAATTGGGTCAATGGATTGGATATATTGATGTAGTTAGTAGATGTAGTCGGAGATTCGCTACTGGCAGAATCGCTTCATACGCCGCACTCTCCCGTTTTGCCTATGGAAGGAATTATAAGACGCAGAGCGCAGTTCCTTTCTATGGAGTTTTTTTTTTATTGCTCTTCTTGTCAGATAGATGTCATATTCCTATTTGACGAGAGGCAATTTCTTCTCTTAACTTTTTGGTGCCGCCGTATTTCGTATTACATTGAATACATCGATATATCAGATGGATTGGCGCCAGTTTGGCTGCGACTTTTAGCCTAAGGTTAAATAGGGATAGAATGTTTATTTTCAAAAGCAAATTTATGTAGTCTATTCATACTCGACACTAAATAAAAATGCATTAAATTTAAGTTGTTTATAGACGTTTGCATGGATTCGTTATCGGTTAATTATGTTTTGGATTTCATATTTGATCAAAATATATAGACATTCGATAAATAATGATACCTTACTGGTGAGTATCTAAAATGTATTTATTCGGATGTCTTTTAAGTTATTGGTGACAATGCAAGTATCTTATGGTGAATACTATTGGGTTACGTATAAATTTCCCTCCGCAATTGTCAGTAATCAATAATTTTGTATTTTGATCGTTTATGTTTATTTTGAAATGTTTTTGACCGTGAAATCTATGTAACCGATCTATATTCAACATTATAAACAAGCTTTCATAAATTTATCTGTGCGAACTTAATTAAAATGTAAAATTAGAATATAATAGTAATTAAATGTAAATTAAAGTCAAAAATCAAAGTTAAAAATGTAGGTTAAATTTTGAAATGTAAAACTAATACTAAAATAATTTTAAATCTTATATATATGTGAAATAAATAAATGTTTGTGTGTTAATTACTGGCAGTGGCTTATTTTATTCTTTTTTTATATATACTCTTAGATTATATTTTTAAATCTCTGCTATTCCACTGAGCTAGTGACATGGGCTAACGACCGGATGCAAAAATAAAAAAAAATTTTTTTTTTTTTGACTTACGTATCTGCCTACTTTATAAATTTTTCTAGGTTCAAATGCCTAGATGGCGCCCGTAGTGCAGATATGTTAAGTCTCCAATTTCTCCGGATCATTACAATATATATATTAAAACTACAACTTTAAAATTATGTGCCTGAAAAAAACGACAGTAGGGACCTCTACAAATCTTTAACACAAGATTTATTTAAAAGATGAGCGGCCACTCTTATCTAAACCTACTTTTCTAAATAAGTAGGAGAATCTAAAGCATTTTGATTTGAGAGCATTTTAATTTGAGAGCTTTAAATAGGAATTGTTTCGTACAAACTGCTAAATTGTGGCATATACTTTAAACTCTATTTTATAATTGCTTGCCTATAATCTGTTATTCATTATAAGTTTTTTTCATTCCGATGAATGTCTTTGTCAAAATTTGATAGATTTTAATAAATATATGAGTTGGAAAAAAGAAAAGAAAACTGTGCACAGGAATGGTACTACTATTAGGCAAACTAGACGGTTACTTAGGGTAGGCAGAGCTCAATGAGGGAAACAATGCTGACATCTAAGAGTCATAAATTTATATGAAATATATATTTTTGTAAAAGATAATCAATTTTGTGTTTTAATTTTTTCTACAAAATAATACATTTGTTCTTAAAAATCATATAATACTAAATCATCCATGCATTTTACTACTGTTACACAATGCTTTATTTACCATCTTCTATTACAGTTTACAGTTTCGATTGCCCTTGCAATCTTCTTCAGAACTTTTATATCTCCTAACTTCAACAGTAGCAATTTTTTTCTTTTTTAATAATCTTAGGCTTACAATGACTGCTGCACATTTTTAGTTTTAAAGCTAATTTAATTTATCAAAAATATTCTATGTTTCGATCTGCCTATCGTGTTCATCTTTATGATTCTGTATCTGCCTTTATCACTCTGTATTTTTTTAGAAGAATTAATCATTTGCTCTGTTATCAATGTCTGAAAATTTTCATATGTTTAAACTGCTTTTCACTTCTTATGTAAAATAAAAATTATTATTAATATTAGTAAAATTATCACAATGGCTTTCAATAGTTTATAAGTGATTATGAAGTGTGTTAAATTGTTTACCCTCCATAAAAGTCTGTTTCTCTACTTGAGTGTGTCAATATCTATAGCTTAGTCAAATAAAGTATTACTAAATAATTATTTGGAACTGTAAGCATTGGAAATGGTGATCATGTGAGGTTTTAGTGGTTTTTACCAATCACGTACATAGCATAATGGTGACTGTGTTTATTAAAATACTAAAGACAACAAAATATATAAATTCTGAATTGGATTCAGATCTGTCTGTTTATACAAGTGAATTAGCTTGGATTGAAAACATTATTGTGTTTTTATCTTGAGTTCATAGCTTTATAGTTAAGTAAATAAGTAAAAAGTGGCAGTTAGAGGGTAGCATTAGATGCTAAGATCTAAGTGCAGTGCTCTCAGATCCAAGGCTCCTTACTGATGAAAGTCACAAGCTAGAAACTAGTCTGGGGATATTGGATTAGTAGGCAGTAGATAGGGATTTAATATGCAAACCTTCTAGCATCCATTGATTACAATGGCTTGCAGTAGGTGGCACTACCATCTAGAAAATTTGCAACAAGAGAATATAGATGTAAGTGGAAAATATGGGTGATTTAGTCTGTAAATTATGTAAGGAAGGAATAGAAAATGTTAGGCATCTGTTAATTGGATGTAAATGTTTGAAAACAGAAAGGGCACATATAATAAACTTATGGAAGAATAAATATGAAGAAAGTGATTATACAGAAAGTGGATTATTGGTTTTTATGCTGGGTTTGGAAAAAGATAAGGGGGATATAGATATAAAGGCCATAGAGTTCACAAAGATTATGTTGTGGAAATGGATGGAGCAGAATATGGGAAAACTTAGACTGGAGAATGGAAAATAAAGTGGCTAACAGGTTTCTCTGGGCATAATTGTTGAGAGATTCTTGACTTTGTTTAAGGGCAAGCTACAGTACATCACATCACATCACATTACTGTTTATCTTTTTTATAATTTTTTTGTGCTGGAAAAAATAGATTCTGCCACAGATCTGATCTCGACAATTGTTTTTCTAATTTCTAAGCTATTGGACTCTAAGAATATTTTGTCAGCTAGCAGTTCTGATTAAGCTTTTATTTAGAATTTATCTTTTGAGAATGGATTAATTCTTTTGGCAGTGAAAAAAGAATAAACAATCTGTACTTACTGAAGCTGGTGGTATATCCTGACAACTTCTGAAAATACAATTGAATATAATGGAAGAATATATGAGTATAGACCCTTTTCACCAAGTTTTCAGGCTTGAGGTTTTATACGAGTATTTGATATTATTTACATTTTAACAAGAAAAAATGTGATAAATTTATTAGTGAAACTAATAAATATGCCAATAAATGTAAAAAAAGCAGACTTAGAAAAATGAGGCAAGTTACAATCTGTCTGTAGTTATTGCTGTGATAATAATATATTTCTTCCAAATCAGGTGTTGTTCAGATAGGGGATATTTGGGACATATATGATATGTAAATTTGAGGCAGCCTCATTTTTCAGACATAATAATCAACAATAGGCTTCATAATTTATTATCATGTTTGGATTTCAATCCTAAATTTAGGCCTATTATAGATTAATACAGCATAAAATTTGAAGTTGCATATCAGATGCATAAAAAGTAGTAGTTGATAAAACAATCAGAAAATTTAATCATCATAATACATTACTGACCTCATTGGAAAAATTAAAAGACTGCAGTGGAGTTGGGCTAGACATATTGCTAGAAGAGATGATAATAGATAGACAATTGAAATCTCAAACTGGATTCCAAAAGATTGTAAAAGACCCAGAAAGAGACCACATGTGAGATGGATGAATGAAATAAGAAAGTGTGCAGGTATGTTGTGGAGAAGAGAAGATGGATTGAACTTGGAGAGACCTTCATCCTGCAGTGTACTGATAATGGTTGATGATTATGATGATGATACATTGCAACAATATGATCACTGAAAATCAATATGGTGAAAAGTAATGATAGGTATGAGCAGATTGTCTTAATGGTTGTGCTCCATGTGGAATCCTACACAGGTTAAAATATAATTTCTAATGCTATCCAGCAACTAGGCAATAGTCTGTATTTCCAGAAATTTTACAACATTCAAAAAGAAAATGTTGTGTTGGATGCTTTAACAAAAAGGCATTAAAAGTTTTGGCAATGTGGAGAGATTATCACACAGAATGGTACCCAGACAGGCTACTTTATTGCTTATCAAGTAAAAGTGAGATAGGCAATTCCCCCTTCATGTAACTTTTTTAGGAAGGTGTAGATGCTTTTAATTATTTAGTGTGAGTCATGAATAGTTCTATTGGTTAGTTATATCTGTATTTTATTTATGTGGTTATCTTACTGTATGGTTGTAATAACATTTTATTACTCGGAAACAATTATTTTGTAGTAATCACTCTATCTAACAAAATGAAATCCTTTCCACAAGATGAATGGAAAGACACTTAATAATAAGATATTAAATATTCTACATTGCACTAAATCTAAATCTTTTTTCCTGCTTAGCTACACCATGTATTGATTATGAGTCATTTACAGTCTGAAGAATATTTAGACTAACATATTTCTCCATGACACTTATTCTTCTTTTATTCTACACAGACACCTACAAAGAAACATTTTTGTGAGTTTACTAATAAAATCAAAAGGGAACAATATTTTTATTTTTTGTTGTTTTTTGGTAAGTTATGTTATATGTCATTTTTTGACATTTTTATAAAAAATGTAATGAAAATATTAATAAAATATAATTTTAAAATTAATCAATTAAAGTTCAAAAATTCTAAATAAACATCAAAATAATAATTTTAAAATTGTTAAAATAATTTTATTATTATTTTGAATATGTGATTACTATACAGGTATATCTTTTTAGCTTTCTTACATTCCTTAATATTACCAAGAGCACACTTTTCTTTATGTTTGCCGTAATATCATATAAATACAATTTATCCAAATTTCAAACACTTTTTAGCAAACTTTATTTGTACATACACCTACGTTTCGACTGACCTGCAGTCTTCTTCAGAGTAAGGTTATTTTGATCTTCTAAATAAAAAAACTATTTTTCATTTTTTTATTTAGAAGATCAAAATAACCTTACTCTGAAGAAGACTGCAGGTCAGTCGAAACATAGGTGTATGTACAAATAAAGTTTGCTAAAAAGTGTTTGAAGTTTGGATAAATTGTATTTGTATTCCTTAATATTCTGTTTTTCTGATAGTTTTTGCTTAATGCAAATTAAAGTTATCTTAAAAATTGTCTTAAAATTAATTTTCCAAAAATCTAATATGATCTCCATGACTGGGCAAAGGTCACTTAAAATGCAAAAGAATAAAAAGACTAATAAAGTAATTTATTGAATAATAATAGAATATTACAATGAAATAAATATTCTATAATTAAAAATTTAAAAAAATATCTAATTTTATCAAGTAAGATGTCAGGTTTTTAATATACAATATCTGTTGAAATAGTATTATATTTTTTGCAATATGGTAATGAATTTGTCACCAATTACTCCAATTTAATTGATAAGAGTCAAACTTACCATCCTTACAAATTTGACACATTAATTAAAGTGTAGTAATCTCTGTCTGTCTGTCTATCTATCTATCTATCTATCTACCTATCTATCTATCTATCTATCTATCTATTTACCTACCCATCCATCCATCCATCCATCCATCTATCTATCTATCTATCTATCTATCTATCTATCTATCTATCTATCTATCTATCCATCCATCCTGAACAATGATAAAGATATGTATAAGAGATTATGATCTGGGCCAATGGATGAGTACCAGTTCAGCATGAAATGTGCATCTTGGGGATCAGACATTTTTTTCTCATGCTATTGACCCTATGTTTCTGATTTCACTCCTCCACAAAATGTTAAAAAGTGATAGAAAGAAGTCCTACTTTGTGTGAGCATGGTGTAATGAAAATTATACTACAGAAATATTATTCATCAAGTGGATAATCTGTAGTCTAATGAGTGACTAATAAAAATTATTAATATACTTCCATAATATGATTTGTGTCAAAGTTGTGAGGACAGTAAGTTTCACACTTTTCAATTAAACAGTAGTAATTGGCTATCTACAGATACTGAACAATGATAAAAGAAATGTAAGAGATTGTGGTCTAAGCTAACTGATGAGTGCTGGATCAGCACGAAATGTGCATCATGGGGATCACACATCTTTTTTACATGTCTTTGGCCATATGTTTATGAGTACACCTCTCCACAAAATATTAAAAGTGAATAGAAACCACTCCTTACTTTGCATCAGTGGTATGGTGAAAATTACTCTACAGAAATATTATTCATTAAGTGGATAATCTCTAGTCTAATGAATGACTGATAAAAATTGTTAATAAATTTCTAGGTCTTGAAAAACAGATCACTGGGAAAAAAACTATCATAAAATGTAATTATTTCTAAATCAATTCTTGATTATCATTTGGGGGGGGGGGGTAAAAAACGTCTTTGGACAATTGAATGAAAATGTTGTAATTTACTTAGCCCTGGTATTTGACTTCTTTGAACAATTGGAAAAATAAATGGATTAAATATTTAAAAAAAATAACGTTATTTTAAATATGAAAAATAAATATCCAAATATATTTTGTTTTTATTTTTTGCTAAAAATAAGTAATTTTTAAATAGATAGCCACCCTCCGATCGTTTTCTAAAACGGCACAATAAAGAAGAAAATCACATGATGATCATTTATATGTGTACATATTCTGTTAATAAGAGTACCAAACTCTCCATACAGTAGTGCCACCAAGTGCAAGCCTTTGTAATCAATGAATTCAGGAAGGTTTGTGCATAAAATCCCTATCTAGTGCCTATTCATCCAACATTCCCAGACTAGTTTCTAGCTTGGGCTTTCATCAGTGAGAAGTCATGGATATGAGAGCACTGCACCTAGATCTTAGGATCTAAACCAATCCTCCAGCAGCCACCTTTTGGTTAACTATAAAGAGCTATGAGCCCAAGATGAAAACATTATAATGTTTCCAACCCAAGCTCATTCACTTGTATAGCCATATGGATCTGAACTCAGTTCGGAATCTATATATTTTGGTGTATTTGGTTTTCCAAAAAGTCACCATTATCCTATGGGCAGGATAGGTATAAAAACATCTCATGCACGTGGTAGCACTACTGTATGGAGGGTTTGGTACTCTTATTAAAGAAGAAAATATTAAGTTGAGAATGATTTCCTGATACAGTCAATGAAAAAAGTTCAAAATTAAAAGTTTTCATATTCTAAAAATTCTATTGGATATCACTGATATAGTAAGAAGAGGGTTAACATTTATTTCAATAGCTGTTATATCAAATTACCTTTGTAATTCCAGAAATATTATCGTAACATTTCTTAATTATGTTAGTTAACAAATGATCCAATTATTTGTGTAAACAATAAGTGAATGAAATAAAATAAAATCGATAATAGAAACAAGTTGCTTTTAAAAAAAAAAAAAAACACGACTTAATCAGAAAAGAAATCATATCCACCCACTTGTTAGCCTTTAACAGAGCTTTTCAATTTCCAATTTATTTTGTGTTTACAATATATATTGCAAAACAATTGTCATATACATTACATATATTAAAAAAAAAAAGAATTATGGCAACTTTAAATATATACTGTATTTAACGTTTCTGAGATTTAATTTTATACATTAAACTTGTAATCTTTAACAATGTTAAATATTATAATAGAAGAGAATATTATGAGATAGTGTACATTCTGGAGAATATGAATAAATGTGTTAATTTAGTTAAAGGACCTGCAAAGTTGAGTAGTACATGGGCGTTAAAGGATAATTGGAAAAATTAATGTTTGATTTTTTTAAAGCTAATATTTATGATATATATATAAATAATTAGTTAATTATAGATAAATAAGGTTTTATTTGTAGGTGTAGTTATTAGAAATATGGGGAAAATGACATATAATTTAGTTTAATGTATAAATAAGACATTTATTTTATATATCGCTATTTTTTTATAAACTGTAATATTAATAAGCAAATAAGATAATGCACATGCATAATTAATTCAATAGAGTTTATGTGAAGTAGTATATAATTTATGGTGTATAATATATTTACGTAATTATTTAATTGTAGTTAATGTGGTTATTTATTGTGTAAAATAATATGTATATAAACAAAAAAAGAAAAAGGGGAGTATATATATATGTAAATAAATTATATTGTTATATAAAATGATTATGTAAAATGAATGTTAGAGAGGGTATTGATAAATAATATAAGTGCCATGTGATTGTTTTAGAAAAGTGTATTTTGAAAAGGCCATAATAACGGGCGAAAACCGGTTCATGATAAAGAAAATATTTTTATATAGTTATTTATTTCAATTGTGTTGGAATCATTATTAATCTTGTAGTAGCTTTATGAGCTTTCCAATTGGTATCAATCAGTTCTCTAATCTAATACTGACTATGAAAATGTTTATTTATGCAATCATATTTTATATTTTAATTACAAGTTATTTGTTCTCACACCCAATCTTTTTTTTTTTTTTGCTTTGTTTTTTACCTGTTTTTTTTTTTCGTTTTGCATTTTTTTATCTTTGTTTTTTTTTCCCTTTTATAGTAAGAATAAAATTTTCTTACAAGTGATTGCTTATGTTAATGATGTAAATTAAACTACAAATCACCAGTTTAATATTTGCAAAGATAAAACTTTAAATACGGTAGTCATATATATATATGTAAAATAATATTTATACAGAGTTGAATATAAAATTTGATATATTTTCAATATTTTCACGACATATTTATGGTCAGCCTGCTGAGAATATTATTTTTTTGCTGAGGGGAAACTCGGGAAAATCTTAGAACCAGAATGAGTCAACACTCATTAATGTATAAGAAATATAAGATTAAACCTGAAGCATCTAATTCATCCATCTTTCTCATTTATGAGAGAGAACATGTGATCTGAATGCTGTTAGAGTTGTATGTGAAGAGAGACACGATCAAAAATGCAAAATAAAAGAAGCATGGTTCATTACATAAAACGAAGATGGAATGAAAAGAGAACACAGCCATAGCTGTGATCTGGGTGCTGTCAGAATTGTATGCGAAGAGAGAAACAACTGCAAATATAAAATAAAAGAAGCATGGTTCATTACATAAAATGAAGATAGAAGAAAAGAGAACACAGCCATAGCTGTGATCTAAGTGCTGTCAGAATTGTATGCAAAGAGAGAAACAATTGCAAACATAAAATAAGAGACATGGTTTATTACACGCTATGAATATGTAATGAAGTAAAAAAAGGTAACATTATTCAAATCAGCAAAAAAGTAATATTCTCAGCAGACTGATTATGAATGTGATGTAAAAATGTCATATACTCAGTATAATAATATTATTAAAAATTTTATATCAATTTCTCTATGAGTATTATTTTACATTAATATCAAAAATGGCAGAGTATGAAATAGAATATATATACATTACAAAGAAATCAAGTCATATGTCACATGACCTAATCTAATAAGTACTTCACTGAGGAAGGCAGAGGCGGAAACTGGTCTGGAGTTGGGGATATTCTGCAAAGCTTGTTAAGAGCTTATTTGTGAGCTCTATATATAGCATACATATATCCATTACTACAAATATTTGCACATTTCTATAAATTCCACAAATATGCATATAGTAGTCAGATTGATTAATTATATGGTGTATAAACATTAAATAAATGTTAGTCATAGATAATAACACAACTAGTGGAATTTTTGAAATTGAACCCTATTTTATGCAAAATGAAGTATTAGTTTCAATTGTTAACTTTAAAAATTTTTGATCACAATTGGAATTAATGTTTCAAGTTTAGTGCCATCTCAAAGCTAATAAAGAATTCAGTTGCAGCTAATATTAATTCATGTTAAGAAAATCAATATAGACTTCAGTCATACTTTTTTTCGGAGTTTCAAAATAATATTGTGCAAATAATTTTCATGGTATTGGATATAATTTATGAACAGAATTTCAAGCTTTTTACTTATTAAACTACCTGTGGACATTTTAAAAATCCAAGTGCAGTGCTTCCAGGTCAAAAACTTATTACTGATGAAAGCCATGAGTTAGAAACTAGTCTAGGGATATTGGATGAGAAGCACTAGTAGGGATTTTTTGGCAAACCTTTTTACATCCATTGATTACTAAGGCTTGCACTGGGAGGCACTACTGCATGAAGTTTTCTATTGTTATTAACAACTTGTGTAGACATAGGAAATAGTGATCATGTGATATTTTGTTGATTTTAAAACATTTTATTAACAAATGTAATGTAGATTACTTTTTTTGGAGCTTAAGTGATATTAGAGAGATAAGTGATTATATAACTTATCTGCAGAGATTTGTGAGTTATTCAATGCAGATATAGAGATACATTTAAGACCTAAACATTCTTTGCTAGAAGGTTATCTTACTACTTCTGATGTTCAAAAAACCACATGACTTCTTGGACAACTAACCATTCAATTATTTTATTTAGAAATTTAAAATGTAAATTCAATTTATTTGTTCATTTAAATAAAAATATTTTAAACCATTAAACATCACATGATCACCAGAATGCTTACACAAGCTGTTTACACATAGACTAAATTCTCCATACAGTAGCACCACTCAGTGCAAAACAGAGTAATGAAGTGAGGCAAGAAGGTTTGTGCATAAAATCCCTATGTAATGCATAATCATCCAATATTCCTAAACCAGTTTCTAGCTTGTGGCTTTCATCAGTAAGGAGTCTTGCATCTGAGAGTCTGGGGATATTAGATATGTAGGCTTTAGATGGGGATTTTATGCACAAACCTTCATTGATTACTCTGACTTGCACTGAGTGATGCTATTATATGGAGAGTTTTGCCTCTGTGTTGAACAGCTTGGGCAAGCATAATGAATGATGATTATGTGATGTTTAGTGGTTAAATATCAATCCTGTCTAATAGGATTATGGTGACTGTGATTATTAAAGAGCCAAAGACACCAAAAAGTTTAAATGCTGAACTGAGTTCAGATCTATATGATTATACAAGCTAATGAACTTGAATTGAAAACATTATTGTGTTTTCATTTTGGACTCAAAGTTTTATAGTTAGCTAAAAATAAGGTGAAAGGTACTAGGTAGGGACTTTGTGCACAAACTTTTTTGCATCTATTGATTACTCTAGCTTGCACTGAGTGGTGCTACTGGATGGAGAGTTTAACCTCTGTGTAAATTAAAAAACTGCTAAAGAACATTAATTTTTGAGATTTATTTATTGTATTTTATTATTTATTCTATTGTTATTAATGAAATTAATAGGGATAGCTATTAAAACAATAGAAAATAATTCAGACTTCAACATTTAGGCATTTTATTGTTGAAATATATAATTATATTTGATATTACTGCATTATTGTGAATTGATATTTGTTTTAGAGTAATGTTGTTTGTTTACATTTTACAGTTAAAATTAATATTCATGGCTATTTATACAATTTCATGTTTTATTGGTCTTTATGATAATAATTCCAGTCTATAATGTGATGAGGTATTGTTATATATTTTAATGGCATAATTTAAAAGAGTTGAGCTTTTTATTATTACCTGAAGTTACTTTGAAGACATTGAAGTAATGCTATTTCCATCTATGTTCTATTATTATGTGTATACTTAAGTATTTGGAATTTTGAAAAGAATTACTTCAGAATCTGTGGCCATAGGTTCCTTGTATTTTACAGATCCACTCATTCAACAGAGGAAATTATGCTCCTGATAATTTGAATAGTACTTATGTATTAGACCTGCACATATTAGACCTGCTATGCCTTTTCACAATCGTATTAATCCACTGATAACTTTATAATCTTGTGATCTGACCTAATAACATGTACACTTAGGTCTTGTACAAACTTAAAATGATAAATTCATCAAAATGGACCATGTGCACATGTTATTTTCACAAGATTTACAAATTATCAGCAGTATGAATTTGTATGTGAATAGGCACAGCAGGTCTAATACCTAACAATACTACCAGCATAAATCTAACAATGCTAAAAATGTTAATTTCTAACAATACTAAAAATATGAATTTCACATAAAAATAAATCTGAAAACATTTTGTGCAATTCCCAAATATTATTTTAAATATGGACAAAACAATCACTAAATTACAAAACATTTAAAATATGCACATATGGCTCTTACTGTGTAATATATAACAGAACTTGTCACAATGAAACAATTAATTTGTCTGTTCTACTTTATTTTAAATGGATAAAATTTAATTTCAAAATGGAGACTAAAAGTAATTTTTATAATTTTTCCCAAAGTGGAGATTTACTTAATATGTGATTGTGCAATATAATGCCTGCTTGCGATCTTCACCAGAATTGTTTATAAGTAGTATATATATATTTAAAATCAAAAAAATATTTAAATTACTACACTTTTATTATTTCTTCAATGTGGTGTAGTAATTTTTTTGATGTCGTCCAATATGATTTATATGAAAATGGTCGGTAACTGGCAGCTCATAATTCAGCAGTTTTATAGGCTTTCCAGCAGTCCAAATAAATTGTCGATTCCTCTTCCACATTTTGTTTCATGGCTTCCATGAGAGTTGTCATTGATCTATCATTAATTGTCATGATGAATCACTCATTGATCTCCATGCACAAACCATCAAACATCCACTGTTATGGAAGAATTCATTTTTTTTAATTCATTTTTTTTTTATCTATGTGCAAAAAGCTCTTATCAATTTCATTGATTTTGTTAGGGCCTCCAATTTTTACATTTTGTTTTATTAATCCACTTAAATTTGTGTTTGTAACTTAATCCAAATATATGTTTTTTACACACTTATGCCAGTTAATATCCACAGTCTTGAGAACTCATAAATCAAAGGGGGGGGCATGCTGGATGGTGGTAATAATTGATAATGAGTGTTCCTTTAAAAGTTTACCAAAAATAAACTTTTTTTTTAGGAGGTTTGGTGCCTTTGAGTTTCTTTTTATTGAAATTGAAAACAAAATATTTTGGTAAGTATTTGTACTTTTAAATTATAAATCATTATCATTACATTGGTTAATATTATTACATATTTGAATTAATTTTTTTTAAAGTTTATTAACCATTCAACTTCTTATTTATTTGAACCAAAGTTTACGTACACATTTTGAAAATCTCATTATATATTGATCGTATATATTTCAGGTTTCAACTCATCTACTGTTAAATATCATAGAGTGGAATTTTACCATTACAATACATATGTTATTTCAATACATTTTTGTTAAAAACAACAATAATAAAAAAAATAAACAATCCTTAGAATAAAATTAATTTATCCCTGTTATATAACATAAATTATTCTATCATATTTTGATTAAGATTTAAAATATAGGCAATCTTATACCTGGAACTTAATTGTAAATATAGGGATTTGAACTCAGACTTTTAAGCAACCTTCAGCTATCCACACTATATCATACTACTGATACACATGACCACACATGTAGAAAAGATAAATAATCACCAATAAACGTATTTCGCGCTGAACCAGCATTTATCAGTTGGTCCAGATTATCATCTCCCACATATATATATAATCAGTGCTGATTCAGCACAAAATACTTATATTGGTGATTATTTATTTTTTCTACATGTGTGTGGTTATGCGTATCAGTAGTATGAGATAGTGTGGATAGTTGAAGATTGTTTGAAAATCTGAGTTCAAATCCCCTATATTTACATATTTTGATTAGTAAAGTATTTTTTTTTTCTAATTTAATTGTCAATTAAATCAATAAAAAGATAAAAGAATATAGTAAAGAATAACAAATATAGTATATAATAAAATATAAAAATTGTTTTTTTTCCTATGTCATAGCATCAGCCGGGAGACGAACCCACAACCGTCTCAACCAACTACTTGCTTGCAAGGCGGCTGCGATGACCTCTCGGCTAACAACTCTTGTTTTCCTTTACAAAATTCGTATTTGAGGCGAATTATATTTTACTGATGCTCTAATTACTTCTATAATTTGGTTAATGGATAATCCAATTGTAAATCTCATTATTTTAGAATGAAAACAGATTTATGGAGTAACGAAACTCTAAAAGCTCTCAGCCTAAATAAATTATGTGGAATAGTTTCACCTTCAACGCATTAGCGTATTATTAATTACCAAATTGTGTGCAATGACAAAGTTTACATGGGGAAAATGTTTCTAAGAATGCCTAAATATTATTTAATTAATAAAGATGTATAAATTTCTAATAGATTCCTTAAGTGATATGTATATTACATATTGTCACCGCTGCTAATAAACTTTTTAACCGCAATAAGAACTTTCCTTTTTTCTTTAAAATATATGTCTTAAATAGTCAAAATAAGAGTCATAGATCAATTCATAGATCACATGACCATATCTCTTAAGCTTGTAAGTTATAAACAGTGAGTAATGCCAATTACTCTACAAGCTTTATAATAAATGCTTAGCCAGAGCCAGCACTTAAAATATCTCTGTAGATGTCTGAAAATTTCAGATTTTCCACTCAATAGATAACTTTTAGATAAGTGCTTGGCTTTGGGTTGGTATTTTTAGATCTAGTGTCTGAACCTACCCTGACATTTCTCTGAGGAGTGCCAAAGCATGAAACCATGGCCAGGGGTTTGGGGAGGGGTTCCTGACAGAGATATTTTATGTGCTGGCTCTGGCTAAGCATTTATCATAAAGCTTGTAGAGGAATTGACAATCTTCACTATTAATATATATATATATGTCTTATAAATTATAATGTTCTTTTCATTTGAATTCAATCAAATTACATACTCTTCTTCTTTTCATTTTAAAAATTTTATTTCTTCTTATCAAGCATATATACATATTCATATCTTTAACACCCACCATTTTGACCCCTTTTTTCTGTAGTCATTCTAAAGGATCTATAAAAATACATATTTATACCATTATAATTACAAATAACATTAATATATAAAATGTATATGTCCTTATCATAAAAACAATAAAAAAATTTCATCTATCAATGTATTGATAGATGAAAAGGAAATGGTAAAGTATATATATTTTTATATATTAATTTTATTTGTAATTATAATGATATAAATGTATAATTTTATACATCCTTGAGAATGATTGGAGATGTATTTGTAAGTGAAAAGGAAAGGTTATTGTTATTGTTTTTATGATAAGAGTATATACATTTTTTATAATGACATAAATATGTAATTTTATAGATTCTTGAGAAAGACTACAGAAAAAAAAGTGGTCGAAATGTTGGGTGTTAAATTGTATATATGGTTGATAAAAAGAAATAAAGTTTTTAAAAAGAAAAAAAAGAGTATATAATATGATTGGATTCAAATGAAAAGAACATTAAAGTATTCTCTTTAAGTTATCAATCCTGCTTTTAGTCAGTCAATTAAGTATACATTTTATAATTAGGATTTTACCAAAATTGAATACTTGTTTTAATATGATGATTACATAAATACAATTTATCCAATCTACTTTGAACACTTTTTAGCAAAAAACCTTTGATTGTACATATATGCACACACAATATTATGTTTCGACTGTACTGCAGTCTTCTTCAGTCGAAACATAAGATTGTGTGTACATATATGTACAATTAAAGATTTTTTGCTAAAGAGTGTTCAAAGTAGTGGATAAATTACATTTATATAAGATATTACAGTAAATAAAGGAAGTGGTGAATTTGGTAATATTTATGATTACATATTTGTTATAGGCTATTACTTTCTTATATTTCTTATAATAATTCTATCTCAAGCATATTTTAATTAAATTTTTTTATAAATTATCAAAAATAGCTATATATGACAATAATAATTGTTGAATTTAAAATTAAAACCTTGTGAATCCCAACTTAATGATTCAATGGGCATCTTAACATATTAACACTTAATGATTAGAAAAAGTAGATTACTAAATAAAATTTATATTCTATTACAGCTCACATTTTTCTGTAATTAGTACACTATTATTGTTATTATCATCATCAATATTTTTAATCATTTCCGTTATTACAATGATTTGATAGATTATTATTATTTAATACAATATTTCAAAAAGATCTGTTTTAAACAAACTCATTTTAAAATACAAGTTATCATGGAATTATAAATGTGAATATGAAATAGGTTTCTAATAGCTATTTTAATTCAAGTTCACATTAAAAACAGTGATGGAAGGCATATTTATATGAATAAATGGATCAATAGACATCAGATTTAAATTATATGTAATAAATGTTAAAGCTTAAACTGTCACTTTGTTCGTTCCATAAGATTATAAAAATCAATAAAAAGGTGAAATTTCTTTATATATAAAAAAAAACAATATTAAAAATGTTAGATTTAAAAATCCAAAAATCAATGATGGTAGACATTGATTTTAGATTTAGTGCTTGATTTCAGATATTAGCATAATACTTTGATATATATATATATGCAAAATGTTTATATATCATCGCTTGATTTCAGATATTAGCATAATACTTTGATATATATATATATGCAAAATGTTTAACATTCGTTAAAGTTAATTCAAACTTTAGATCTTTAAATTCTACATTACAAAATAAATAGACTGATTTTTTTTCTTCTTGTAGATATGTTTTCTGCTATAAACTAGCATAATAGATATGTTAAGAGGTCAGAAATTTGTATAGAAATGGTTTCTTATGATCTATTTATTGGTAAAGCAATATCAAATTAGGAAGCAATCAATGTTATTAAAGTTCAAATTCATACTAGATAATGCTAAAATATACTGCTCATTTAATTTAAGCAAAACAGTAGCAATTCTCTCCATATCAGTAGTGTCACCTTGTGCAGGCCATATTAATTAATGGACACTAGATTTACATAGCAAAATCTCTATCTAGTACCTACCCATCCAGTATTTCCAGACTAGTTTCTAGCTTGTGACCTTCAACAATGAGGAGCCTTGGATCTGGAAGGATTGGGTCTAGATCTTTGGATAGAGATTTTGATGCACAAATCTTCTAGGGTTCATTCTATGACTTGCACTGGGTGGCACTGCTGTACGAAGAGGTTTGCTACTGTTTTAACAGCATGTACAGTCATAAGAAATGATGATCATAAGATGTTTTTCTATTGTAAATATTCTCAGTAAATTCATTAATATTACATACTTAATTGAACATTTATAAGAATTGCCAGTTTAAATAAAAATTAAAATGACTCTATAAATATTTTATTGTCGCTGTTGTATAGTATATGTCTTTAACATTACATGATCATTTTAAGTTCAATGTAAAATTGCTTTAAAAATAAAATTGGACGCATCTATTTATATCAAAAAGCACTAGGTACAATATTGATGTAATTATTGGCATGTGTTTAAATTTCTGGTACTCCTGACAAGACTAATTTATAGTTGAATGATATATAGCATAGGAAATCAATATTTTATTTTATATTAATTAGTGATAAATAGTACTACGTTTTAAACTTGCAATAAATTATGCCATTATTCACTTCTCATTAATTAAAAACTGTATAAATAAAATATAATTTATAAACTAATTTTTTTTTATTTGAAAAAAAAAAAAATATTATAACAGGGAAATATTTTCTCTTATTATTTGTGTAACAATTTCATCATGGCAGAAATTAATCATAGAATTAAACTTGGTTGAGAAGGAAGATTTTTGATAAATGTGTTTCACCAGTTCTTACTTATGGATCTGAGATTTGGACATTTAATAGAAGACCAATATAGAGACTTCAGATCACTCAAACAAGTATGGAGAAATGCATGTTAGTAGTAACAAGAAGAGATCAAAAATGCAATATATGGGTGAGATAACAAACAGGTGTTACTAACATCATTGAAAGCATTAAAAGACTGAAGTGTAGTTGGGCTGGACATATTGCTAGAAGAGGTGATAATAGATGAACAATTGAAATCTTAAATTGAATTCCAAGAGATTGTAAAAGTCTTAAAAAGAGACCACATGTGACATGGATGGATGAAATAAGAAAGTGTGCAAGGGTGATGTGGAAAAGAGGGGCTAGAGATCAGAGAAGATGGTTGAACTAAACCATCCTGAAGTGGATTGATAATGGTGGAAATGATGCTGATGCTGATATGTAACAACTCATAATGATTATGCACACGATATGCTTCTGTAAATTATTATATTTTATGCACTAGTCAAATTAATATATACACATTCATATGCAACATAATGTCTGTGAATTATCAGCAATAGTGTTTCTAATAAACATCACATGACCACCACTTCTTATGCTTGTGTATAACTGTTGTTAAAAACATGCAAAAATCACTATACGTATTGCCACACACAGCAAGCTAGAGTAATCAATGGATGCCCGGGGCTTGCGCATAAAATCCCCATCTAGGAAGAACAAAATCCAGAAACTAGTCTGGGGATATTGGATGAGTAGGCACTATTAGGGGGATTTTATGCACAAACCTTCTGGCATCCATTGATTACTCTACCTTGCGGTGTGTGGCAATACGTATAGTGAGTTTTGCCTGTTTTTAACAATAGTATTTATCACAATATTTATTATAAATTGTCACAATAAGGCTAAAAAACAATAAACTGCGATAACTTTTGATCTTTTATGAATTACTGTATATAATAAAAGAATAGAACCATTTTGCATCTGAAATGACATAAAATTCTATATAAAGGTCTTTATAACCTTTGATGCTTCTTTATGTTATTATAACTGACTTGAGAGTTATTTCAACATTTTCAAGTCATTATTAAAATATTTAAAGTCTTTCAAGTAAATAATAATAATCGAAAAGATAAATCAATGTGTCTTTTAATAAAGAGTAACTATAAAGTTCTTTATTCATAATAAATTGTTTACTTAGTGCACTAATCTAGTAACCTCTTTGGCGTATATAAATAATGCAGAGTTTCAATTTCTTATATTGTTTACGTACACAATCAGATTGTTTAATTTTCTAAATTCAACTCATTATAGCAACTATCTTAATTTTAAAATATCTAGAACTATTTTTTGATGGCATAAAATGAAAATTCTAACTTAATCAAATTTATTATTTCATATATCGTCATCATCATTGTCAACCATCATCAATCCACTGCAGGATGAGATCTCTCCAAGTTTAATCAATCTTCTTCAATCTCTAGCCTTTCTTCTCTACATCACCCCTGCACATTTTTTTATTTCACCCATCCATCTTACCTGTGGTCTCTTTCTGGGTCTTTTACAATCTTCTGGAATCCAGTATAAGAATGCAATTGTCCATCTATTGTCATTTTTTTAGTAATATGTCCAGCCCAACTCCACTTCAGTCTTTTATTTCTTTTAAGGATGTCAGTAACACCTGTTTGTTCTCTTACCCGTATATTGCATTTTCGATCTGTTCTTGTTATTCCTAACATGCACCCCTCCATACTTCTTTCATTGATCTGCAGCCTCTCTATTTCTCTTCTATTAAGTGTCCAAGTCTCAGATATACAAGTAAAAACTGGTAAAATCCATTTATTAAAACCTTTTTTTTTTTCAAACACTATGGCATATTTCTTTTTAGTATTAAGTTATTTCTCCCAAAAGCACTTCAACCAAGTTTAATTCTATGGTTAATTTCATCCATAATGTGTCCATCTGTAATAATAATTTGACCAAGGTATTTGTAGTAGTTAATTTCTTCTATATCATCATAATCAATCTTCATTTTTATTTTTTGAAAAAATCGATTGAACACTACTTTAGTCTTTTTAACATTTAATCCTATTTTCTTACTTTCACCACATGATCACTATTCCTTATGATTGCTCATAACTGTTATTAAAACAGGCAAAACTCTCCATACAGTAGTGCCACTCAGTACAAGCCAGAGTAATCAATGGATGCCAGAAGGCTTGTGCATTAAATCCCTATCTAGTGCCTACTCATTTAATATCCCCAGACTAGTTTCTAGCTTGTGGCTTTCATCAGTGACGAGCCTTGAATCTGAGAGCACTGCATCTAAATCTTAGGATCTCACTAATGAAAGCCACAAGCTAGAAACTAGTCAGGGATATTGGATAAGTAGGTACTAGATAAGAATTTTATCCACAAGCCTTCTGGCATTCATTGCTTACTCTGGCTTGCAGTGAGTGGCACTACTGTATGGAGAGTTTTAACTGTTTCTTACTTTCATCTGAAAATTCTTGCAATTTCTGGAAGCTCTAAAGCATTACTTGCAAAACGACTACATCATCTGAAAAATTATATGTTTAAGTAAATATTGTAACAGTCAGAATCGTCTATCTCGCTAACACACTGCAGAATTCAAACCCCAGACACGAAACTGAACATTCTAGGAGGGGTTGCCTTCTAGATATACTAAGTTCGAATCTAAAGTCCAAATTTCACAGTGCCATCTATGTGATAATGCATCTGATGCCACTACTAGTATAACCTTTGACCGGTGCCTGGTGGTCAAAGAGAAACAAAAGACTCTATACTAAAAGAAGTTTGGGTGGCTAATTAACGTCTATGGATTTACAAAAGAAATGCAAAAAATATATATATAGACTGAGACAGTGATAGGAATCAAATAAAATAAGAGATCAAATTTAGTTTTAAATAATTTCACAAAATTTATTCATAAAATATATATATAATGCCACTGTCTGCTTATATGAGACAGGGATGCGTATTAAATAATTGTGGGCATTATATTTCAATAAATGACAAAAGGGTTTTAAAACAAAGTGATATATTCTATTCCTCGGTCTAATAGCATTATGATAATGTGCTTGACGAGATAGGAACATGTGCAAGGTGCTTTGAGCAATTATACAAGTTTAAGAAAATATTTGAAATTAAGTGTTATAAAATATTTATTGATTTCGAGAATAGCACGGACAAAAGCTTACTAAGCAACAAAGTGGGAATGTGATCAAAGCATTTATTTGAGAATAATAATAATAGAGTTGCATTGGGAGGTCAGTATTGCTGATAATGAATTTATTAAAGTTGGAGGGTGTGACATGTTTAAGTCACGGATGCTTTGTAAAATAAATATAAAATAAAACAATATTGAAGATCCAGAATAATTACAGAGGGCATCTCGCCACTAACCCGTAGGAAAGTATTTTATGAACAGCTGAAACTGAGTGACTGTGTGATGATTGTGTTTAATTCCCAGGTGTGTCATTTGGAACACACTCTGCCTGGAAACTTGCAATATACGAAAAGAATGGACTTTGCCGTGTAAAGAATCCTTGGAAAAATAAAACAAAGTGGTCTCAACAACCACTTCATTTACCAGCAATACGAGACTAGTGTATATAAAAATCATACTGAATGGGTTTTACTCGGATTATGAGAAATGCCCAATCAAATTTCCCGAAATTCATTTAAAAGGGTCCACACATTCTCGACATCAATGATGAACTTTATAATTAAAGTAGAACACGGTAATTAAAATAGGAA
Source organism: Epiperipatus broadwayi (assembly GCA_028023455.1). Lineage (NCBI taxonomy): Eukaryota > Metazoa > Onychophora > Udeonychophora > Euonychophora > Peripatidae > Epiperipatus > Epiperipatus broadwayi. The sequence continues at coordinate 826,890 of JAQFVV010006505.1, forward strand.
AATGCATGCTTGCGGGTTTGAAAAGTAAGTATAGATTTATATACGCAATCATGCATTAGGGGACACATTTAATCATTGACCTCGCACATACTCTCATATTAGATTAAAATCAATAACATGTAGATTTTAAACTATGTGATTATATTATATATTAAAGAAAAGAATCGCCCTCGAATGAGTGATTTGCAAGATAATAAAATTGGAAAATTATAAATTTAAAATATGCCTTAATAGCGGCGTCTTACTTTCAATAAAGGGAATAGTTCACTCGGTCAAAGACGATTCTGACACAGTATCATAATAAAATAAAAGAAAGCTTTAAAAATAGAAAATATTAACCCAAGGATAGAGCAAAACTGTTGATTATATTATATGAACACGTTAAAGAAATACATAATGAAGTTATGTGAAATATAAGGAAAACAATTTTAAATAGCTATAGCATGTTAGTTATCACAAGAGCTCTTGGGTTAATTTAGGGTTACCTCTGGAGAAGCATTTAGGTAGATTGATGGTCGGCAGGTTTTTATATAACTTAACAGCAAAATCTGGAAATGTTCATATTTTTGGCAGCAGCAGCAGCAGTTCCGGGGTTCCCCGTGTGATAACTTCCGATGGTCTACGGCAGCAGATGACCATTCCAGAGAGAAATAGGCTTCTCGCACTCTACTCTGTCATGTCAAGATTTACAAATTACTAGAATAGAACTCAGAATGATTTCTCTTAGAAACATTAGAAGAAAAACCTCCTTTAACTGCTCTGGAGCATTACGAAAATATATCGGACTTATCAGCTGTAATCATCCGAATGTCTAAAGGAATTCAACATTAATTAATTTCTTTTGTTACTTTCCTTGTCAACATTCGAATTACAAACTAGATTTAATTAAAAATTACTTTTATTAATTAAAGAAAACCTTAAGTGGACATCTGCTGTTTTTAGATAAACTTATATAACATTAATTAACTAATTACAACATGAAATAATTAAACTATTGTCCCTCATTTATTTTAACAGAAATATTTTGGAATAACTTTTATTAAATTAATGAAAATGATTTTACTTTTTAAATAGCAATATTTGAATCTATTTACTAAACGAATATTTACTAAATGAATTTTATTTTAAATCAAAATATATTATGACGGTAATATATTTGTAAATAGATTCAAACAAAATAACTTTAACAATTTATAATTTTGATATGTTTTAAAATGCATATCATAGTGTGTGCGCAATAATGACTTATATAACCTACTTTTTAATAAATCAAAATTATGTGAACATATACATAATCTATAATCTTTTATTTATTTGGGAATGACTTATATATATAATATGAGCATTGTACTCGTGGTTTAAAATTAGGTGGGATTTTCGGTATATAAGCGTATTGCAGACACACTACGATAGATTGGGGTTCAAACTAAGGTATGAGGGTAGGAAGTAGGTGAGAAAAGGTGAAATGAAAATCTGCAAAGCAGACCTTACTGTTTCACATTCCCTTAGTGACGGAACAAAAAAAAATTGTTAAAAAAAAGATCTTACAACAGGTGTCCACCTATGAAGCCTGCATAAAAAAAATTTACAAGATAACCCATAATGTACAGGATATAAATATAATGAAAAAACGAAACTGAATTATATACCCGGATCATATTAATAAATCTACCATCTAGCGAACATTTTGTCTATTATTTTCCCCTTTCAACAATTTTATTTAATGTTTTACAAGTTTAATATTGGTCATATCCTATCTCCTTGCTCATTTATCATGTGACGTGTCCATTTTTCTTTTTTTCAAAAAAACTACTATAATCCTGGGTCTGGTGGGTGATATACAAGGGGTTTTAGACTCCTAGCATTATAAGTCCCTCTTATGGTCCCATTATCCTCCAGTAAATATGCATTTGGGCCGCTTACCCATTTTATCACATATGGCCCTTATACAGTGGGAAAAACTTCTTGTATTTACACTGGACCCGGCTACTGGGCTTTGGAGTTCTGACCCATACATGATCCCCAACTTGAAATTTGTAGGACCTTGTTTCCTTTAATTGTTTTTTTTCTGCCCGGGCTTTCAGACGATGATGATCTGCTTGCTGGTCCTCTTCTCTGTCAACTTCTTGATCATCCTTGGGCATGGGTATTTTAATTAAAGGTTGCTCTGGCTTACCAAAATGAAGACGCATTGGTGTTAGCCCTGTAGCCTCATTAATGGTTCCATTAATATACTGAAAAATTTCTTCCATTTGGTTGACCCAACCCTGGTGGTTATCGTGGATGTATGTCCAAAACAGCTGGTTAATTTCCTACATGACCCTCTTGCAGGGGTTGGATTGGGGGTTTCTAATGGATGTCACCACATGCCTGAGACCTTGGCTCTTTATCCAGGTCTGCCATTCTCATGAAGTGAAAGCCGAGCCATGGTCTGAGAGTATTGCTCCGGGCTTGCTGATAGTAAAAAATTGCTTGCACTGTAACGCCCTAATTGCACTTTTTGAATCTGCCCTTATGACCGGGTAGGCCCATGCATACTTAGAAAATATGTCGTAGGTGACAAAAAGGTACCAACATCTACGATAGGATGGTAGTGGCCCATAGTGGTCTACTGCTAATACCTTGTTGGGTCCCAATGGGATAATGGAGGTGGGGGTACCTCTGAAGATCTTATTTGGGGATTTGCTTTTAGAGTATGTATTACATTTCTGGAGGGTATGTAATATATCACTATACATCTGAGGCCAATGAAAGTGCCGCCTCAGGGCTTCTTTGGTTTTTCTGGGACCATAATGTCCCACCAGGCTGTGCATATAAGTGATTAGTGGGCCTCTTAAATCAGGTGGTATGAGAATTTTCCACAATCTATTCTCAGTTTGTTGCAGCAAAAGTCCATTTTGCAATCTGTATCTCCTTTTTCCCCTAATAGTGGTACATCCTTGAGCAGGATTTCCTTGCCTTTGGACTTCTTACATTAAATCTCTGTACTGGGGTGGCTTTTCCTGCTAATACTGCAAATTCTTAAGTTTCTTTTCAATTTCCTGGTCCAACATGTTAGTCATAATTATTAATGGCTGGTCTGATATCATAGGGTTGCAAGGTTTAACTTCCGCAGGGTGACGACTCAATACATTGGCCACAATATTTTCAGGGCCTGGACAATAAATTATCTTGTAGTGAAATTTCTGCAGTGACAAGCTCCATTGTATAAGGCGATCATTGTTTAGATAACTTTTATTCAGAAATTCCAAGCACCGGTGGTCCATAATTATAATTACTTTCGATCCCAGCAATATCTGCTTGAATTTGCTGCATGCCCATACAATGGCTAAAGTCTCTTGTTCAGTGAAAGTATAATAGCATGAACAAAAGCTTACTAAGCAACAAAGTGGGAATGTGATCAAAGCATTTATTTGAGAATAATAATAATAGAGTTGCATTGGGAGGTCAGTATTGCTGATAATGAATTTATTAAAGTTGGAGGGTGTGACATGTTTAAGTCATGGATGCTTTGTAAAATAAATATAAAATAAAACAATATTGAAGATCCGGAATAATTACGGAGGGCATCTCGCCGCTAACCTGTAGGAAAGTATTTTATGAACAGCCGAAACTTAGCGACTGTGTGACGATTGCATTTAATTCCCATGTGTGTCATTTGGAACACACTCTGCCTGAAAACTTGCAATATACAAAAAGAACGGACTTTGCTGTGTAAAGAATCCTTGTAAAAATAAAACAAAGCGGTCTCAACAACCAATTCATTTACCAGCAATACGAGACTAGTGTATATAAAAACATACTGAATGGGTTTTACTCAGATTAAGAGAAATTCCCAATCAAATTCCCTGAAATTCATTTAAAAGGGTCTGCACATTCTCGATGTCAATGATGAACTTTATAATTAAAGTAGAACACGGTAATTAAAATAGAAAAATGCATGCTTGTGGGTTTGAAAAGTAAATATAGATTTATATATGCAATCATGCATTAGGGGACACATTTAATCGTTGACCTCGCACATACTCTCATATTAGATTAAAATCAATAACATGTAGATTTTAAACTATGTGATTATATTATATATTAAAGAAAAGAATCGCCCTCAAACGAGTGATTTGCAAGATAATAAAATTGGAAAATTATAAATTTAAAATATGCCTTAATAGCGGCGTCTTACTTTCAATAAAGGGAATAGTTCACTCGGTCAAAGACGATTCTGACACATTATCATAATAAAATAAAAGAAAGCTTTATAAATAGAAAATATTAACCCAAGGATAGAGCAAAACTGTTGATTATATTATATGAACACGTTAAAGAAATACATAATGAAGTTATGTGAAATATAAGGAAAACAATTTTAAATAGCTATAGCATGTTAGTTATCACAAGAGCTCTTGGGTTAATTTAGGGTTACCTCTGGAGAAGCATTTAGGTAGATTGATGGTCGGCAGGTTTTTATATAACTTAACAGCAAAATCTGGAAATGTTCATATTTTTGGCAGCAGCAGCAGTTCCGGGGTTCCCCGTGTGATAACTTCCGATGGTCTACGGCAGCAGATGACCATTCCGGAGAGAAATAGCCTTCTCGCGCTCTACTCTGTCATGTCAAGATTTACAAATTACTAGAATAGAACTCAGAATGATTTCTCTTAGAAACATTAGAAGAAAAACCTCCTTTTTATAGTAGAATTTAACAATAGAACTGCCCTGGAGCAGTACGAAAATATATCGGACTTATCAGCTGTAATCATCCGAATGTCTAAAGGAATTCAACATTAATTAATTTCTTTTGTTACTTTCCCTGTCGACATTCGAATTAAAAACTAGATTTAATTAAAAATTACTTTTATTAATTAAAGAAAACCTTAAATGGACATCTGCTGTTTTTAGATAAACTTATATAACATTAATTAACTAATTACAACATGAAATAATTAAACTATTGTCCCTCATTTATTTTAACAGAAATATTTGGAATAACTTTTATTAAATTAAAGAAAATGATTTTACTTTTTAAATTGCAATATTTGAATCTATTTACTAAACGAATATTTACTAAATGAATTTTATTTTAAATCAAAATATATTACGACAGTAATGTATTTGTAAATAGATTCAAACAAAATAACTTTAACAATTTATAATTTTGATATGTTTTAAAATGCATATCATAGTGTGTGTGCAATAACGACTTATATAACCTATTTTTTAATAAATCAAAATTATGTCAACATATACATAATCTATAATCTTTTATTTATTTGGGAATGACTTATATATATAATATGAGCATTGTACTCGCGTTTTAAAATTAGGTGGGATTTTCGGTATATAAGCGTATTGCAAACATACTACAATAGATTGGGGTTCAAACTAAGGTATGAGGGTAGGAAGTAGGTGAGAAAAGGTGAAACGAAGATCTGCAAAGCAGACCTTACTGTTTCAATATAAAACAATGTAATCATAAATAAAATAATTATTTAACTCATAATGTAGCTATAAATCATTAAGTAAACTAATTTTTTTTAGATATATGAACATTTCTAATGTTATTCAAGCTTTATTTTGCATAATCAGCTTTTAGCTAACCAAGTTGGGTTAAATAATTGCTTATGTCATAAATTTTTAATTACAGCATAAGAACAAATAAAACAATGAAATAATTTTCAACCAGTTGAAGCAAAAATATTATTAAAAGACCTGATGAAGAACAAGTTTTTGTCAGTTTAAATATTTTTATAGCATGAAATACTTATTTTAATATCAACTTTATTAAGCATAAAAAATATTCAATACACAAATACTAAATTGTCCATTCACTTTAATATTGTTATACAATGCTTTATTTACCACCCTTTTTTACAGTTTACAGTTTCGATTGTCCCAGCAATTTTCTTCAGAACTTTTTATCTCCTAGTCTCAACTCTATATTCCACTGCTTCTATACATTTGACAATGCAATAATAAAGAGTAGTTATACTTCTTGAAAAAGATAAAGAAATACTGAAAATAGATCTTCATTAAGAAGAAAAAAGAAACATTGATATACATATGAGTGGATGCACGGAGCATATAAAGAATGTTATGAATTTGATAGTTGTTAAAGAGAAGGAAGGTATAGAAGCAGTGGAATATAGAGTTGGGGCTCGGAGATATAAAGTATTCTTTATATGCTCCATGCATCCACTCATATCTATATCAATGTTTCTTCTTTCTTCTTAACCAAGCTCTATTTCCAGTATTTTTTATCTTTTTCAAGAAGTACAAATATTCTTTCTTATTGCAATGTCATATGTATACCATATAATACTAAATTGTCCATTCACTTTACTATTGTTATGCAAGCTTTATTTACCACCCTTTTTTTATAGTTTACAGTTTTGATTGCCCCAGCAAGCTTCTTCAGAATTTTATATATCCTAGCCTCAACACTATATTCCACTGCTTCTTTACCTTCCTTTTCTTTAACATAGTCTATCAAATTCTTAATATTCTTTATTTGCTCCATGCATCCACTCATATCTATATTAATGTTTCTTCTTTCTTCTTAACCAAGCTCTATTTCCAGTATTACTTTATCTTCTTCTAGAATAATAATAACTACTCTTTCTCATTGCATTGTCAAATGTATACAATATAATACTAAATTGTCCATTTACTTTACTACTATTACACAATGCTTTATTTAAATCCTTTTTACAGTTTCAATTGCCCCAGAAATCTCCTTCAGAACTTTAGCAGTTACGGCAAGGAGATATAAAGTTCTGAAGAAGATTGCTGGATCAATCGAAACTAAATTATAAAAAAGGGTAGTAAATAAAGCATTGTGTAACAGTAGTAATGTGAATAGATAATTTAGTATTATATGTTATACATTTGGCAAGGCAATAAGAAAGAGTAGTTATTAATAATTAAACAAGTTAATTTATTCCATTATTGAAATAAAAATTTCTCAAAATGATAGACACTCACTAAAATATTTTTTACACAGATTAATAACATTAAAAAGATTAAATATGTATAAGATTGTTAAATATATCAAAAAGTCCAAATTATGGTCTGCTTATCACATGGGTGCTAAAAAAGATATCATGATCCAAGATGCTATTACAATATCAATAGGAATTGATCTCAGATTATAATTTTTAACAACTTGGTGATAAAACATAATTTAAGTTTTGGAGATGCTACTTAAAAATTTATTGACATTTCAGAAAGTAAAGTGTAAATGAAATTAATACTGTCAAACATATCTGGAAGCTGTTCTCTTTGAATATTTTCTATGATGACTTCCAGTGTAGAAGATTGACTTCATGTAATAGCTGCTATAAGATGGTAATATGTATATAAAACAGTGCACTCTTGGACAAAATGTTCAACAATTTCTTCTTTCCTTGGGTATAAAGAGCATATTGCATCTATGTTTGCAGATGCTATTCTTTTAGTTAGGAAGGCTTTGGTTGAGAGAGCTTTGAGGATAGTTTTTATTAGGAAATCTGAGTATTGAGGCTCCATATATCAGAACTTGAATTTTTATATAATAGATTATTAGAAATCATAAGGAAAGAATAGGAAACTTTATAAGGGTCAGTGTTGGTTGTTAAATTATGGACATTCCAATAACTGATTTTTATTTTAGAATAATGTGAAAATGGTGCATACGAATTTCGATATGAAAGTATTTCAGGTACAAACTTTGATTAATATTTATTCTGTCATAAATATTTTACTTATAGTACTTGAATGGATTTTTAATGAATTTTTTAAATTATTTAATGAAATGTAAGAAAAAACTGAAAGAAAAACAATTGCTGCGACCGTGCTTTTGTGTTATACTTATTAGTAGACAAAATAAAATTTAAGCTTCACTTTACTGTTTTAATTATTATCATCAAATGAAAATTTTTGTATTCTCATGAGAAAAAAACTTTAGCAGAAATGTTTAAAATAAAATATCTGTTAGAATAACCAATTTAAATTAAAATACAAGGAATAGTAACTGAGCAACTGTTGAAGGAGTCTTTAAATTTACTATAGAGCATCTATTTTAAACTAAATGTCTAAATAAATAGAATTTTAATATTGAAAAAAAAAACCAAGGAATGCTTGAATTCGTCGAGCAAGGAAAACTAAACTAGAGAAATACATAACAATCAAGTGAGTGATATCTCAAAGATATAAAGTTCCACAAGGAATTAATAAATTAACACTGATCCTAATATTTAACATAGCTACTTACTTATTAAAATGTACATCTTTAAATTCAGTATTACTAAATAAAAGTTGCCAGTGGGATAACTTCAAATTCATTTTAAAAATGTGCGTCTTTAGATTTAGTTTTACTAAATAAGCATTGCAAGTTGGCTAACTTCGAACTCATTATGCCATAGCTATGTTTTATTTCCCTTAAAAAAGGATAATATGGGCTTATTTAAATATGGATAAACTTTAATCTGTGATGGAGAACAATCGTGAATGGTGCAGTGGGATAAAAGAAACTTTATGTACTTCTTCCTTTTCTTCTGCTGCTGCTTCTTCTTATTCTTCTTCTTCTTCTTTTTTTTTTTTTCTTCTTCTTCTTCTTCTTCTTCTTCTTCTTCTTCTTCTTCTTCTTCTTCTTCTTCTTCTTCTTCTTATTATTATTATTATTATTATTATTATTATTATTATTATTATTATTTTTCTTCTTCTTCTTCTTATTCTTCTTCTTATGCCTTTTCTTCTTATTCTTATTATTATTATTATTATTCTTTTTATTTTTATTTTCCTTCTTCTTCTTTTTCTTCTTCTTCTTCTTCTTCTTCTTCTTATTATTATTATTATTATATTTATTGATATGCTATGTGTTTATTCTAATTGATTATGTATTTTTAATTAAGCATTATGGTGAAGTTCTTGAGACCATGTTTTATTTTATTATGAAATGCCAGTGAAAATGTGAAAATATGGAAGAGGTTTAGGAATATTACTTTGCCAAAAGTTTAAATGAATATTTGCATCTTTATTCACATATATTTTTTTAAAGTGTTCATTGCTATGCCCGGGAGAATGAGTTAATTAAGATGTGTGTGCATTTAAAGTAATGATGTCCATTTCTTAGTTTAGAGAGTAAACCTTTAAATAAAATTTTATTCTTAAATTGTATTTGACTATTTGTAGTCTCTGCCTTAAGTCTTATGCAATGTTATATTGCTAAGACTACTAATATATGGTATGGCTGAAGATCTTTCAGCTCTATATAGCTATTTGAGTTGCATAGCTGGGTTTAAAAACATGTAGGTGTCTGAAAATTTCAGATTTTCTTCCCAATAGATAACTTCTAGATAAATGCTGGCTTTGGGTTGGTATTTTTAGATCTAGTGTCTGAACCTATTCTAGCATCTCTCTGGAGAGTGCCAAAGCACAAAACCAAGGTCAGAAGTTTGGGGGATCCTGACAGAGATATTTTAAATGCGCTGCATTCATAACAAAGCTAGTTGAGGAATTGGAAATCCTAATTGATTATATCTTACAAGCTTAAGAGAATTGGGTCATGTAATCTATGACTCTTATTTTAACTATTTATAGTCACTCTTATTTTAACTATTTATAGTCTCTGCCTTAAGTCTTAAGCAATGTTATATTGCTAAGACTACTAATATATGGTATGGCTGAGAGTTGGATAGCTGGATTTGAAAATGTAGGTGTCTGAAAATTTCAGATTTTCCTCTCAATAGATAAACTTCCAGATAAATACTGGCTTTGGGTTGCTCTTTTTAGATCTAGTGTCTGAACCTACCCTAGCACCTCTCTGAGGAGTGCCAAAGCACGAAACCATGGTCAGAGGTTTGGGGGGGATCCTGACAGAGATATTTTAAATGCTGGCTCTGGCTAAGCATTTATCACAAAGCTTGTTGAGGAATTGGAAATCCTCATTTGATTAAGTAGACTCAATATTTTTAAAGCTGTGCTTATTACATTGAACAATAGACAGGATGATGAATAAAAATATTTTGTCTTTGTCCCAGGTGGCCTGTATTGAATGCTATAACTATGTTGAAACTTTTATTATCATCATTAGTTTGGTGTTGTTTTATACTTTAAGAACAAATGATTGGGTTTCTAAATACATTAAAACGTTTTTGATAATAGGTCTAGCTTATTTATTAAGACCTCAATCTCTGATCTATTAAAAAAAATATACTTTCACCCGAAATATATGTACAATGGAATGAAATGTTTTTTTTTTTATATCTACAATTATAGTGCAACAAATGTTTATTATATATACACATATATCAATCAATCAATCAATCAATCAATCAATCAATCAATCAATCAATCAATCAATCAATAGTAGTCTGTCCAATAGACAGGTCCAGAGAGTAGTCACATCAGTTCATCCATTCTTCCATTCCATTATTTTCCTTGTTCATTTCTTCAATTCCACATAAGTCTTTCCATCTCTTATATCATCCAATAATATCAATATCTTCCATCCTTTTTTTTTCCACTCACCATTCCCTTCAAAAACATCTTTCATTAAACTATAATCTCTTCTTAATATATGTCCAATTCAGTTTCTCTTTCTCCTCTGATATTTTCAATCAATCTTCTTTTCTCGTTAACTCTTTTCAAAACTTCTTCATTTGTTATTTTACTCATCTAACTGATTTTTTTCTATTTTTCTCCCATGTCCACATTTCAAAAGCTTCCAATCATTTCTTAATTCTATTACTCTATGTCCATGTCTCGCAACCATACATTAATACACTCCACACATAACATTTAATTAATCTCTTCCTTAATTCTCTTTCCATAGGTCCACAAAATATCTTCTTTCTTTTTACAAATGTCACCTTTGCCAATGCTATTCTTCTTTTTACTTCATCTTCACTTCTTTCATCCTCACTTAACCAACTACTCAAATATCTAAATCCCTTCACCTGTTGAACCATGTCATCATGGAATCCAATTTAGTCTTTTTGTCCCTATCCATAAACACTTAGTCTTTTCAACATTAATCTTCATTCCATATGCCATACTTCCTTCTTCCAATCTATTCAACATATTCTGAAGATCCTTTTCCTCCTCAGCAATAAGAGCCATATCATCTGCAAATCTTATATACTTTATTACTCTCCCTCCAACATTTGCTCCTCCACAGTCCAAATAATTATTTAGCATATCTTCTAAATAAATATTAAACAAAACAGGTGACATACTACATCCTTGCCTAACTCCACTTTCTATATTCACTTCATCAGTCTCATTACTTCCAAATCTAACTCTTATCCTTTGACCATTATACATAGTCCACATCAATCGTCTTTCTTTCCAAAATATTCCTTTATCTCTTAAGATCAGTTTATTCCATATATATGTAAACAATAATGCAAAAAACTGTACTAGTTTTTTTAAGTAAATAGTAATTATTTTATAGTACTGAATTTTCATTTCTAATAAAAATTAGATATTTTTTACAGTAACTAAAAAATTATCAATCGTATATTTCTTATTCTCTAAGTTCATGGTTCTTTTCTTTTTAAAAGCATGATTTTCTTTAAGCTTTAATGAAAATAATAGTATTAAAAGCTTAAAACAATATCAAGATATGAATAAATTAAATTAAAATTGACAAATTCTTAAGAAACACACACAAAAAAATAATTTATAATATATAATACATTTTTTATAAATTTAAAATTTTTGTGATCTAATTTTAAAAAAAAAAAAAACATGATATAAAATATTTTTTCTTTATCATTATTTTTATTAAATTCTTGAATGTAGATTTATTTGCTCTAATGAGTTATTAAATAATAAGATTTGTGATTAAGAAAATATTCATCGTTATTATAAATCCCTCATTCTTTTATGCAAAACCATATTAAACTCAACCCATGATTTTTAAGAGTCTGGATTTCTTTGCCTACATTCCATCCTTTCTATATTCATCAGTATATAAATATTCATATAATTAGAGAGTATTTTAAGCCAGACTTTCAAGCTGTCTTCAAACATCCACTTCATCTTATGCAACCGATCCACATGACCACATGATATAAATAGTAGTAAAGTAGAATCTTGATATTATTTTGTGATACATTTATAATACGAGCAACCTCACCATAACATAATTAACAAGTGTGTTGTTTGGGAGAGGTGGGGATCATGTCATGTTTAAGTATTTCAGAAGAGACAAATTGGGCCTCAATCTATTTGAGTCCCCAGTTTATCACTATATTGAACTGCAATTTCTCATGTTAAAGATTCAAAATTAAATGTAATAGAATTGATTACCAGCTAAGAAAAGTTAAAAAATTTCATATTAGTAATCCAATAGAATTAGTGTGTTCAATCTTCTATTGAAGAGGTTAGATATCATGTGATCTCCTATGCAATATCCACGCAGTTATTTTTTTTATGGTAAATAAACCAAAGTATTCCTCATTGAAAAAATTAAAAGTTTGAAGTGGAGTTGGGCTGGACATATTGCTAAAAGAGATGATAATAGATGGACAATTGAAATTTTAAACTGGATTCCAAGAGATTGTAAAAGACACAGAAAGAGACCACATGTGAGATGGATGGGTGAAATAAGAAAGTGTACAGGGGTGATGTGGAGAAGAGAGGCTAACGATCAAAGAAGATGGATTAAACTTGGAGAGGCCTTCATCCTGCAGTGGATTTATAATGGTTGATAATGATGATGATGATTCATGATTGCAAATGTAATTAAAATTTAAATAAGATAGTGATTGCTATGGGATCTTCATGTGTTGGAATATATATCATACCTACACCCTGTAGAAAGGTGACTTTATATCACAATGATGTTTTTATTACTTCCACAATTAATCCCTTGATACTTATCTGACTAAGATTAACTCAAGACTTATCATCTATGACTATGATTATCTGCTTAACCTCAAGACCTACCCTTTATGGCTATGACTATCTGTTTAAAAGAATAATCCTATAACTGTTTGTGTCCTGGAAAATATCAAGGCTCTTTCATCCTAAATTTCAATCCCAGAATATGAGTTTGTCAGGAAGTTATTATAAATACTAACCCATAAAGTTCTTCAAAATTTAATTATGTATATTTATAAAAATACACAAACTGTATTAAGAACAAAACTTTAATAAATTACAAACTCTTTTTCAATAAAAATGCATTTAAATTAACCTACTTTTTGGTAGTCATGGTTAAAAACATGGCAATTTGGCATCAACTTCTGACCATCCAAATCCCATCACTTTTAATGCTACGGTTAAAGTTTTACCATCATTTGGAAAAATTATAAAAAGTTCCGTAAGATGCTTCCCTCTTTTGAATTATTTTACAAGTAAAAAAATCAATAAAACAGTCATCTAAAGTTTAACAAAAGAAGTAGGTGGTCTCTTCTTGAATCTTATTGGCTGTTACATTTCGACAACAAAGAAAATGGTTGTCAATAACTGAAAAGTTACGATTTGTTTTTCTTTCATTTTGAAAATGATAAATGAATGTTTTAGACCATTTTAAAAGTATTTTTTGACAAATTATAAATTATTTTGATAAAACATGCTAAAAATAAAATTATTTTAGAAAAATAGTTAAGACTTTAACAAAAATTATTTACTTGTTCTGCAGCGTAAAATTGGCAAAGAAATCACTGACATCACAAAACATTTTGGTTGGTGAATAATATTTATTTTAGATTTTTTGCTATCGAATATTTTTATAATTATAAATAAAAATTTACTTTTGAAAAAACTTTCGTTCACTTTCATAACATGACAATTTATTAATATACTTTTTACAAATGAAACTAAAGTGAATATAATATTAAAATATGAATGTATTTTGATGCTTGATTTTTGTGAATTGACACTTGAGCTTGTGAATTGACCAATTAAAAGTTTAGACTTTTACCTCACTTGGCCAATAAAATAATCAGCAAAAAAAAGGTTAATATGCTAAAAGTATATGTAATAAATGAATATCCTTAATAATATGAAAATAAAATACTGCCTAATGCTATGCTAGTAATAATAAATAAACCATTCAACATCACATGATCATCATTTTTTATGTTCACGCAATATGTTTACACAGAGGCAAAACTCTCCATACAGTAGTGACACTCAGTGCAAGCCAGAGTAATGAATGGATGCAGAAAGATTTGTGCATAAAATTCCTATCTAATGCCTCATCAATATTCCCAGATTAGATTGTAGTTGTGGCTTTCATCAGTGAGGAATCTTGAATCTGAAAGCACTGCACCTAGATCTTAAAACCTAATGCCCAATAGCATTATGACTGACTGTGGTTATTAAAGAATTAAAGACACCAAAAAAGTATGGAAGCAGAACTAAATTCAAATCTATAAGAATATACAAGCTAATGAGCATGAATTGAAAACATTGTGTTTTCAGTTTGGATTCAAATCTTTATAGTTAGCTAGTGAGATAAAAGATGGCTGCTGGAGAGTTACAATCGATCCTACGATCTAGATGCAGTGCTCTCAGATCCAAGCCTCCTAAGTCATGAAAGCCACAAGCTCAAAGAAACAAGTCTGGTGATATTGGATGAGTAGGCATTACATGAGATTTTATGTGCAAACCATCCTGCATCCATCGATTCACTGAGTGGCACTACTGTATGGAGAGGTTTGCCCCAGAGTAATAATAAATAAAATGGAAAAATCTTATAACATTATAATTTTAATACGAATTTGAATTTAGTTAGTATTCTAATGTTATATGATTTTCTATTTTAATAATATGAATATTTTGTTTTTAAGTTCTACAAGACATTAGTTCTATTTTAAAATCATTGTTAAAATTCTGTTTCTTTTAAAAGAAATGACATTACGTTCTTTAAGAAAAACTTTATTTTAAGCAACTTATTTTCAAAATCACTTTTTTGATTAGTTAAAATGCTTTTATACAGTTAATAGTTAATGAGGCACCATGCGGATTTAATAATGGTATTGCTTAAGTAAATTTGATGTCAAAAAATTGAAAATGATTTATTTTAGATTATATATATATATATAGCAGTGACGAAACGTGACTTCTTTAGGAATGGAAGCACACTACATCTTTTTTCTAATAACGTTTTTATTTTATTTGCCACAACAATTTTCACATATTTAAAAGATCGTGTATAATTTAAAATGCGATTTAGTTTAAATTATAAATCAATTTTATACTTTATTTTGCTTAGATCGCGTATATATATATATATATATATGTATATTCCACGTACCGCCATCATCTATATATATATAGCGTCTTGTTATTTGGCCGTTTGCTATTTTTTAAATTATTTTAAAATAATCTGTAAAAATTATATCACGCCACACCTGCGTTTAGGATGGTCGGATGATGAAATCAAAATTTTATTAAAGACAATAAATGTTTGTTGAAATATATTTTAGTGTATTTATCAGAAATGGATGGCGTCAAAGTTGTGAGTGGGGGAAGTTTGACAATGGTAAATGAAAATATAACAATTTACTCTAGATAAATACTTTGCATATAATAAAGATATACATGAGAGATAGTGACCTGGACCAACTGATGAATGCTAGTTCAGCACGAAATGCCTCTTGGGGGTCATTTGTGTTTTATTATATCTTTATTTATATGAATTTAAAAATAATGGGGAAGTATGGAGGTGTTTATTATATATATAAAGATATTACATTCAGAACAGAGAAAGGCGAATAACTCCGTGTGTGTAAATTTAAAAAATCAGATATATTAATCTTTAACTGAGGTTTAAAGTTTATATCTGTGCCAGAGATAATCTCTAGTTGCGAAAATGATTAGTAATAATCATTATTGTATTTATCTGAAATGGATGGCGTCAAAGTTGCGAGTGGAGGGAGTTTGACAATGGTAAACGAAAATGTAACAATTTACTCTAGATAAATACTTTGCATATAATAAAGATATATATGAGAGATAGTGACCTGGGTCAACTGATGAGTGCTGGTTCAGCACAAAATGCATCTTGGGGGATCATTTGTCTTTTATTATATCTTTATTTATATGAATTTAAAAAGAATGGGGCAGTATAGAGGTGTTTATTATACCTATATTTTAAGTTGTAAACAAGATTTAGTTAATCGTGTCGATTGCTAAAAATCTTGTGGGAAAGTAAATAAATGGTCAAATATAAGAAAACATTCTGTTCATAGATTAAAACAAAACCTAAAAGTTATTTTGGTCTCTAAAAATATCAAATTTTAAAGATGCTAATTGCTAACTTCACAGGGAAAATTTTGTTTATTAAAAATGTAACTTCATCATGAGCAAGTGTAAATAGTATCAGTTTTTTGCTACATATATACTCAGTTACACCCCCGTTTGAATTTTAGGATTGCCGAGTAGTTAAGAGATTGTGCTGTTCCTTACGCTCTAGGAACGGTGATCTCTGTCTCCATCCTACGTGCCATAGTAAAAGCAAACATAGCGATGGATAATCTACCTGACAGAAACCTACTGCAGTAGTCTCAAGTAGAGAACTGCTGCCCAGGAGTTAGGTAATAACCTTCACAACTACCGCAAGAGCTCTCAGATTAACTTTAATTATTCATTTTCAAAACTATAGCTATAATAAAATTAAATAAACACCCAATTTAAAGTCAAATAGTCCAAATTTTTCTTTTACTGCAACCTATAAAACCAATAATAAATACAGCTTGATTTACTATAAAATAGCTCTAATAACTGAAACACAGGCTTAGTATATACCTGTGTCTATATATGTAATATATAGGGTATATGAGCACAGACTTTCACACCACCCACAAACTCTCCACTCTATAATAACACTGATACACTTGAACACATATATGTTGAAAAGGTAAATAATCACCAATATCCGTATTTCATGCTAAAACAGCAATCATCAGTTGGTCCAGATTACCTTCTCTACACATATATGCTATAAGTGCTCAGATACATATTAAGGTAGCCAATCTTCATACTTTAATGGACAGGCTTCAGTCTACTCCACACTCCAACTCTTCAACTGTCCATCCAATTGAAAATCTGATGATGGAACGCTCAAAGGCCACCCTGAGGCCGAGATTCTTGTCACATCCATATTGACCATAAGTCAATCTGACCCCTCATGTATAGGACATAATCCATTTAATACATGTACAAGGGATGGGCAGACATCTCTACTATGTAATAACTGAAACACGGACCTGTGTCTATATATGTAATATATAGGGTATATGAGCACAGACTTTCACACCACCCACCACTCTCCTATATATGAGGGGTCAGATTGACTTATGGTCAACATGGCTGTGGCAAGAATCTCGACCTCAGGGTGGCCTTTGAACGTTTCATCATCAGATATTTTCAATTGGATGGACAGTTGAAGAGTTGGAGTGTGGAGTAGATTGAAGCCTGTCCATTAAAGTATGAAGATTGGCTACCTTAATATATATCTGAGCACTTTATATCATATATGTGTAGAGATGGTAATCTGGCCTAACTGATGATTGCTGGTTTAGCATGAAATACGTGTATTGGTGATTATTTATCTTTTCAACATATATGTGTTCAAGTGTATCAGTGTTATAAGATAGAGTGGAGAGTGGTGGGTGGTGTGAAAGTCTGTGCTCATATACCCTATATATTATAAAATAGCTCTGTAAAATCTATTATCTTGAACCTATTAAAGAGATAAACTTAATAATTATTTTGTTAATTAAATTCTGTTTTACTCTCATATTTGCTGTGAAATCTGTGCTCTTTAATATATTTAAGTTCTTAATATTTCATTTAGATATGTGATGATATGCCAAATATATTTCGAACCAGCAAGCGGATATATTTAAATAATTTTATCCCGAAGATAATATTTCTATCTTCAATTTAATAATCATGATATAACGTTTAGTCATATTACTTCCGAATCGCAGTTTTGAAATTAAAATTCATTAATTAATAACTGATCGCTTTGCGATCATTGCAGTAATTTATATCAACTCTGAATTCGATTTCATATATAATTGTTATGGTTTGGTTTGTTATACTGATAAATTAGGATTTTAAGCATAGTTTGAATTCTGGGCAGGGAGACATTAATAAGGCATATTTAGTTATTTTTATTAATTCCAATCCTCTTAAATATGCTTTCCCTCCCTTTTTATTTAAATCTGTTTAGAGATGCGAACTGTTTGTTAAACGAGAGTATTAATATATTTAAGTAACCCCTCTCCCCTTATAGCATATTTTAAGTGCCTATAGGGCTAGTTTGACCAGTTCTCTCTATAATATATGTCATTCGGAATTTATCCCAAACTAAGATAACCTTTAGTTATATTTTTATATTGAACTATTTTCATCATCTAATATGTGAATTGAATGTCTTTAGAAAAAATTAATTTTATTTAAATATTCCAATTACATTCGACTGTTAGTAATAGCACATCAAACAGATTAATATATGCACAAC
Organism: Epiperipatus broadwayi; assembly: GCA_028023455.1. NCBI lineage: Eukaryota > Metazoa > Onychophora > Udeonychophora > Euonychophora > Peripatidae > Epiperipatus > Epiperipatus broadwayi. Next base: position 845,350 of record JAQFVV010006505.1, read on the forward strand.
GTTTCGAGAGGTATTATTCTCCCCTCTTCTTCAAGTGTTGCTGGCCTGATCAGTGACAGTACTAGCATGGGATTCGAACCTGAATTCTTAGATTCTAGAGTACTGAATTTTAAGGTAAGCTCTCAATTGGTTAGAGTGTTACCTTAAAATTCAATACTCAAGAATCTAAGGGTCTAGGTTTGAATTCCATGCTATCACTGTCACTGGTCAGGCCAGCAACACCTGAAGAAGAGAGGAGACTAATACCTCTCAAAACATTGTGCGTATACTAACCCATTTGATGTGCTATTACTAATAGTTGAATGTATTTGGAATATTTGAATAAAGTTAATTTTTTCTAAAGACATTCAATACACTAGATGTGATATGTCGGACTATTTCCATCATCTATGAGTGAATGTTGAATGTATAGAACATTTTAAACTTTATTTAAACTTTCCAATTACAAACAACTTATTAGTAATAACACACAAATAGACAATACAGGTTAGTAATTACACAACGTTTTGAGTAGTATTATTCTCCACCCTTTTTTGACAGAATAGTTCATGTGGTTGAGCATTTGCCTTAAATTCGATATTCAAAAATCTAAAAATGCGAGTTCAACTTCTAAGTAAATATTGTCACTGAGCATATAGTCCAACAACACCTGAAGAAGGGTGGAGAATAATATTACTCAAAACATTGTGTAATTACTAACCTGTATTGTCTATTTGTGTTTATTATTAACAGGTTGTTTGTATTTGAAAAGTTTAAAATCTACTATACATTCAACATTCATTCATAGATGGTGGAAATAGTCCAACATATCACATCTAATAATATACTATCATCACAAATTTTCAGACAAACATTCAATACACATATTAGATTATGGAAATAGTCCAATGTAAATATACAACTAGAACACCATCATCACAAACCTTTAAGAAAACACTAAGATAATCTTTAGTTTGATGGATGACAATTTGCATCATTACTGAGTTATATTATTAGTTTCGAATATTAGAGAAACTTAGTAAACAGTCACAATATTATCGCTGTAGTAATTAAATTATATTTCTGGCTAGCATTGTTATTTATCACTTGGAAAACTGTGATATTAAATGAATATTATGTTGGCATAATAAATTCTTATATGAAGTATATTCTCTTTCACTCTCTTTGCATATCTTCATATAATCATATATATATATTTCTTATAACACTTCTTTCATATACACTTCAATGCAAACAATTTTTCTTAAAAACTTCTTTATTTTCCTTACAGTTTCAACTGTCCAGCAGTCTTCATCAGACTCTAATTTTTTTCTCTGCTTTAGAAGAAGATTATAGCTCTGATGAAGACTGCTGGACAGTCGACACTGTAAGGAAAATAAAGAAGTTTTTAAGAAAAATTGTTTGCATTGAAGTGTATATGAAAGAAGTGTTATAAGCAATATATATAAAATCTTATATGCATAGATTATTTGCTGAACACAAAAGTCAGCTGACACTTTTAAAGGAGTCCAAACACTGTATTACATGGGAATGATTACATTTCATTGTATAATGTCTGCAAGCATCTATTTGATCTCAATGTGACTCTGAATAGTATAATTTAATTTATTTTGTTTTTCATTACTAATAATTTTAATAAATGTATCCAAATTTATCCTGTCTTCATTATTTTTTTTATCATATCCCAATCAAATCCACTTTACTTATTAATTATACTACTGGATATTATTAAGCAAAATGTCAATATTATATTAGCTTAGCTATTACTAGATGCTTAATTGAATTTTATGTGATGTGTGTGTGTGGTTAGCCATAGGGTCTCATGTTTCTTCCTGTTCAGAGCTGGCTCATGATTAAAATTAAGGCCCATGTGTAACCTCAGAATTGTCACTCATATAGTGTTAAATCATGGAGTACTGGTGAATGAATTGGAGCTTGGTATAAAGTCTGGATCTTACCATCCCATTCAATCGACTTTAGTATATTGGACTCTGGATTTTCGTGAATGTACAAATCTGACCATTACAATATAAATAATACATTATCAATATATTATCTACCAAATGCTTTTAACATTCTTAAGCTTTAATTGAAAATTAGATTTTAGCTTTGTGTAAACTTCTTATAATCAACATATAATGCATTGGTCAAATTCATTCCTTGCCATATATAAAAACAATTCAACATTGAAAGTCAACAGAAATTCCATTCAAAAATAATGAGCTTGTCAAGCATTGGTGGTCAAGAGGTCAGCGACAGTTGCTTTACAAGCAGTTGTCCCAGGTTAGCAGATTCACTTCCTGGCTGATGCTATGACACATAAGAAAAATAATGAGCTTGAATTATTTATTCTTTTTTTGTGTTGATCAGACCATGAATAGTTTAAATATAGATAATACATTATCAATATATTTTTTATTTTGTAAATGCTTTTAACATTCTTAAGTTTTAATTATAAATTAGATTTTAGCATTGTATGAACTTCTTATAATCAACCAATAATGAGTTGGTTAAATTCATTCTTGGCCATATATAAAAACAATTCAACTGAAGGTAAAAAACTTGAAATTCAACAGAAATTCTATACAATAAAAAAAAAGTTTGAATATATATATATTTAAAAAGTTTGAATAGTTAATTCTTTTTTTATGTTAACAAAATAGTCCAGATTTTTTTTTTACGTTTTGCAAAATAGTTATATACACTAAATGTAATTTTTGTTTTTAATACACTATTGTATGTGCAATTTGTTGGATTGATTTTGTCAGGTTGAATATGTACATATTTTAGTGATTTTTTAAAAGTGAAGTTTAATTAAAGCTTTTGAAAGTTTTAGTGAATTTTTCTACAGAAGCACTCATTCCATTCAATACATGGACACTTCATCCCTGACATATATATATAAGACATATTTTGTGGGTTCATCCCTGTTAAAATATTTTAAATATTGATATACCGATGTCTTTCTACCTTTTGTCACCCAGTGGATGACTTTCACCAAGTCAAAATGTCAGTATAATTAAAATATTTTAACACAGATGAACCCACAAAATATGTCTTTTATATATGCAACCCATGAAGGTCTTCGTATAAACATATATATATATATATATATATATATATATATATATATATATATATATATATATATATATATATAATAGCTGAAATACAAGGCTTATATATACCTGCATCTATATGTAATAGACAGGGTATGAGCACAGACTTTCACATGACCACCACTCTCCACACTATCTCATAACATGATACACCTGAAACACATATGTTGAAAAGATAAATAATCACCAATATACGTATTTCATGCTAAACCATATATATATTAAAGTAGTCAAATACATGTACACAATAGTATATATACTAAGAAGTATCTTTATTTAAATAGTATTTCCTCAAACACCCACAATTCAATCATATTTTTGCATTAAAATTGTCACTATTAATAAAACAAATGATGTTTAAGCATCAAAGTGACAGAAACAAGATCATGATTTACGAATCTCCAAAATCTGCAATTTCCCCATTCTGCTACTCTGTGCAGAACATATCATTATTAACATTCTATATTAATGTAGCTATTATTAATTATATAGTACATAATTGAACTTATTTAAAACATAGAAAATTTTTTTAGCTAATCATAAATTGTAATACAATGACATGGTCATAAAACCAGTATGCTGTTAAATCTACCATGAAATAAAAATAGCTTTTGACTAAATTGATAATACTTATGGATCTGAGACTTGGACACTTAATAAAGGGCCAATATATAGACTTCATGCCACTCAAAGAAAAATGAAGAAATGCATGTTAGGAGTAATAAGAAGAGATCAAAAATGCAATATATGGGTAAAAAACAAACAGGTGTTATTGATATGATAATAGATGGCCAGTTGAAATATTAAACCAGATTTCAAGAATTTGAAAAAGACCCAAAAGAAGCCACATGAGAGATGGATGAGTGAAATAAGAAATTGTGCAGGGGTAAGTGGAGAAAAGAGACTAGAGATCAGAGGTAGATTGAACTTTAAGAGACCTTTATCCTGCAGTGGATTGATAATGGTTGACAATGATGACAATGAATGAATTGCAACAGAATTCCAAAAATTATATACATCAGCAATGTTTTTGTAGGATAGGCAGATCCAATTTACACTACATACATTATTGTAAAGACATTCCAAAAATGCAATATTGATTGTTTTTGTTAGGAAAACATGCTTGAGAATAGAATGATTAAGTCTTCCAAAAATAAAGTTTGATCCAAAAAAGTAATAGAATAGCATCAAAAATAGATTAAACTTCAAACATATGATATATGTAACTATTTAATGTATAGAGTTATCCATTTATAATTACTTAATTAGAAAGCACATTATTTAGCCAATAAAAGGTAATTATTCCAAGCTAAGATAGAAAGTAAATCTGTCAGACTAATTGCATTTAAAAGAATCCTTTTACTATTCTAAGTAGGACAGAATCACACCTGAACTCACACCTCAGGTCATGTACAAGATGACTTGCCCACAAGCTAACTGCCAAGCTGCATATTATGGGGAGACCAGAACCAATATTGCCAACAGAATGGCTCAGCATAAATACATTTACATTAAAACTAAAACCAAACAGGAAGGGAATTTCATCTTTGTTGAGCATGAAAAAACAACAAGACATAGATTCCAACCCACATCTGCTAACATTGTTTTCTCAGAAAGATACAATGCTAAATGAAAGATTAAAGAAGCATTACACATAGCAAGTGATCCTAGGTCCATTAATCGAAGAGAAGCCTGCTTTGCCCTGTCCCAAAAATGGAAGTTGTAACTAATTTGCATTATTTTGCATAAATTTTCCTTCTAACAATGCAGTTTTTAACAAAATAGTAGCTATGAATAGAAGTCTCTCAAATGTGCTCAGTTAATATAGAATTTTTCTATATATACTAGCTTCATTATCTGTGCATACAGTATATATTGTGCCATTACAATTTAGTCACTAGCTAAATTTATAGTAATGTGCATGTAGAAAAGGTAAACCAAAAATCATCATCACAATTTTATATAACCATAAAAGAAGCTGTAGGGCATCCAAGTTCAAACCCTACAAGGTCCAGTTCTAAAAGCTTTAAACAGAGAAAGAATGGGTCAACAATTACATGCTTTACTTGTTTGTGTGTTGATAGAAAGGTAATACACACATTTAAACTATTTAATATTTAATTTTTCTTTAAAAAGCAAAGTTATAATGCATACATATAGGCAATGTATGTGTAAATTATTTAATTGTTTTATATTTCAAATATTAAACATTTTAACTTTCTTTAAAACTAACCTATGCTTGATCAATTCTAATATTTTATTCTATACTTTTATTTTGCTTTTCTTTAATTATAATTGGGATTTAAAAGTTACAGACTTAATTAAATAATTGGGTTATAATTACTAAGCTAGCAATCATATTATTTAAGGTTAGTTTATGAATGATTTGAAAGAATGAAGGATGTGTGTACATTACATACAAAAATTTACATTTCCTAAATATTGAAAGAAAAGGAAGTATTAAATCTGTCAAATTATTTTTTTTTGTACAATTTTTTTTTGTTAAAAGAGGAAATCTGTTTAATCAGATATCGATCTTTGTAGCAATTTTTTTTTTGTAAATGATTGTTTCACTTTGGAAGCTTATAATGGGTCAGAGCTCTAAATTTTGAAATTGTCTTATCTCAAGATCTAAAGAAGGAAGCTCAAAGATTTGAAGTGTTACCTGGATGTTAAAAAGAAGAAAAAAAAAGAAAAGAAAGGAAATAAGGATTGAGTCTATTTTTTTTTTAAACAAAAGTGTCTGGAAAAAGGATTAAACTTTTCAGTTGAAAAATAATTTAGTTGAAAATAAATTAGAGATCTAATTAAAACAAATTTGTCCAAAAATAGCAAGTGATGCTATCTCTGATTGGTTAAGTTAGCTAAAAATTGGATATAAAAAGCTGTCTTGAATTATTATTAAGATTATTGTGATTGATTCAGATTGTTAAACTATCAAATTGAATGCTGAAAATATAAAAAAATGTCTTGCTAGAAAAATTATATGTATGTCCCATCGGTTCCGGACCATCTGGGGAAGCTGCACATCACATAGGAAAGAAAAGATGTGTCTAAAATAATATTCTACACCTTTCAACTGACCAGAGAAATAAGATGTTTTTAATAGAAGGAAGAAAGCATTCACCTGCATTCAAAGAAGATGAATTAATCTACTGATAAATATTAATCATCAAGTCCAATTAATTGTTACAACAACTGATTTTAAACTCAAGAAAATTTACAAATGGGAAAACAACTGCTGTATTTCATCCACATGCTTGACAGGAAGAGAAGAAAAATTAATATAATGATTTCCAAATTATCCACTAAAGCAAATAACCTCAATAGAGTCACCATCATCAAATAGTTATACACCTCAAGAAAGAGATTGTTCCCACATAAAACGGAAATGGTAGCTGCAGAAATATAAACCTTATACAAGACAAGTTTGAACCCTTGGAAATTCGCCACAAACAAAAGATCGGTAATATGACTTTTTATATCTATTTTCTTTATGATATCAGTCTTAATAAACATTTTAGCAATAAAGTGGTATATTTTATTTAAAGAACCTTTAAAGACTATTCAGATCGATTAAAAACAAGAATGTCTTACTAATAATAACTTTGAGCTTCATAAATGATCTTGAATGTATGAAAATTATTTGTTTATTAATTTTACAATATTAATGTGTAAAACAATTTTTTTTTTTATGGTGTTATGATTTTAGTTTTAACTGATATATTATTATTATTTTGGTTTTTAATAATATTTTGTTATTATGGGATAAAACACGCACATACATAATAATATTTTTATATGTGTATAATTGGGAGTGAATGTGAAATAATGAGTAGTATTAGAATATTAGATTATTTTGTTTCAAGTTAAGTATAGATTTCAGCGCTTGGAAGGGAGGGGGAGAAAATAATTTAAAACTCTTTTCTAAAACTTGCTCTTTCAATTTTACTAACATTTTTTTTTTACATTCTATTTACATGTTGGATTTTTAAAGTATGTGTGCTAATGAGCAGATAATATTTTTTTTTAAATACTTTTCTCATGGAGTGAAAATCATGGTCAATGTGACGTCCAACTTAATACAAAATACATTTGAAGGGAAAGGGGGAAGAACTTAAAATTAATCTGAGGATTGTTATATAATCAATTATTATTATTATTATTCATGTCAATTTTCATATTTATCTAGAAATTTTTATGTATATGTTAGAAATGTAGTAATAAATATTAGTTTGTTTTATTAAACGAGGCGTATATATTTCATTAAGTGTAGTCTTGGTTAAGTGTGATTATTCATCATCATCAATGGTTGAATATTAGTTATTTAAGATATAAGTAAATATGCTAAAATTAAGCAATAATTATGAATTTCTTTATAAAAATTAGTTTTATGTTTAGGCTTAGTCCTAGAGCTGTAGTTGAAACCCTTGTCATTATTGTTATTATTATCATCATCATCATCGTCATCAACATTTTAATTAATGAGCTGTTTAACTGTTTAAAGGCCATAAATAAATATTGATTTTATAATATTTAGTGATCTCTTAGTATTATTATAACCACATCCCATCATCTATTTCATGCAAGGATGAGTGAATTGCCATCCTAAATTAGTTATATATAATCTGAGCTAGTAAACTTACAAAACTATTGAAACACATTTGTTATGCTAAGATCTGAGAAATGATTTATGTCTAATATACTCCACTTTGGTTTAAAGATGTTTTACTTTTACCTAAATATTAGTGCTTATAGTGATATGGCTCAAAAAGCAAAATCTTCCATTTTATTATAAATAAAGTACCAAGAAGGGATTCAAACCTGGTACATGTGAAAGGTTATCAGATATAACCGTGTCTAGATTCAGATAATCTAGTGGCGCCCTGCTAGACCATATTCACTTAGTATTTGTTTAAACATGCACTTAACATCAAACCAAGAAATGAAAGGGGATAAGATCTACTGCCTGTATACCTGAGTTATATTTTATTGAATTACTAGTGTACTCACTTCACGTGATTTCATATACCTGAGTTATAATACATTTCAAATACATTGCTATAATAATTTGCTTATAATTCTTGATAGTGTTATATTTTGAACCTTTACTTATGATCATTCTATGGACTACTCAGGTATGGTAATATCTTTTTTTTGATTCTTTAATTATGTTACAATATATATATATATATATATATATATTGTAACATATATATACTAGCTTCATTATCTGTGCATACAGTATATATATATATATATATATATAGTGTTCTAAGTAAAGTGTTTTTTAATTAAGTAATTATAAATGGATAACTCTATGCATTAAATATTTACATCTAAACATTCATTAGAAATACATAATATATGGGTTTGCCTGAAGGTTTGTGATGATGAATTTTAGTTGTATTTATATAATGGACTATTTCCATCACCTAATATTGAATATTGGGTGTTTTTATAAAAATTTAATTTTATTTAAATTTTCAATTACATTCAACTGATACCATGCAGGTTAGTATGTTTGCCATTCACAGACAAATTTGCATTTTATGCCAAACTCATTTTTATTTTTATATTCCTTGATTTTATACCTTTGTTTTTATTTTCTATATTTAAAATTGTAATACTCATTTACAAGTGTCTGCTAATGATGATGATAATTAAGATATAATAGATTGTTAAAGATATGTTAAGATAGATTATAGAATATATGTGAAATAATAGAAGAAAATAAAGTTAATAGATAAGATTAAAAAAGAAAATAAGAGAAGATCAAAGCAAGAATTTTTATAGATGGATGTCTGGTTTGGTATGTAGGACCTGAAACTAGAAGTAACGATGATAATTAGAAAAAAGTTTGATATTGTTTTTGTATCAAAGACAATCATAAAAAATATAACATTTTATAAAAATAAATAAAATTATTAATTCCTTGATCAGAAAATAATCAAATCTACATACAATATGGATAGATGAGCTACATAATTTTCTCAAGACATTTGTTATGTTGAGAGCCATTCAAGACTAGTGGAATAAAAAAATCTGTAAATATTTGAGAATGATTACAAATCCGATATTTTATGTATTTCATCATCATTTTCAACCATTACTGATCCACCACAGGTTGAAGATCTCTCCAAGTTCAATCCATCTTCTCTTATATCTAGCTTTTCTTCTTTCCTAGCACACTTCCTTATTTCATCTATCCATCTCACACATGGTCTTTTTCTAGATCTTTTACGATTTCTTGGATTCCAATTTAACATTTCAACTGTCCATCTATATTTATATCGTCATCATTTTCAACTATCCACTTCAGGATGAAGATTTCTCCAAGTTCAATCCATCTCCATTGAAATATAGCTTTTCTTCTCTCCTAGCACACTTCCTTATTTCATCCATCCATCTCACAAGTGGTCTTTCTCTAGGTCTTTTACAATCTCTTGGAATCCAATTTAAGATTTTAATTGTCCATCTACATTTATATCATCATCATTTTCAATCATTACTGACCCATTGCAGGATGAAGATCTTTTCAACTTCAAGGCATGTTGGGAATTTAGACAATACATAATAACATTTATTATCTTCTTGCCATTTTTGTCACAATCTTTCAACACAAATTTTTTAGCATCACAATTTTAGGGTTAAATTATCAATTTAAACAGGTTTTACATCACTTAAAAAAGTCTCTTTATCATTATTGGTGGCCTCTCATGGCCACTCTAATACCAGAAACAAATGATATAAAGACAAGTAAAAACAAAGTGTTAAAAATGAGTTTCGTAACAATCATATACTGTCTTTCCCAAAAATAAAATTCTGCTCCATAACACACCCCAGAGCTTGTTTTTGGGAGATGTCTTACCTTTTTATGCATAATTCCACATTTATTTATGTATCAGAATGTACATTTATTCAAAATGGTAATTGAAGAATTATGAGATACATGGCAAACAATTGCAGGGAATAAAAGTCTGAAATCGTTTTTTTTTATTTCGCACGAGTATATAATTGTAAAAAAAAAAAAAGACAATTATATACTCGTGCGAAATAAAAAAAAACGATTTCAGACTTTTATTCCCTGCAATTGTTTGCCATGGTTAACAGTTACAAATACCTTGGTCAGATTATTAATACAGATGAAAACATAATGGGGGAAATTAATCATAGAATTAAACTTGGTTGGAGCGCTTTTGGTAGAAATAACTTGATACTAAAAGGAAATATGCCTATGTGTTTGAAAAGGATGGTTTTTAACAAATGTGTTTTACCAGTTCTTACTTATGGATCTGAGACTTGGACACTTAATAGAAGAGCAATACAGAGACTTCAGACCACTCAAAGGAGTATGGAGAGATGTATGTTGGGAGTAACAAGAAGAGATCGAAAACGCAATGTATGGGTAAGACAACAAACAGGTGTTACTGACCTTATTGAAAAAATTAAAAGATTGAAATGGAGTTGGGCTGGACATATTGCTAGAAGAGATGATAATAGGTGGACAATTGAAATTTTAAACTGGATTCCAAGAGATTGTAAAAGACCCAGAAAGAGACCACATGTGAGATGGATGGATGAAATAAGAAAATGTGCAGGGGTGTTGTGGAGAAGAGAAGCTAAAGATCGGAGAAGATGGATTAAACTTGGAGAGACCTTCATCCTGCAGTGGATTGATAACGGTTGATGATGATATAATTGTAAGCATATCTGTTATAACACAAGGTGTATATAATAATTCCAAAATATGTAGCAAAAATTGTAGGAAGTAAAACTCTGCATAGTTTTCTTTATTTCACATGAATGTATAATTGTAAGCACATCTGTTATAACACATTTATGTAATAATAAAGTTTATAATTCCAAACATAAGCCCTTCTAGTTAATTTTCATTTTAAAAAATAAATAAAGCATTTGACAATATAGTGAATATTTTCATATCATCTGTTGGTCACATGGTATTGTGCCAGCATTTTGATTGGTTATTTGGCAGGCTTATGATCATACGATCTTAGAGCTTCTTTACATTTCCAGAGCAGTGCCGCTGTGATTTTACCAAAACACATTTGCAGGACAGAGAAATAATGTTTGTTAAGTATTTTTTTCTTTTTCTAATTAGGGCTTATTTTTGGGGTAGGGCTTATATTGAAAACATTCTAAAAAAATCATGCTAGGGCTTATTTCCTGGTTAGGTCTTATTTTCAGAGGAACACGGTAACACAAACAGGGCAACATATATAGCATGATAATCTTTTTAGTATATTCGTTTAATGTATTAAAATGATATGCAACAACTTTTTTATCTTTGTCATCTTATTGTATCTCTGTTTTATTCTGTCTTTAGCCATACCTTCCCAGGGAAAGATATTGCTATAGAACTCCATAGAGTAGTTACTAGGGGTAAATGAAGTATGCCTCTCCTTAGAACATCATGCTTAATTTTAGAAAAACATTTTTTATACAATCTATTACTTTTTAATCATTTTGTATACTTCATCAAATAAAAATATCAACATCATCATCTTCAATCATTATTGATCTATTGCAGTATGAATGTCTCTCCCAGATCAATTCATCTTATTTGATATCTAGCCTCTCTTCTTCGTATCACCTCAGCACACTTCTTTATTTCATTTATTCATTTTCCACATGATCTTTTTTAGATGTTTTACAATCTCATGAGATCCAGTTTAAAATTTTTGTTTTCCATCTATTGTCATTTCTTCTAGCAATGGTTCAGTGCAACTCCATTCTCTCAATTATTTCAATGATGTCAATAACACCTACTTTATCTTTTTATCCATGTATTTCATTTTAGTTCTCTATTTGTTACCCCTAAAATACACCTCTCCATACTTCTTTGAGTGGCCTGAGGTTTCAGTATTGCTCTTCTGTTAAGAGTCTAAGTTGGAGATCCATAAGTAAAAACTGGTAAAACATGTTTATTAAAAATCTTCCTTTTCAAATACACAGACATATTTTTTTTAATACTAAGTTATTTCTACCAAAAGCACTCCAACCAAGTTTAATTCTATGATTAATTTCATCTGTTGTGTTTTTACCTGTAATAATAATCTGACCAAGGAATTTGTAGTTGTTAGCTTCTTCTAACTCATCATTATTAATCTTTATCTTTTTTATTTGAGAAAATCCATTGAAAATTAGTTTAGGTGTATTAAAATTTACTTTTAGTCCTACCATTTTACTCCTGAAACTCTAAAACATTATTTGCAAAAACAATTACCTCATGTACAGAATCTAGATAAATTCAATAATATCAATTTACTTTTACTTGTTTAGCTTCCCATTTCAATCCACAAAATATTTTTTTGAAAAACAGCTGAAATTTTTTTCAAAATATGGAGTCACCCTGTCAAGTGTTGGTAGTCTAGTGGTTAACATTGCTGCCTTCCAAGCAGCTGGCCTAGGTTTGCTTCCCGGTCAATGCATTTGACATAGGAAAAAAATGGAGTCACCCTGTCTTATAACTTTGCTCAATGTTAATCTTCCTAGTATCATTATGTAATCTAATTGTTGCTGTTGCTTTTTTATAAATATCCTTCAGAATATGACAATATCCTCAATCTATATACCTTGATGATCCAATGCTTTAATCACTAAATAAATGTTTATAGAATCAAATGCCCTTTCACAATCTACAAATCCAAAACCTAAAGACAATTCATATTCATACTCTCTTGACACTTGGATCTGATCCATTATGCTAAAACTATTTTCAAATTCAGCTTGTTTTTTTAGTTGGCTAAAATCCAAAGTTTGCTATAAATAAGTTGTAATTATTTTGGTAAAAATTTTATGAATAACTTCATGATAAAAGAATGATAAGTTGGTAATATTTAATATTAATATTGCATTCTTCCAATCATCTGATACATCTTTATTATTTAGATAATTGGTATATACCAATTTTTCTAATTCTTTAACTGCTTCTTTTAAGACATTGATTATAATTCCATCATTACCTGGAGCTTTTTCCTTCTTCACAAATTTAATTGCATGTCTCACTTCTTCATTTAAAATCCTGGGCAATTCATAAAATATAGTAGTTGAAGGAGATAGTTTTCCTTGTTCTTCATTGCTATATAATTCATGATAGAGCTTTTCTATATTTTTATGTCATCACTGTTTATAGTAATAATTTCATATTTTTTTGTTGCAGAAATAAGTTTCTTACTAATACCAAAATGTTGTTTAAAATCTTGAGACTTTTATTTTCTTCTATAACTTTCCTTACTAATTCATAATGATACTTTTTTGTATCTTTTATCAGTTCTTTTTCACACTATTTTACAAAATTTCAAGATATTCAATACTTTTTAATGCATGAGATGTGATATGTTGGACTATTTCCATCATTTATGAGTGAATGTTGAATGTATAAAAAATTTTAAACTCTATTTAAACTTTCAAATACAAACAACTTGTTAGTGATAACACACAAATAGACAACACGGATTAGTAATTACACAATGTTTCGAGTAGTATTATTCTCCACTCCTCTTCAGGTATTGCTGGCCTATATGCACAGTGACAATATTTGCTTAGAAGTTGAACTCGCACCTTTAGATTCTTGAATATTGAATTTAAGGCAAACGCTCTACCAACTGAGCTATTCTGTCAAAGGCAACATATAGTAGAAATTTGATATATTTATATATGAGGGTTGGGTCAAATCCTCCTGAGTCCTTCAATTGTCTATTTGTGTGTTATTACTAACAAGTTGTTTGTATTTGGAAAGTTTAAATAAAGTTTAAAATTTTCTATACATTCAACATTCACTCATAAATGATGGAAATAGACCAACATATCACATCTTATAATATACCATCATTACAAACCTTCAGACAAATATTTTTAATGCATCCTTTTTATATGTTTTCATATTCCTTCTTTTTTTCATATATTGTCTTGCTGCTTTTTTGCACCAACTATCTTTATTTTAGTTTTTAAAAGTGTATCAGTTATCTTCCTATTGATTTCATTCAAATTTGAATCATGTTCAAAATCCGTTAAAATTTGAAAACGATTAGCAACTAGTAATTTAAATTCATTGAAATATTTTCTGAAAATTAGGATTATTAACTGTGAATATTATTTTTCTTAAATAAATTTTATCTTTCTAGTTTTGCATTAAGGTATATGTTACATATCACTAATCGATAATCACTTCCTGTGTTGAATTTATTAATTTCATTACAATATTGAAATATGTATTTTCTGTTAAAATATCCAAGTCTTCTGAACCTTCATTTGGATGCTTCCATGTTCACTTTCTTTTAACATTTTTCTAAAAAAAAAAAAAAGAATTTATAATGTAAACTTTTCTATTTCTACAAACTCTACAAGTCTATGCCCTCTCTCATTTCTATTACCATAACCAAATTTACCTACAGCACTTTCAACTTTCATTTGTTTACCAATTCTAGCATTAAAGCCTCCCATAACAATTTTAAAATGTTGTTTGGTCTTATCAAAAGCCTTTTGTACATCCATATAAATATCTTCTTATACTTTATCACTGGGGCATAAACCTGAATAATCTGCATTTGGTATCTGCTATGAAGTTGAATAACTAATCTTGCCACTCTGACCAATACACCATCAATCTCCACAATGTTGTTCTTCCACTTTTTATTAATAATTAATTTTACTCCCTTTGTATTTCCAATATTTGTGTTTTTGTAGTGGAGTACATGTCCTCTTTCAAAATCAATTGTATTTTCACCTTTTCTTCTAACTTCACGAAGTCCCACAAAGTCCAATAGACAGTTCTTTTTACAATTCATGCAATCTTCTTTCACTTGAGAGTGATCAGCAATTGTAAGTACCAAATAAAACATCATCATCAAATGGCAGCATGGGTCTGCAATCAGATGATTTTTAACATCCTCCACCTTTTGTCACCAACTGCTACCTTGTCTGGTGACTTTAGAGGGAATAAGGTCCATGATTTAATTTTGTCTGAAACGATTGTAAAAAGTTCATTCACACACCCATTTAGTCTACCTTCAATAAAACAATTGATATTTCAGTTAAGAGCTATAAGGCAACTGAGAAAAAAGACCATAGTGTTTCTTGATTAAACTCAGAGGTAAAAAGCCACTAAACGTACCACACCGACTAGTTCATGTTGTATATAAATAATCACATAGAATTAATAGCCATAATGACAAGAATGTATGAAGTGGACATTAGAAATTTCTCCTGCTCAATTTCTTTAAGGCATCAAAGAGAAATCAAAGACAGCCAATAAAAATATACCTATATTTACAGTCTGTATTCATTATTATTGTATTCATCAAAATGAACTTTATATTGATTCATCTTATATTACTGTCATCATATTTTCAAGTTATGTGACATTCTTAAACTTTATAGTATTCTCATGTTCTATGAGTAGAAGGTTCACATCACATTTCTATATAATTTCTTGGTACAGAAAGCAGCTATGTATCAAATAAATACTGTAGATAACCTACACTACATCTCATTATCAGACTTGCTTAATCTAAATAAGAAGTAAATTGTGAAAATTCAAATCATAGGCTAATAACTTAATAAGAATATGATGGAAATGCCTAAAAATAGAATGTCTATGTAATAAATACAATTTGCAATTAATGCAAAATCAAATCTATAGAAAGTCAAAGGAAATTTACAATTATTTTTTTTTAACAAATTCTAAAACTTTAACATTTAAAGCTTAAAGTGTGTGGAATAAGTTTGTAATGTTATAAGGTTATTTGTTATTCTGCATTTAGAATATATTATATTTAGCTGTTTAAGGAAGTTTATTTAAAATTCTTTGTATCAATAATTTCAGTCTCTGTGATCAAGTTGCAATCTTTAGCTTCTATATAAATATATTAGACCATTAATAAAGATGGAATTCCACCATTATTGTTGCATGAAGGTTACCTTGGCAACAGCTTGAAATTGTTTTTTGATAATTTAATAATTTATCAAAAACAATTTCAAGCTGTTGCCAAGATAACCTTCATGCAACAATAATGGTGGAATTCAAATTGTTGATTGTGATTGTCTAAGTGTTGTTTGACTTTTAATGATATATATGTATACAATTTTGAGTTTAAGAGTATTTTCATTATCTTTTTTTAATCAAGCGTAGTAAAGCCTTAGTAAACTATACTTCTTTCAAAAATTCATCTGTGAAATATTTAATTGGCTTCATGCTCTTTTGCACAGATCTTGTTCTTTGCAAAGTCATAAAATTTTTTGATTTGACAACAACCGTATCAGTAAATCTGCAGGGAACTTAGTTCAAGTAGCTTCAATATCTGGCGGTCGCTTATTCAGCGCTTCACTGAATTTTTTCTAAGAATTTCAAAAAGTTTCTCAATTAACTGAAAAAATGGGAACTGCTTGCATTTTTTACAAAAACAGAACAAAATAAACGAATAAAATCTTCAGGATTAATATTATTAATGGAAAACTTTCTCTTTTATCTATCAAAAACTTTTGCACATTTTAGAAAAGGAAGAGAAAATCTAAACTCTCAATTATTTAGCCTATTACACATGAATAATAAAACTATTAAAAAACACCCACCTTATTTTTGTGTTACGTATTTATTTAAAATATGTACTAGAGAGCCAATATTTACATAATAAATAGGACTTAGAATATTTCACTATATTTATTAAACAACGAAATATACATAGGAAACAATGTAATATATATATTGGAAAGAAATAATTGCTAACTTGTATAAGATATATATATACAATTCTCTCATCCTCTCCCCCAAACATCCCTCACATAAGAAAAGTAGGCTTCATAAATAGTCCATTGTTGGTCAAAAATTTCTCCAATAGCCTTTCATAGACAGATGATGAAAGAGAAGTTATCTATTATTAAACACACTACCTATTGAACCACTAAACATCACATGATCACCATTTCTTATGCTTGCTCACAACTGTTATTAAAATAGGCAGCACTCTCCATACAGTCAGTGCTCTTAGATCCAAGGCTCCTCACTGACGAAGGCCACAAACCAAAAACTAGTCTGGGGATATTGGATGAGTAGACACTAGAAAAGGATTTTATGCACAAGCCTTCTGGCATCCATTGACTGCTCTGGCTTTCACCGAGTGGCGCTACTGTATGGAGAGTTTTTGCCTGTTTTAATAACACTACCTATTGCTGAATAGTGAGAATTTGTAAATACTTGTTTTACTGTCTACCTAAAAAAAGTTGGATATCCACTTACTGACCAATATTGGATGTTTAGCTAGGTTGTCAAAAACCAGTTAGCAGAAGAAAAGTGAGTGCCAAGGCGTTTCTATTAAACTATGTAGATTTTTTCTCATCTGATCTAAATGTGTTATCATTGAATGTTATTGCCCGAAATGGATAAATGGGTAATTAACCACATTTAGTAACGATTCACTTTTAAATTTTTTACAATTGTTGTTTGATAAAAAAAAATCCTTGTTTGAAACTACAAAATATGCTACAGGACAAAATAAGTTTAAGGCAAGTAAAATGATTCATGAATGGTCATCATTTTTTGGCATAGTAATGGTGTGCACTTCTGCTATATGTCCTGTACATAAATTAGAGGATATCTGGAGTTGTAACAGGAAGCAAAGACAACCTTCTTTTGTAAAAATTTATGACCACTAGATTTGATCATATATTATTGCTGAAGAGAGGTTGCCTTGACAACAGGTTGACATTGTTGATTGTTATTGATATTGGGCAATCTCTTTTTAACATTAATATAAAGTGTTCACTGATTTTAATGATTATTACCATATATATATTAATTATAATTTTAAAAAATGTCAAATACTAAAAGCAAAGATTTCAATAAAATTTATAAAATTCAGTTACTTGTAGGCTACTGCAATGTAAATTTTAAAGCTGCATATAAAATTCATTGACAATTGATGCAGCTATTATTAAAATTTACTGGATCTATAAAATGACAGTTCAAATAGTAGACTGTGAAGTTAGTTATAATGGATGTCTCTTATATGGTGTTGTACACAGACAAAATTGCATCATCAGATGCTCATCCTTGTCTGGGTAGTCAAGCTGAGGTGCCACTAGTTTTGCCACATCTTACAAAAATAGATGCTTGTTTACATATGTTTGAGTTTCATTTGAAAGTGACGTTTAAGTAAATTCTAAGTAATTTTGTCGATGTCATTAAGTCAGACAATGCGAACCATAATTTAAAGTGAATGATCTATCTTCACAATTTATTTGCCAGTACTTAAGATTTGCCCATATATAAACATTTGGGTTTGAAAAGAATAAGTGGATTCATTTTATTCTTTCTTAAATGCTATATCTTGTATGGGCACTGAAAAGTATTCATTTATTATTTAACACTCATTAAAGCGCATGTACAGTAGCTGTAAAAGGCTGATATTTAGTGAATTACAATTATAAACATCGCACTATAAAAATAGATGCTTGTTTAAATCATCATCATGTTATTTTTTGATACATTTTTTACAAATATACTATCTGCAAACAAATTCTAGTGCTTTGACACACTGAATTTAGAAAAAAAGACTACTCCTAACAACATCGTAGAAATAGCATTATTCATTAAATGGAAAAAATTTAGACCAATGATTAGTAAAAATTATTAATGCAATTTCATTAATTGGTTCATTATGTGGATAATCTTTAGTCTAATGAACAATTTTGTTAAGTTGTTTGTTTCAAATTTGTATCAGCAATAGTTTGACTCATCAATTAAACAGTAGTAATTGGTAATCAGTATATATAGTGAACAATGACAAAGATATGTATAAGAGACTGTGATCTGGGCCAACTGAAGAAAGCTGGTACATAATGAAATATGCTTCTTAGGCTTCATACATCTTTTTCACATTACTGTGATCATATATTTATGATTACATCCCTTCACAAGGTGTTAATAGAGGATAAAAACAGTCTTTATCTTGTGAGAGAGTAGTATAGGGAAAATTATATTCATTAAATGGATAATCTCTAGTTGAATAACTAATAAAAGTTATTAATGTTGTTCAATCAAGTGTGTTAAAGTTATGATGACAGTATGTTTGACACATCAATTAAACTGTAGTAATTGTCTATATATATATATATATATATATATATAGATATATATATATATATATATATATATAGACTGTGATCTGGGATAACTAATGAGAACTTGTTCAGCATGAAATGCGCTTGTTGGAAACATACATCTTTTTCACATTACATAGGTCATATGTTTATGATTACATTCCTCCACAAGATCTTAAAAATGGATAGAAACCAGACCCTACCTTGTGTGAAAGTGGTATAATAAAAATTATACTGCAAAAATATTATTCATTAAATGGATAATCTCTAGTTTAACGAATGTTTAATAAAAATTATTAATATAACATCAAAGAAATATATAAAATATTATAAAATGGTAAAATAAAGAGATTAACATTTTGTGATTGATAAAGACAGAGATTTAACTTTTCATTTGGGTAGATAAAAAGCCAGTTCTTGCATTCCCTAATATATCAATTATTATGTTCACTAATACTTAATCACCTTCGGAAAAGAATTGTGAAAAGAAAGAATAATGATGGTCTATGCCACTTTACAACTGATACATTGGATGAGTTGATAGCCAATAAAAATGAGTTCAGTATGGTTAAAAGAGAATTCCAATTGATGGTGATTGAATCCCATCTGACACTGCTTTTCATGTGACTCTGTTGTAGAAAGAGTACATGGCTTCAAATTACCTAAAATGTGAAATGTATTTAGACTTTTGGAGGATCTTAGTCAAAAGCTTAATTAATAAACTTCCTTCACAAAAAGTAAATTGTACAAATTTCCATGTCTTTCTCACTCGGACCTGCATTTAAAGAGGGTACATAAACTGATTGATCACACACATAATGTAATCAAAAGAAAGTGCTGTGTTGTCTGTCTTAAAAAAGAGAAAGCATGAGTTTTATTGGCTGTGTAAAGTGTGGATTGGTCACACTCTGCAAAGTGCTCAAATAAGCTTTATTGTAGCTTATCACTTTTAAAAATTTGATAGACAATGTACCTTTTTAAACACCAACACATTTAGCTCCTCCAGAAGTGTTGACTGAATGCAAGTTCTGGTAAGATATTACTGCCAAGATGCTGTTGAATAATTCTAATGGTTAAGGTGAAAGTCTATTTTTATTTATATGTTTATTCTTTTTCTGCATAGACACTGTAATGTTTTGCTTATCTATAAACTATCATTTTTGTAGTAATCACTTGATTTTAAAGCATAACTGGATTATACTCATTGAGATAAAATGTTTTCTAACAAAATAAAAGGTTAAATAGAAAAAAAGGGAGCATTATTATTAATATTTTACATTGTAGTAAATCTAAATCTTTGTTGTCTAACTATTTACATCATGTATGGTTTTCCAAATCATTTACACGCTGGAGACTATTTTAGACATTCATTTCTGCTACCTTCACCCATTGATTTATGTTTCTTTTGCCAAAATCAAATATCTACTCAAGATTAAAAGTAGTAGTCACCAATATATTACAGCTTGACTTAATAGTTTATTAGCTGTGGTAGAATTTCACAAATATGAAAATAACCATTAAGCATCACATGATCACCATCTCTTATACTAGCTCATGATTGTTTATAAACAAGGCAAAACTCTCCATACAGTAGTGCCACCCTGTGACAATCAGAGTAATCAAAGGATGCCAGAAGGCTTGTGCATAAAATCCCTATCTAATGCCTCCATTGATTACTCTGTTTGGCACAGGGTGGCACTACTGTATGGAGAGTTTTGCCTTGTTTATAAATATGAAAATACTATAAAACAATGCATACTTATACGGAAATAACTTTAATTTTGAAAAAAAATCAATTGATTATTATTTTTTTTTTTTTGCTTGTGGTTGTTTTTTCATACAAATTGTATACTATTTTAGTTTTAATTTATTACCACTAATTTTATTTTACATATAAATTACATATTGTGAGCCAAATTTTTAAATCAGCATATTACGTATACAATTTCAAATTATATATCACAGAGAAGATGATGTTTCTTATTTTTTAACTACATATGATACTGAACCTTATTCATTGGTATATATATAATAATAATTAAAAAAGCAAGTCATATATAATGTGACATTACTTTTAATAAGCTTGTAGTTACAAAAATGCTCACAGAGAGCGTACCAATAGCTCAAACAAGCTCTTAATTAATAAGTGCGGTATGAGAATATGGTAGTTCTGAATTTAGTTCAGTCCCATATAGCTATTTAAGTTAGATAGCTGGATTTAAAGACATTTTCATGTCCGAAAATTTCAGAGTTTCTACTTAAATATATGTTTGAAATAAGTGCTGGGTTTTGAGTTTATATTTTAGATCTAGTGTCCAAATATTCTAGCTTTCCACTGATGAGAGACATAAACTCGAAACTAATTAGTCTGGATATGAGAGTGTTCTGGGTAGAGATTTTAAATATTTTCTCATACCGCACTTATTAATTAAGAGCTTGTTTGAGCTATTGATATGCTCTCTGTGTGCATATATATATATAAACTGATAATATAGAAATTTATGCATATATGATATATGTGTGCATATATATATATAAACTGATAATATAGAAATTTATGCATATATGAAATACTGTGGAAGGAAACTACTTTTAACACATTCACTTCCACCAATAATTGTTTTAAAAAACATAGATCGAAGTATAGATTGTCCATCTATGCTAAGAGCATATTTTTTAAATGAACCATCTCTTATTAAATATGCCTGAAGTTGCGACTTGATCTTATTGGCCATGTGGTTTTTACATTGGCATAATACGTAAAACTGAGAATATTTCTCTTCCTGTGATATATAATCTGAACTTGTGCAAATAATAGGCCATTTTAAAAATCAGGCCTTACAATAAGATAAAACCCTGAATTCAAGTATGGTCAATAAATGTTGGTTTATTTAAAGAATAAGACAAACAGGCAAAAAACTCTCCATATAGTAGTGCCACCTTGTGCTACAGGAGATGGTGATCATGTGATGTTTAGTGGTTTTAAAGAATAATATCTAAGCATATGTGAAACACATATGCTTTTAAAAAATGTATTGATAGAAGAGTGCATTTATTTTATATCACATATATGAAGAATAGTTTTCTTCTACAATATTTTACATGTCCATAAATCACTATACTATCACTTACTATAAATACATATATTGTTTTCTAATTTTATTTTGTATTTAATCACTTCATGTTTAATCTCCACCTGATTGCTGAACAAAATTTTACATTTGCAAGAAAAAAATGAACTTTTGTTTTAGTTTTTTCCTATATTATTAAATGCTTTTATTTACTAAGGCTGTAAACCTCAAGAATATGCATGTGAAAATGTGAAGGTAGGGACCTCTACAGATCTTAACCACAGGCTTATGCTTTGGAGGAAAAGAAGGGAACCTTGATGGAAACCCCTTCCTTACTTTAACCTACTTTCTATATGAATAGGTGTAGCTGAAGCGGTTAGATCTAAGAGCGTGAAACTATTCAATACTTCACTGATTAAGGCCACAATTCCTATTACACATTAGTACTCGTGAAATGTAAGCTTGTGGTTAAGACCTGTAGAGGTCCTTATCTTCACATTTTTAAATGCATATTCTTGAGGTTTATAGCCTTAGTAAATATTACTTACATAATTAATGTGTGTTTAAATAAATTTAAATGCATTTATTAAAGTTGAAAAATCTGTTTGTTTAACTTTTGATTTTTTTCAAGTTAGAATGAAATTTTAAAATTGAGCTTTGATATATTCCTTAGAAATTGATATATAACTAAGTTATACCAGTCTAATCTGTTTAAAATAATTATCCTTTTACTATGTCAACTAGTGTGATAGATATAGAACAGAAGGTGGAGAAAATATGAAAAATATTCAACAACTTTACTTATCATGGTTAACAATTATTCTTAAAATTTTTATTTGTTTTAAGTAATAACCATAAGAAGGCATTATATATTTTTAATTACATTTTTTAAACCATTGTAAAATCTTAAAGTATGTATTATATTTAGTATGTATACATAATTATATATATGTAATAAATTAGTAACTAAGTTTTCTATTTAAAATTGAGTTTTTATTTTTATTTTAAAACAATTGTTTTAAAAGGAAAAAGTAAACTAGAAAACTTGTATTATTTAAAACAATGGTGAAAAGTTAAAAAAAGATCATGATTTTTTTCTATAGCATTTTTTTTAATATAATTTTTTAAAATTAAAAATAAATCTTTCAAACATTTTAAAATAGAAAAGTTAGTTACTGATTTATTATACATATATAATTATGTATGCATACTAAATATAATATATACATTAAAAGTATATATGTTAACTTATTGCAGAAACATCTGACTTATATATGTTATACATGTGATATTGATTTAAAGTATAATTATATGTATTAAATGAAAATTATTTACAATATATACACATGTATTATTATGTAGACATACCAAATATGATATATATATCTATGGGGTATACATTTTAACTTATAGCATAAATATCTAGTGATATATATATATATATATGTGTGTGTGTATGTGTGTCCAATCAATTTAAAGTACAATATAGTTTTACATTTTCATTTGCTATGCCAATGCTAAAAACGTAAAAATTATAGAGATACATTTTTTTTATATTAAATACTTTTATTGGAGGTCCACTAAAAAGAAATAAAACAATTGTTTCTTCTACCACAATTGAAGTTTTTAAAATTAACTTGAAATAAAAGCATGAGGAGTCCATAACAAGGGTTGATTTAATTAATTTCTGGACTCCCATGCTTTTATTTCAAAATACATTTAAAAACTCCAATTGTGGTTGAAGAAACAATTTATTTTTTTTAATGCACAGTCAATAAAGGCATTTAATGTATTTTTTTTATCTCTGTTATTTTATTAGTAAAGAAACATTCTTCACTGATGGCTGTATGGTTAAGAAAACTTTCAGGACTATTAGAAAAAGAAATGTTTCTACTTTTTAATATTTGTAACTGAAGGAGTATCTTAAGAAAGTCATGTTAAATATCATTTTATTGAAAGTTTTATGAGGAATGTAAGAAACCTATTAATAAAATATAGTTTCAAAATTTACCTATTAAAATTTAGAATTGATTAAAAAAACTAATATTTTTTTAGAAATGTGAAAATATTGTTTATTATTATTATTTTAAATAATAATGATTATATTTTTTTACTTTTATTTCATTTCTTGATGTTTTATTTTTCTGACAATTTGTAAAAATTATGATTTAAAGTAATTTTCCAAAAATTCAATATATCTACTGTGATAATCTTTTGCCAAATGAATTACTTGACCCCACCTCTTATGCTTGTGTATAACTGTTGTTAAAACAGGCAAAACTCACTATACATATTGCCACAGACAGCAAGCTAGAGTAATTAATGGATGCCAGAAGGCTTGTGCATAAAATCGCCATCTATATAAGCTAATGGGCTTGGATTGAAAACATTAAGGCATTTTCAGTTTAAAACTCATAGTTTTGTAGTTAAGTGGAGATAAAAGGTGGCTGCTGGAGGATTGCATTGGATCCTAAGATCTAGGTGCAGTGCTCTCAGATCCAAGGCTCCTCACTGATGAAGGCCACAAGCCAGAAACTAGTCAGGATATTGAGTAGGCACTAGATGGGTATTTTATTCACAAGCCTTCTGGCATCCATTGATTACTCTATCTTGCTGTGTGTGGCAATACATATAATGAGTTTTGCTTGTTTTGTTATCAATGATACCTAGTAATAAATAAATTTACATTTAACCTTTGATAAATTTAGAATTCTAAAGTCTGCATAATGAAATGGATCAATCACATATTTAAAAAAAATACATTTATCATGACTGAATGATTACAAATAAAAATAATAGCATAATAAATAGAAGTCAAATCCTAGTAGAAATAATATTAATAATGTTCAATTATAGCTGAAACATAATAAACTGTAATACTTGCTTTACAAAAAGCCATATTGTATAATGAATATTAATGGACAATCTCTAGTCTAATGAATAACTAATAAAAATTATTAATATACTTTCATTAAGTGATTTGTGTCAAAGTTGTAAGGGCAGCATGTTTGACACTTATTAATTAACTGTAGTAATTTACTATATATATATATATATATGATCAATAGATGGCGTTTTACCAAAAACACCGACCAAGCGTATGTTTGTTTACATAAACGATCAAAGAGTCAGAATTAACTATCTCTTTCATTTTTGCCCACCCTCAGATCAGCTGATTTCAAGCTGATTTGCTATCATCAGTGAAGGACAGAGCCAAGAAACTAGATCTAAACACTGACTCCAAGTGTTTATGCACAAAGTTTCTATCAGTTTGCAAGTTTAGCGTGATTAAAACTTGTTTTTGTTTTTCATAAATGTACTTTTAAAGGTTTCTGCAATAATATAGATTGCAGAGTCTTTGACTATGTGGAGAAACTGAACTGAGATCAGACCTATATAGCTATCTAGCTTGTTTGGCTGAGTTTGAAGACTTTATCGGTTTGAAAAATTTCATGCTTGCAAACTGATAGAAACTTTGTGCATAAACACTTGGAGTCAGTATTTAGATCTAGTTTTTTTGCTCTGTCCTTCACTGATGATAGCAAATCAGCTTGAAATCAGCTGATCTGAGGGTGGGCAAAAATGAAAGAGATAGTTAATTCTGACTCTTTGATCGTTTATGTAAACAAACGTACGCTTGGTCGGTGTTTTTGGTAAAATACCATCTATTGATCATAAATACAAGCAACAGCAAGTTTAGCATGATTAAAACTTGTTTTTGTTTTTCATATATATATTATACAAAACAAAAAACAATACAATACTAGATAAAATCCAAAATTTACCAAAATCCTTCCATGACCATGGTTTCATCTACTAAAAAAATAGAACTTTTCACAATGAAAATCAAAATAAAGAAACATATAATTAATAAAGCAAGTCATATATAAGGTGACATTACTTTTATAAGCTTGTAGTTACAAAAATGCAATACAGAGAGCATACCAATAGCTCAAACAAGATCTAATGTCTGAATATTTTAGCTCTCCACTGACATGAGCCATAAGTTCGAAACCAGTTGGTCTGGAGATGAGAGTGTTCTGGATAGAGATTTTAAATACTTTCTCATAGCGCACTTATTAATTAAGAGCTTGTTTGAGCTATTGGTATGCTCTCTGTATTGTATTAAAGAAACATATATATACAAAACAAACAAAACTTCCCATAATTCATTTCAAAAACCAACTTCCCTCTATATCAAAAGATGTCTTCATAAGATTGGTAGCTTATTATATTACACACACACACACACACACACACATATATATTCTGAAATATAAAGATGTGTATAAGCGATTGTGGTCTAGGCCAAGTGATGAGTGCTGGTTCAGCATGAAATGTGCATCTTGGTGATAATATATCTTATTCACATGTCTTTGGTCATATTTTTATGATTGTATCCCTCCACAAGATGATAAAACAGATAGAAACTAATCTCTACCTTGTGTGAGAGTGGTAAAGTGAAAATTATACTACAGAAATATTATTTATTATTGTATAGTCTTTCAGCTAATAAGTGACTAATAAAAATTATGAACGTGAATGTAATTTTAACATTTAAATGTGTATTTTTTTCTTGAAACAATGCAGAAATATTTAGAGTCTAATAATAATAACCAGTTGTTATTAAAAGTTGATCAATCTTAATGCATTTTAAATTATTATTAATAGTAAATAATAGTTCTAATATTTTCTTTATGAAGTATTATAACTTTATCTCTCTTATTGCATTGCCAAATTCATATAATATTAATATCATCTATGTCCTTTATTACTTTTACAATGCTTTTTTTACAACCCACTATTGATGGTTTCAATTGCTCCAACAATCTTTTTCAAAACTATACGAAACAGAAAACAAATACATGAATACAAGTATACATGAACATATAATTGTACATTATATATATATATATATAACCATTATTTATATCATCATCATCATCATCAACAATCATTATCAATCTGCAACAGGATAAAGGTCTCTCCAGGTTCAATCGTCTTCTCTGATTTTTAGTTTCTCTTCTCTACATCATGCGTACACAACAATCTTTTTCAAAACTATACGAAACAGAAAACAAATACATGAATACAAGTATACATGAACATATAATTGTACATTATATATATATATATTTAATCGTATAACCATTATTTGTATCATCATCATCATCAACAACCATTATCAATCTGCAGCAGGATAAAGGTCTCTCCAGGTTCAATCGTCTTCTCTGATCTTTAGCTTCTCTTCTCTACATCATGCGTACACACTTTCTTATTTCATTTATCCATCTCACATGTGGTCTCTTTCTGGGTCTTCTACAATCTGTTGGAATCCAGTTTAAGATTTCAATTGTCCATCTATTATCATATCATCTAGCAATATGTCCAGCCAAGCTCCAGTCTTTTAAGTTTTTCAATGAGGTCAGTAACACCTGTTTGTTCTCTTACCCATATATTGTGTTTTCGATCTCTTGTTATTCCCAACATGCATCTCTCCATACTTCTTTGAGTGGTCTGAAGTCTATGTATTGCTCTTCTATTAAGTGACCAAGTATCAGATCCATAAGTAAGAACTGGTAAAACACATTTGTTAAAAACCTTCCTTTTCAAACACATAGGCATATTTCCCTTTAGTATCAAGTTATTTCTACCAAAAGCACTCCAACCAAGTTTAAATCTATGATTAATTTCATCCATTATGTTTTCATCTGTATTAATAATCTGACCAAAGTATTTGTAGCTGTTAACTTCTTCTAACTCATCATAATCAATTTTTATTTTCATATTTTGAGAAAATCCATTAAATATTACTTTAGTCTTTTTAACATTTATCTTTAATCCTTATTTCCTACTTTCATTTGATAGCTCCTGCATCATTTTCTGCAGCTCTAAAGCATTATTTAAAAAACAACTACATCATCTGCAAAATCTAATGGACTTAAATAATCTCCATTTACTTTCACTCCTTTAACTTCCCATTTTAATCCACAAAATACTTCTTGCAGCACTGCTGTAAAGTTTTGGAGATATAGAGTCACACTGCCTTACTCCCTTCTCAATGTTAACTTTCCTTGTATCATTATGTAATCTAATTGTTGCTGTTGCATTTTATAAATATTCTTTAAATTATAATATCCTGGATCTATACCTTGATGATCCAATGCTTTAATCACTGAAGAACTGTTTATAGAATCAAATGCCTTTTCATAATCTGCAAATCCAAAGCATAATGGCAACTCATATTCATTTGTCTTTTCTATAACTTCTCTCAATACCTGGATATGATCTACTGTACTAAAACCACTTTTATATCCACCTTAATCTTTTGGTTGGTGGAAATCCAATGTTCTCTGTAGACGAGTTGTAATTATCTTGGTAAAAATTTTGTATAACACTGATAAAAGGCTGATAGGTCTGTAATTTTTAATATCTTCTTTATCACCTTTTTTAAATATTAATATTGAACTCTTCCAATCATCTGGTACATCTTTATCATTTAGGAATTTGGTATATAACTTTGCTAAAAAAAGTTATATTTCTTTGCCTGCTTCTTTTAATATATCAATTATAATTCCATCATTATCTGGAGCCTTTTCTTTTTCAAAAATTTAATTGCATGTCTCACTTCTTCATTTAAAATTCTAGGCAATTACGAAGATACAGTAGATATAGGAGGGACTTTACTTTATTACTATATAATTCTTGATAGAAGTCTTCTACCCATTTCATGATGTCATCTCTTTTGAGTAATAATTCGATCTTTTTTTCTTATTACAGATATAAATTTCCTACCAATACCAAAATGTTGTTTTATACTCTTGAGACTTTTATTGTTTTCTACAGTTTTCCTTGCTAGTTTACAGTTATAATTTCTTATATCATTTTGAACTCTTTTCCACACCATTTTACAAAATTTGAGATATTAAATCCTTTTTAATTTATAATTTTTGTATATCTTCATATTCCTTCTTTTCTTCATAAATTATCTAGTCTCAGTAGAAATTTTATTGGTCAATTGCTGCTTTTTTTCTACTAGCTATCTTTGTTGCAGTTTTTAAAATTGTATCATTTATTTTCATATTAATTTCATTCAAATCTGAACCCTGTTCAAAGTCTAGTAATACTTGAAACCATTTTGTAAGTTCTAATTTAAATTCATTAGAATCTTTCTGAAGATTAGGAATATCAACTCTAAATATTGTTTTTCTTAATAATTTTTGTCTCTCTAGTTTTGCATTAACATGTATCTTACATCTTACTAATCGATGATCACTTCCTGTGTTAAATTTATTAAGAACATTACAATCTTGAAATATGTATTTTCTGTTAGTCAAAATATAATCCAATTCTGCTGTACTTTCATTTGGATGCCTCCATGTCCATTTCCTTTTAACATTTTTCTCAAAATAATAATTCATAATATAAAGTTTTCCTTTTCCTGCAAACTCCACAAATATATGTCCTCTCTCATTTTCTATTATCATAACCAAAATTACCTACAGCACTTTCATCTTTCATTTGTTTACCAATTCTAGCATTAAAGTCTCCCATAACAATTTTAAAATGTTGTTTACTCTTATCAAAAGCCTTTTGTATATCCATATAAAAATATTTTACTACTTCATTACTATGAGAACTTCTTAGGGCATAAACCTGAATTATTTGCATTTGGTATCTGCTATTAAGTTGCTACTCTGTCCGATACACCATCAATCTCCATAATGTTGTTCTTCCACTTTATATTTATAATGAATCCTACTCCACTTGTATTTCCCATATTTGTGTCTTTATAGTAGAGCAAATGTCCACTTTTTAAATCAATTGTCTCTTCACCTTTTCTTCTAACTTCACAAAGTTCAATAATGTTCCATTTAATATAAGACAGTTCTTCTTCTAATTCTTGCAATCTTCCTTCACTTGATAGTGATCTGCAGTTGTAAGGTCTCTTTTAAAGAGTAACTCTTGAGATACAATATCATATATCTACTGTTCATCTGTTATTATCTTTTTAGTGATATATTCAACTCAACTCCATTTTATTCTCTTAAATTTTTAGGTATGTTAGGGACGTCAATTATCTCATTCATGTATTGTATTTTCAATTCAATTTTTATTACTTTGTATGTATATCTTATATTTTCTTGAGAATAGTTGTCTTTGTATTCATCATATATTATATCTCCAAGATGAAAGAATACATAAGATAGTTTGTTAATGTGATGCGGAGAAAGAATGCCATGAATTAAATATAATGAATAAAACTTGAAAAGATATTTACTGGTTGAATATGCTAAAACATATATAAATTAGGGATGAAATGCTGTTGCTAGCACAAAAAATATTGATACTGAAAGAACCAATTTCACTAATAAACATACAATTGAAGTACAGTATATATAAAGAGTAGGTCTCATGAACATAGTGTTATGATTAGGGTTTGATTGACATCTTAATGAGATAGAATTCACATCCAGATGAAGCTTAAATTTTTTTCATGCGATCTAAAATTGTTTCTACAATATCTTTGATTTTTTTTCAAGTAGAAATCAGATGTATAATCCAAATATCTATCAAATATTGATCAATAAATAGGCATTTAGAATAATTAGATGAATGTCCGATCTATATAATAATAATATAATGCTCTCTTCAAAGTATTACAACTCCTAAAGAATTTAAACCCTTAATTTGCATTTACATTACCATTAAGGTTGTACAAGTAATAAATAAATAATTGGTATTACCTTTAATAATGTAAATAGGTTAAGTAGAAAAATGGTACGAGTTAATATACAAAAATGAGAAATTAAAAAGCAAATTTAGAAATGTGTAGCATCTAATAAAATTAGGGCATTTTGATTGACGCATGAGAGTATTTAGTAATTCAGTTACTGCAATAAATGAATGATGGAAAAATTGATTTAATAGTTGAGTTTCAAAAAAGAAAAAATGTTTTTAAACATGAAACCGTATATGATTTTTTTGTGTGTGACAAAACTGTATAAAATTACTTGATTTTTATAAAAATAAATTTTTTAACAGTTAAAATTTTTAATACTAGAAGAAAGGAATTATTCTGCTTTGTTTTCAGAAATGGGAGAATTTATTTTTGATGCAGACAATAAATATATGAAAATAGTATCCGCATTGTCTAATGGTGGTAAATGATTTATAAATGTTTGCAATATGTATTGTTGCCATGGTTTTAGAAGAGAAATATTGCCATCATAAAAATATTTTACGATTAAACGCCAAAAATAAATAATCCTGTTTAAATAGTATAACAGCAAGAAAAATATAAGCAATCACAAAATATAAATTGACGAAGAAATACTTTTTTATTCACGTGACTAGCATTTTATTGTCATAAAATATATATGTCTTTAAATTACTGCTAGTTTGTCGTTGAATTAATTCAACTATAATAGAGTAAATAAATATTATATATTTACATAATAAAACAAACACTGTTTTGCTTTCGGGTATATAGATCTTTGATTTTTCTGAAGGCTTGTAACGATTGTGTTTTAGTTGCATTTTTATATTGGAATATTTCCGTCATCTAATATGAGGATTAAATGTCTTCTTCAAGAGGTATAGTAACTACTCACATGATCACCATTTCGTATGCTTGCTTATAACAGTTATTAAAACAGGCAAAACTCTCCATACTGTATTGCCACTCAGTGCAAGCCAGAGTAATCAATGGATGCCAGAATTCTTGTGTATAAAATCCCCATCTAGTGGCTACTCATCTAATATCTCCAGACTAGTTTCTGGCTTGTGGCCTTTATCAGTGAGGAGCCTTGGATTTGAGAGCACTGAAGCAAGATCTTAGGATCCAATGCAACCCTCCAGCTGCCACCTTTTATCTCTAATTAACTACAAAACTATGGGTTTTTAAATTGAAAACTCAATAATATTTTTAATCCAAGCTCATTAGCTTATATAGTCTTGTAGATTTGAACTCAGTTTGGTACCTATATATTTTGGTGTCTTTGGTTCTTTAATAACCATAGCCACCACTATCCTATTAAGCAGGATTGGTGTTAAGACAATAAACATCACATGATCATCATTTCTTATGCTTGCTTATAGCTGGTTTAAAACAGGTGAAACTGGCATTCATTGATTACTCTGACTTGCACTGAGTGGCAATATTATATGGAGAGTTTTGCCTGTTTTAATAACAGTTATAAGAAAGCATAAGAAATGGTGATCATATGATGTTTATTGGCTTAAAACCAATCCTGCCTAGTAGGATAGTAGTGGCTATGGCTATTAAAGAGCCAGAGACACCAAAATGTATGGGTATTGAACTGAGTTCAGATGTATATGAGTATATAAGCTAATGAGTTTGTATTAAAAATATTATTGTGTTTTCAATTTAAGACTCATAGTTTTGTAGTTAAGTAGAGATAAAAGTTGGCTGCTGGAGAGTTGCATTAGATCTTAAGATCTAGGTGCAATGCTCTCAAATGCAAGGCTCCTCACTGACAAAGGTCACAAGCCAGAAACTAGTCTGGGGATATTGGATGAGTAGGCACTAGATGGGGATTTTATGCACAAGCCTTCTGGTATCCATTGATTACTCTGGCTTGCACTGACTGGCACTACTACATGGAGAGTTTTGTCTGTTTTAATAACAGTTATAAGCAAGCATAAGAAATGGTGATCATGTGATGGCTTAAAACCAATCCTGCCTAATATGATAGTGGTGGCTATGGTTATTAAAAAAACAAAGATACCAAAATGTATGGGTATTGAACTGAATTCAGATGTATATGACTATATAAGCTAATGAGTTTGGATTAAAAATATTAGTGTTTTCAATTTAAGACTCATAGTTTTGTAGTTAAGTAGAGATAAAAGGTGGCTGCTGGAGGGTTGTGTTAGATCCTAAGATCTAGGTGCAGTGCTCTCAAATCCAAGGCTCCTCAGTGACGAAGGCCACAAGCCAGAAACTAGTCTGGGGATATTGGATGAGTAGGCACTAGATGGGGATTTTATGCACAAGCCTTCTGTCATACATTGATTACTCTGGCTTGCACTGAATGGCAATGCTGTATGGAGAGTTTTGACTGTTTTAATAAAAATTATAAGCAAGCATAAGAAATGGTGGTCATGTGATGTTTTCAATATAACTAATGTGCCAATAGCTTTAAACAAGCTTTTCTGATAAATTAAATATTAGCTAAATGCTGCACTTGTGTTGGTATTTTAGATCTAGTGTCTGAAATCTTAGCACCTCACTGAAAAGAGCCATTAGCTCGAAACCGGTTTGAGGATAGAGATTTTAAATGCTTTCTCTTGTGGCATTTATTAGAAAAGCTTGTTTAGAGCTATTCCCATGCTCATTATATTGTATTTGTAATACAAACTTATCAAGTTAAGTCAAGTGATGCATGACTTTATTTATTTTTCATTAAAATTAGCAATATCTACAAAGACAGTAAGAAATACAATAATTTGATAAAAAAAAAAATAATAATAGCCTTTATGAAAAGTAATGTGAGTAGTATAAATAATTGGCTAAATACTTATTGTATTATATTTCAGAATAATAACACACAACGTCTTAACGTACTAGCTATATTAAATAATGATCTTTGGTAAAATAAGTTAAGATAATAATATTATCAATAAAAACAATGATACGATAGAAATAAAATTACCACAAATAATATTAGAATTAAATATAAAAAGTGTGATTTAGCAAACATTATCCTAGAAATCTTTATATAATCTATAATTTAAAGAATAAAATTCATTTTTAATTTCTAAATAATAATCATGAATATTAAAATTAAATTAAATATAATGCTATAATGGTGATATCAAACAAGAATTTAAATTTCATTTAGTTTGTAAAAAAAAAAAAAAAAAATCAAAATTATTATCGTTTTAGTAAAGGAAAAATACTCTTTATTTATCATTACTACATGTGTTAAGTCTCATAATTAATAAGAGGAAGAATTTATTACTTTCAAAGATTATGTTATAAATATTATCTGTCTGATGCGCATCTAATAAAACCTCGGGGGAATAACACCTTATTAACTGTGTTCAATCTTAATGAACTAGGTAGAAACACGATCTAATGAGAAAACTAAAAATAATTGTTTGTAAGAAAATAGGAGCATTACAGACGTTTTATAAATATAAATATCATTTAAAGATGTTATAATCTCATCATATATAGAATTTGTCTATATATGCTTGATATATATTAAAATAAAGCTCAACTTTTTAAAAATCAATTTATTGCGAAGTGATCAAACGAACAGCTCAGAATGCACCAATAATTAATCACTTTAGACATTACTGCTGAACTAATACGCAAACAACATGAAATTTGTAACGTACACGAAATACTGATGCTTTAACTCTGTGTGGTTTTGATTTTTACACTGGTCACATGTATACGCATGAACGGCGTGATATCTTTCATAGTTTTAAGAAGCTTTGATTCTCAAATGTCATAGCATCGGCCGGAAGGCGAACCCACAACCGTCTGCAACCAACTACTTGCTTGCAAGGCAGCTGCGATGACCTCTCGACTAATAACGTTTGACAAGAAGCTTTGATTCTTTTAATAAATAATATAATAATATAAATTTGTAATTGAAAATGAATTTACATCTAGGTTAAGTATATTCCTTTTCTATTTTTACACTAATCACATGTATACACATGAATGGTGTGATGTTTTTCACAGTTTGAAAAAGCCTTGATTTTTTTTAATAAGTAATATAATAACATGCATTTGTAATTAAAAGGGGTTTACATCTATGTTAAATATATACATTTTAATTTTTCACTAATCACATATATAAACACGAATGGCATGATATCTTTCACAGTTTTAAGAACCTGTGATTCTTTTAATAAGTAATATAATAACATGAATTTGTAATTAAAGGGGATTTGAACTCAATCCTTTTTATTTTTATCTAGGTTAAGTATATTCATTTTAATTTTTACACTAATCACATATATACACATGAATGGCATGGATATCTTTCACAGTTTTAATAAGTCTTGATTCTTTTAACAAGTAATATAATAACATGAATTTGTAATTAAAGAGGATTTGAACCCAATCCCCTTTAATTACATTTAGGTTAAGTATATACATTTTAATTTTTACATGATCACATATGTAAGCCCAAATGGCATGATATGTTTCACAGTTTTAAGAAGTCTTGATTTCTTAATAAATAATATAATAACATGAATATTTAATCAAAAGAGATTTGAACTCAATCCTCATTAATTTCATCTAGGTTAAGTTTATAATAACATGAATTTTTAATTAAAGGGGATTTGAACTCAACCACCTTTAATTACATCTAGGTTAAATATATACATTATAATTGTATTTCAGTATAACACGAATTTGTTCTAAAATTTGCATTCTGCAATGAATTAATAGTCAATGTAAGCCAGATATATGGATGTATAAAAGTAAAAACTCAACACACAAATTGATAAAAAAAAAAAAGAATGATAATATTAAAGTATCACTATTAACAATCAAGTATTGGTACATCTAAAGTT
Source organism: Epiperipatus broadwayi (assembly GCA_028023455.1). Taxonomy (NCBI): domain Eukaryota; kingdom Metazoa; phylum Onychophora; class Udeonychophora; order Euonychophora; family Peripatidae; genus Epiperipatus; species Epiperipatus broadwayi. The sequence goes on from JAQFVV010006505.1 coordinate 881,222, forward strand.
GTTCTTAAGCTAAAATATCTCTTTTAAAATATGTGTAAATGAAAGGTTTTTAACGAGCCCACTACACAATAAAAGCATCTCAAAATTCATCTTCAAAATGTAATAGAGAAAAAAGAGATACTAACCAGGCTATCCAAATGATGGTAACATTTACAGTTGACTTTCATCATTTTAATCTTTAGGTGAGAATAGACTGTTATTCATTAGGTGAATGGATTATATATAGGATGAATACCATAAAAAAAATTCTAAGCAAGCTTGAAAGCTTATAAAATCTTAAACTTTTAACTGGAATCAAATCTTAAATAGATGCTATCAATGTGTGATTATGATTAAGTCAGCTGGATTGAATGAAATTTATGGTTTTAGATATAGTGTTGAATACCTTGTTCATTTTTAAAATTTTGAAATTACACAACTTGGTGATGAATAATGCCGAAAAATGATTTTATGCTGTTTTATCCAAGCATGTATCTTTTATCTTTGCTATTCTTTTTGGTATGAGTCTTCATCTGTTATGACTTTGCCACCACCTATCAGTGTGGTAGTAATGAGATTGTCCAAAAAAAGTAAGAATTTCTTCATAATGTTTCATACTCCATCGGTAGCATTTCCATGGATGGAGACTATTCCCAAGACTATTTTGGTTATTCTTATTTTACATTACAATCATGTATGAATAAATTTGGGTAACTCTTTATTACAGCTGTACTTTTAGCTATCACAGTTGAAAAACATAGAACTGTTTCAAATACTTTCCAGAGTGCATCGCTCAGTTTTTTATGGTCACATTATATTTTATTGGAGACTGTATAATCTCACTGTTATGGAGCAGTCAAAATTTTTCAGAGTTCCACAACCATTACCCCCCCCCTTCTTAACTAATATGCCTTCTGTATATGAGTTTATTTTGTATTTATCTATTGGATTATTTCCATCATCTAATATGAGTGTTGAATGTCTTTAGAAAAATTTAACTTCATTTAAATATTCCAAATACATCCAACTGTTAGTAAAAGTATATCAAACAGGTTAGTAAATGCACAATGTTTTGAGAGTATTATTCTCTTTTTTTCAGGTGTTGCTGGCCTGACCAGTGATAATACTAGCATGGGAATCAAACCTGGACCTTTACATTCTTGAGTATTGAATTTTAAGGTAACACTCTAACCAAATGAGCCATCCTGCCAAAGGCAACAATCAGTAGAAGTATTGGACAGAGAAAAAAAAGTATGAAGAAGAAAATTTAAAAAAGCTGCTCACATAACAATGGCAAACAATCCCATAAGTCAATCTTGTATGACTATACATAATATATAGAAACCACTAATCAACTTTGCTTTTAAGAAGAAAAAGTAGAGAAATCAGGAGGAACTTCATAGATAAGTACATAAAATTTTTACAGACTGTTGCCTTTGTCAGGATTGCTCAGTTGGTTAGAGCATTACCTTAGAATTCAATACTTAAGACTCTAAGGGTCCAGGTTAAATAATCATGCTAGTACTATTTCTAGTCAGGCCAGCAACACCTGAAAAAGAGACAAGAATAATATCTCTTGGAACATTGTGCATATACTAACCTGTTTGATGTGATATTACTAACAGTTGAATATATTTGGAATATTTAAATAAAGTTAATTTCTTCTAAAGATATTGAATAATCATATTGGATGATTGTAAATAGACCAATATATAAATACAACTAAAATACCATCATCAGAAATCTTCATGAAAACACTATGGTTTTATGTGTTTTGCTAGTAAATACCTAATTTCAAAACTGGCTCTTGTTATTGATTAATGAAGTAGATAATAAAATTTGTGATATTTTGAACAGCTTAACATCAATTAAAAAGCTCTCTGATATAAATATATTATTTGATTCTGATAAATTTATTAGTGATATATTGCACGAACTCTGCAATAAAGCTTTTATCAAAGGCAAATATTATAATATGTATCTGTTGGTTGCAACACCATCTTGAATGTTTTCCAATGCTAAATTGCACAAGCCAAATATCCTGCTTTGTTTAATGTAAGATTTTGGAGTCACATACTAATACAGCACTGCTAAAATGCTTAACCAGTGACTTACAGAACAACTCAGTCACAGTGCCTAAACCATTAAGTCATCCTTTAACTTTGTAAATCTTACTAAAAGCTCAAAATTAGGAGTAGAGTATAAAATAGCTTCTCGCAACATAACTGAGCTATATGGCTTTATTAACAGAAAACATTCTATTAACATCATTATGTCAATTCACAAACACCAATTATTTACTTTCATGATTAACTTTATCATAGACTTCCTTAATTGGTTTGACAACAACATTATCACCATTGTTGAGAGACAATACTATTATATGACAGATGACTGACCAATAGGTTTGTCCATAAATGTGATTGTGTCTAGCATACATCTTAATCACATCGAAAACAAGTTCCTCCCTAAATATTTCACACATACTCCCAACCTTACCTACACATGTTACCTAGATAATAAATTTATATGTAGGCATGAATCTACATGTGGACATGGATCTTTAATTTATGACATCAAAACAAACATGGAGACAAAATATGCATTGTTATGAACTATGGAATGGGAACACAACTACAGAGAGTTGAAATATATAGATACATAGAGATAGTCTTCACCCAAATTATGAGATGTGCCTCAAACCTCTAGAAATCTGGGGTTTTACACACCTCAAATCCACTCATCTTGTTCTCACAGATATGCCAGCCTGTCTTCATTTCTATTGAGAAACTACCACATATGCAAGTTTGAAACTGCTCTAAAAGCTAACATTGAACAATATCTTAAAGAACTAACCAGCATCAGTTTTAAATATGATGACTTCACATGAAGAGTTAAACAATTTTAAAACAGGATAAAACTAAAGCTTTCCAAAGATGACATACTGGATATTATTTCCACGTATCCCTCAGACAGCCAAAAATCTTAACAAATCCTGCTCACAAATCCATCACATTAAACAGGATAAAATCAAACCTTCCCAAAAGTGTCAAGTTCTGGATACCATTGTCATGTAGCCTGCTCACAAATGCATTGAGTTAGCTACCATGTTCCTCTTTCAACTCACACATTAATAAATAATTCCAAGACTAGACTACCTACTGATCATCCATCACACACTGTACACAAAATTAAAGTCCCCAAGCAGATACAATACTATATACTGTGGTGAATCATTCACATCCCTCTCTATTTGTATTTCACAATATCAATATTTTTACAGATAAGCCACAGATAACTCCAAGCATAAGTCAAATTTCTTCATGCCCCAAAATACCACAGGCCATACATTAGAGCCCATATCTACTCCATAGCCTGCATCAAATGAAATTACTCTAAATGGAAGGTTAAAGAAGTCTGGCATATAGTTACTGATGATAATGCCATAAACCAGAAGGAATCCTGCTTTCCCATTTCTAAGAAATGGACTATCTAATTTACATCCTGTTTGAATAACATATATATTTAATGCTGAGATTGTAAGTTTCATTTTTGCTTTGCTTATTATATATTTATTTTTTCTCATATATTAGTTTTGCTCTTTCCCAATCACTGAGTTAGACAACCTGTGTTTAACCTAAAAAACCAACAGCATATTATATCAAGTTTACTAAGATAAATAATAATAATTTGTTTTTTTTAATTAATCCTAAAAATTATTTACTTTCATTAAAATGATTTATTTATTTAATTTAACTTGAATTAGTTGATAGAGTAATAAATGCATTTTTTTCTTGTCTTTCATTTTAACAGAAATATGTAAATGAGATGAAATGTAATTGGCTAAAAGGGAAAAGAGAACATTCAGAGGTTTAAAAAAATGGTGATAGTAACAGAAAGTATGTAAAGAGCTGGAAATTTATTTTTAACATATAACAAATACAAAGCTGCACTTTAAAAAAAAGATTTAAGGATAAACAAAGAAGTTAAAAAATATAATTCAAATTGCAATATTATTGTGTGCTAATAACAAAATGAGCTAAAATTAAACAAATCTGTTCGAGTCTTCTAACCAAAAATCTAAGCTCTCTTTCAAAATGTCTATAATTAAAATGCACTCAAATTATCAACTGTCAAAATGGAAAGAACAATTTTAAAAATCAGTCTACTTAGGAATATTCTATATTGTTTACAAACTATATTAACCTGGGATGTGATATTTTACTTTTATGACTTTGAGACAAGGTGGTGCTAAACATGTGCAGAGTGTAGTGCTACATTAATATTTTTGTGTGCCAGTGTTTAAATGATAAGGAATTAGCTACAACCCACTTTGAACTGATATTAGAGATAACATTCCTACTATGTGAGTTATCCTTATTATTAAAATTATAATATAGTTGCTGAAAGAAGATAACAGGTAACCATAAAATTCTTTTATAGCTGTCATAATTATTTAAATGGACAACCATTCTTGGTCTTTGACACTGACTAATAAATTAAAAGTAATATTTTAACTTTGGCATAACTCCTAAAATATAAATATTGAAATATTAACATTTGAGGAATACTCTAATTAAAATTATATATGTCCTATCTTTTAAAGATATCTGAGTATTCAGAGAGCCTACAAATGAATCAATTAATTATGAAATATTCATTATGGGTAGAAACGAAGGGAAATACAATCAAACTCATAAAATTCTATATGTTGTAATTGAAAAACTATTTAATTTATATGTTGTACATTAAGTAGTAAAAAAATGTTATTGATTTTATTGGGAATATCCCATATATTTGAAATATTATGTATTGAAATTTAGTGTAGTCATTTAAATTAGTGTGTGTTTTGTTTTGGTTCATATTATATGTGATTCTATACATGTATGAAGTTTGCATATATATTCTATTGGGCCTAATAATTATTTACCAATTTAGATTAATTGAATTAAACATTTGATGTAGAGATTGAAGAGTCAATTTTTAGGGAACAGTACTTGCGTAAAAGTTCAATGATTATTTAACGAATCTATAACATGCATCAACACCACACGGCTTAGTCCTGTATATCTTTCCAGAGTCCTGTACTCGTATCATATTTACTATGTATTATTATTTTGTCTATACTTTAGGCAGAGTTGGTTATTATCTTAGTTGTTTACTAAACTGAAGTATTTATTTCATTTTATGTCCGAATTCGCTTTAGTAAGATTGGGTGTGTCTCCTAATTAAGCAAATTTATTGATGATGGTCATTTATTCTGTGCCAGTGGTTTAATCTTCAGAATTATCATTACCAATTTTTTTATATTCTTTATATTATTCATGCTGGTGGTTTAATCCACAGAATGATCTTTTGCCATTTTACTATATTCTTTATATTCGTTTTTGCACTGGTGGTTAATCCACGGACCAGTCTATAATTGCGCTTGTCACTCTGATGATGGTTAAAAAAATCCACAGAACACTTGGTGCTTTGTTATTCCTTTGTGTGGATGAATACATCTTTAGGGATATCATTGCTCTTTGTTGTATAAATATATGGTTGAGCAGAGTCTCCACCCATTATGGTGGTCACATCGTTTCCCTCATCTTTAAGTTGATCTTGCATGTTCAGTAACAGCTATAAAGGGGGCATTCAAATGATTTATTTTTATAATTTTTGATACGTCATTTACATGCTATTCCCAGCTCAGTTGAGGTTCAAATTCCCTCTTTGTTTAATTATATCATTATGGCCAACTTTTGCAGGTTTACCAATACCAATGGTGGTTATTATTATTATAAAGCTGAAATATAAGTGCATTGGTTCTGATATTGACATATTGGAGAAGTTATTGACTAGGTGTTTCAACCCATTCTCTCTCCCATAGGGGGCTGAAATCAAATCCCTTTATGAGAAAACCATGTTTATTTGGAATTCACATACACTATCCATGTATAGAAACAAGCACATGTGATGGTATTTGATTTTATTTATTTATTAATCTAATTCATGTATATTATCCAGATATAGAAACAAGTATATGTAATAGTCTTTTATTTTACTTTATTTATTGTTTATTTACCAAAATCACACCTTTTTTTTATAAAATATTATTTTTAAAAGAAGAATGAGTAAGGAAATAATAAATATTATATGATTTAAAATTAAAAGAATTTTAGTTACTAATCATAAAGTTTAAGTTTATGAAGAATAGAGATAATTAGTAGATTGTTAATAATAATAAAATAGATAATATATTTAGATTAATAGTTGTCATTGAATGTATATATGTATAAAGTTAGGAATACACATGTATAATTTATATTTATTTTCTATTTATGTTGAACATTTTATTTTATATTAATTGTTTTATTTGGGTTTGATTATTTATTTCAGTTTTTTTAATATATATATATTATGTTGTTTTTAGTTTTTTATTGTTTAAATTTTTTATGGTGTTATTATATAGTTATGTTTTTTATTTTATTTTGTTCATTATATCATAGTTCTGAAGAAGACTGCAGGTCAGTCGAAATGTAGGTGTATATATATATGTACAAATAAAGAGTTTTGCTAAAAAGTGTTTGAAGCAGTTTGGATAAATTGTATTTATTGTTTATTTAATTTTGTATATATTGTATTAAGCAATTATTTATTTAATATGATGGAGTTGTAAATAAATGTTAATTTTATAATTTAACCTAACTATGTTGTCGCTATTTAATAGAACCATAAAATCCACCATATTAAATAAATCACATGTTATATTGTCATTGATAAATTCTTACAAGGTTTATTGAAACTATAAGAGAATATCTTAATGCTTTTGTTCTTGGGTAATTAGTGACGTACAGGGTATAATAAATTTCCATTTATCTTCTCCATCACTTTAGCTTTGCTTTACTAATGCTATAATATAACCCAGAATTTGCTACTTCTATTGATGTTCATGATATTAGGACCTACATTAATAAATAAGCTTGCTAGCCAATATTATAAAGGAACCTATTTTTTAATAATATAATTTATGATTTACCTATTACAATAAGTCTCATTGCTATTGATTTAATTAGAAATTTGAATTAAATGATGAAAGAACCTAAAGTTTATATGCCTACCCTTTATTGCAAAGCAACTACCCTACATGACATTTCTGTACTAATATTCTGAATATATCAGAGCTTCAGCCAATTATGTTATGAGGCTGACTATAACTTTTACTGTCTTGTTAAATGGCCCATATTCACCATGTGATAGTTTGTATTGATGTAATGGTTTATACATTTAATCCTGGAAGAGTAATCTTTAATAGTTTTATAGATCATACCATCTTGTTTATGGTTAGCCATAAGGTCTCACACAAGTAAAATTCGAAAATTAGATTTTTTGAAGTGTAGTTTAAGATACAGTTATGATAATTAATTATTTAGTCACACAATTTATTTTAAGTAATTTTATATATCTTCATGTACTGCTGCAATTGGTCTTCACAGTGCACCCTAGCAGCAACTGGATTGTACAATAACAGTTCAGTATTATATCATTAATTCTTCCTGTTACGAGCTGGGTAGACTTTTCAGTTACAATATATACATATATATGTAATGTAGGGAAGATTACAGTAGATCTAACAAGCTCTTATTGTTTAAAGTGCAGTAAGAGAAAATATTTTAAAATCTCTATCTAGAATTATTCCCAGTGACTCACCTCAGTGAGGAACTAGAACCTTCAGACACTAGATCTAAAATATACTTCAAAAGCCAGCTCTTAATTGATGTTAGAGATTTTAAATATTTTCTCTTACCACACACACACTTATCAATAAGTGCTTGTTAGAGCTTTTGGTACGCTCCTATATTACATATCTGTAAATACAAACTTAAAACAAGTCACGCGATATATGACTTCTTTAATTGATTAATATACAGTATATACAAACCTAGACATATATGGACATTCTAATGCTATGACGATGAAGATATTTAATCCACTCAAAACGCTTTAGCTTCCATTTTATATTTATATTAATTTTCACTTAATTTATAGCTTTTTTAAAAAATAAAATTCTAATTTATAGCTTTTCTTACATTATGCATATCAGGACAGATGACTTTGATGAAGGACTTTATTGAACCAATTAATTCATTGGACCAGATCTCACTATATATACTAAAATACTTATATGAAGGGTCAGAGTGACTTATTATTAACCTGAGTATGACAATAATATTGACATCAACATGGACTTCGAGCATTCCATCATCACATTTTCAATAAAATGGATGGATGAATAGTTGGGAGGGCGGAGAAGATTGAAGCCTGTCCATCTTAATAAAAACCGAGCACTGGTTATACGTATATATAAGTGGGAGATGATGATCTGGACCAACTGATGCGTGATGGTTCAGCATGAAACATGTTTATTGGATATCATTTATCTTTTTTACATATATGTAGTCATGTGTATCAGTTATATAAGATGGAGTGGATAGCTTAAGAGAGCTTGAAAGTCTGTGTTCAAATCCCTTCTAATTACATCTAAAATACTTATATCTAAAAATAATTCAATAATATGAACGTTCATTAACTCAAACTTTTTAAAACTTTGATGATTATCTATTTACAGAAGTTTGATTTGTTTCTTTCTGTCACTTTCAAATTATATTTATAAGGGCTTCAGATTTTCAATGAAATGGAAGGCTGAAGAGTTGTGAGTTTGAATAGTTTGAAGCCTGTCCATTAAAGTATGAAGATTGGCTATCTTAATATAAAGCTGAGAACTAATTATATATATGTGTGAGGATAGTAATCTAGACCAACTGATGACTGCTGGTTTAGCATGAAATACGTATAATGGTGATTATTTATCTTTTCAACGTGTGTGTGATCACGTGGGTCAGCAATATGAGATGGCAATGATAGTAGTGGGTCGTGTGAAAGTCTGAGTTCGAATCCCGCCTATATTACATATATAAATGCAGGTTAAAACCTGTACGTTGTATTTATTTTCATTTTAGTAAAAAAAATTCATTTTCCACTTCCTGAGAGTTTTACGGTAAGAGAAATCATATTAATTCCACTTCAACTACAGGAGGGTAAAAATGCACTATAGAAATATTAGTGCTACTTTCAAATCTTCAAAATAGAAGTAAAAAGTATAAAGAATCCTCAAAATTTAGATGATTTTTTGGATTAATAAATTATAAATATCTATTAATAACATTTTAACTTTAACTGATTGTTGGATACTGCTATTAAACTGTATCAAAAATACTCGTCATTTTATTCAACATCAGCGTCATCATTTTCGATTATTATCAATTCATTGCAGCTTGAAGGTCTCTCCCAATTCAATCAATCTTCTCTGATCTCTAGTCTCTCTTTTCCACTTCACCCCATATCATTTCCTTATTTCATTCATCTATCTCACACATGGTTTATTTCTAGGTCTTTTATTATCTCTTGGAATCCAGTTTAAGATTTTATCTGTCCACCTATTATCATCTCTTCTAACAATATGTCCAACCTAATTCCACTTGTCTCTTAATTCTTTCAGTGATGTCAGTAACACCTGTTTGTTCTCTCACTCATGAATTTCATTTTCATTCTCTTCTTGTTACTCCTAACATTATCTATCCATACTTTTTTGAATGGTTTGAAGTCTCTGTATTGCTTTTGTGTTTAAGTGTTCAAGTCTCAGATTCATAAGTAAGAACTGAAAACCCATTTACTATAAACCTTTTCAAACATAGGCATATTTCCTTTTAATATTATTTCTATCATAAGCACTCCAACCAAGTTTAATTATATGATTAATTTTATCCCTTATGTTTCCATTTGTAGCAATAATGTGATCAAGATATTTGTAATTATTAACTTTTTCTTAACACAATCTTTATTTTCTTCTTTTGAGAAAATCTATTAAACATTACTTTATCTTTCTAACATTTACCTTTAAACCTACTTTCATCTGATAGCTCGGTTACATTTTCTGAAGCCCTAAAGCATTTTTTGCAAAAAAGGTAACTACATCATCTGCAAAATCTAGATGACTTAAATAATCTCCATTTAATTTTACTCCCTCAGATTTCCATTTTAATCAACAAAATACTTCTTGCAGAACTGCTGTAAAAACTTTTGGAGATATGGAGTCACTCTGTTGTGCACTCTTTTTCATTGTTAATTTTTTTAGTATTATTTTATTAATCCTCAGTATATGTATTGGATTATATGAATTTAACTGTTTTTACTAATACTTTTAACCAATTGTTTTTGTTTAACCATAGATATTATTCTCCCCCCCCCCCTATTTTTTTTTTGAATGCCAATTAATTACAAACAAACAACTTTAAAAAAAAAAAAAAAAAAAGAAACGGATTCTTTTTCTTTAAAGCTTTAGTACATTGTACAGGCTTAAACCTGCATTTATATTTGTAATATATGAGGGATTCGAACTCAGACTTTCACACGGTTTAAAAATATCTTAGTTTTAATATGCATTGTCTGTATTATATCCATAGTTTATAATTTACTTATTTGAGTGTGAAAATTTTAAACATTTGCTATTAATTATTAAATCAATTTTACTATAAATTAATTGCTTCTTCTAAATTTCCATTTCATCAGCTTTCTACTGCTTTAATTTAGGTTTGAGTTCTATGCATTGAAAAGGCTTTCTTGGCTTTCTAATTATTGAAAGCCTTCAAGTTCACAGTTGTCTTATTTACCAAGAGTTGTAGAGGAGAAGACATTCCGAAATAATTTAGAAATGTTTTTATTTTGACTGCAAGTAGTCGTGGGTTTCCTTAATTAAAAGTGTTCTGTTTAAAGGCAGTTTAGCTATCTGTCTTACAAGGATTGAAAACAAAACTCAAATTACCGACTCGTATTCCTCTGTAGAGGAATTAACTTGGCTTTAATATCTACTACAGAGATATTGATTCAGCATTTATTTTCTTACGTATATATATATGTATGTGTGGTCAAATATACTTATTGTATCAAAATAATTATAATTTCATAATTAAGTAAGTACTTTTTGGCCTTGCTTATTACAGCTTAAAATACACACTGAACAATTAGTAAAATGCCGTTCATTATAACAACATTTGCAAGGAAATCAAGTCATATATCACGTGACTTAATTTAATAAGCTTGTACAACAAATATTATATAATGAGCATGGTAATAGCTCTTAACAAGCTGAATGTTCTAGCGTCTTACTGATGACAGACTGAGCTAGAAATCGGTCTGAGGATAGGGATATTCAGAAAAGCTTGTTAAGAACTATTAGCACGTTTATTAGATAACATTAAAACAACATATAAATATTAGCATCCTTTATTAATTTTATTTGTATAAATTCATATGAAATGTGTGTATATAATTTTTTAAATAAAAAGAAAAGATACATATATTGTATCAGTACATTATACTATAGTGATTTAAATCCAATAATCCTCGTCCCATACTCAAATATATATGCATTTTCAATGTCAAAAGGGGTATCTTAATTTATCATCATCATCATCATCAACCATTATCAATACACTGCAGGATGAAGGTCTCTCCATGTTCAACCCATCTTCTCTGATCTTTAACTTCTCTTTTCCACATCACCCCTGCACACTTTCTTATTTCATCCATCCATCTCACACGTGGTCTCTTTCTGGATCTTTAACAATCTCTTGGAATCCAGTTTAAGATTTCATTTGTTCATCTATTATCATCTCTTCTAGAAATATGTCCAGCCCAACTCCACTTCAGTCTCTTCATTTTTTCAATGAGGTCAGTAACACCTGTTTGTTCTTTTACCCATATATTGCATTTTCGATCTCTTCTTGGTACTCCCAACATACATCTCTCCATATTTCTTTGAGTGGTCTGAAGTCTCTGTATTGCTCTTCCAGTAAGTTTCCAAGTCTCAGATTCGTAAGTAAGAACTGGTAAGACACATTTATTAAAAACTTTTTCAAACACAGGCATATTTCCTTTTAGTATGAAGTTATTTCTACCAAAAGCACTCCAACCAAGTTTAATTCTATGGTTAATTTCATCCATTATGTTTTCATCTGTATTAATAATTTAACCAAGGTATTTGTAGCTGTTAATTTCTTCTAACTCATCATAATCAATCTTTATTTTCATATTTTGAGCAAATCGATTAAACATTACTTTAGTCTTTTTAACATTTATCCTTAGTCCTATTTTTCTACTTTCATCTGATAACTCCTGCAACATTTCCTGCAGTTCTAAAGCATTATTTTCAAAAACAACTACATCATCTGCAAAATCTAAATGACTTAAATAATCTCCATTTACTTTCACTCCTTTAGCTTCCCATTTTAATCCACAAAATACTTCTTGCAGCACTGCTGTAAAAAGTTTTGGAGATATGGAGTCATGCTGTCTTACACTCTTCTCAATGTTAACTTTCCCAGTATCATTATTTAATCTAATTGTTGCTGTTACATTTTTATAAATATTCTTTAAAATATGACAATATCCTGAATCTATACCTTGATGATCCAATGCTTTAATCACTGAATGTTTGTAGAATCAAATGCCTTTTCATAATCTACAAATCCAAAGTATAATGGAAATGCATATTCATTTGCCCTTTCTATAACTTCTCTCAATACCTGAATATAATCTACTGTACTAAAACCACTTTCAAATTCAGATGAGAAAATGTTGTTTAATTTACATAGTCAAAAGGTATAAAAATATTATGTGGTTTCCTCATTGTTGTAAAATAAATAAGGTATTTGGGTTTATTAAATCTAGAAATAAATAACATAACATTTTTGGGGGCATTAAAGTATTTTTTAAAATAATTACATTTTGAATTACAAGTGTCAAACTAACTCAACCCACATCTTTGACACCATCCACTTTAGATAAATACAGTAATGATTATTAGTAATAATTTACTAAACTAGAGATTGTCTCTAGCACAGGTATAAACTTTTAAAACTGAATTAAATTCAAAATGTAATTATTTAATAGAGATAAATATTTCTCATATAATAGAGATATAAATGAGAGATGGTGACCTGGACCAACTGATGAGTGGTGATTCAGCATGAAATGCTTCTTGGGAGTTATATATTTTTTATTGTATTTTTATTTATATGAATTTAAAAGAATATATAATAGTATTGAGGTTATTTAATATATATATATTCAATTTTGTATTAAATTTCTTTTTGTGAATTTCAGAAACAACCAAATATAATTAATAATGAATAATAGTTTAAATGAAAAATTTTCAATCTATAAATAGAATGTTGAAATATCTTGAAAGGATAATTTTACTTAAGAGTGATGATAAACAAAAAAGAAAAAATCTAATGTATTTTTTTTATCTGTATGATCTGATTTTGTAATGAATTGATTGAATATTAATAGGATCATTTTCATTTTCTTCTCTCCTGTTTTTGGCTGATTTGTTTAAGACGTTAGGTAGCATTAATTTGGTGAACAAACTTCCTATCAGGTCGTTATTAAAAGCATTCTAGCAGTAAGTTGGGTTTTGACCACTGGTGAAGATTATTGACCTTATTTTTCTATTTAATAAGCAGATATATTATAGTACAAAAAGATAGGAAATATTCACTACTGGACAGTTACTTTAATAATGAAGGGCTAGACTATCCTTTCAAGTGTCACCAGTCACCATTCTTAGTTGAAATGTGAACTTAGCATATAAACTGGGATGTTGATGTGTGTAAAGCCTGCCTGAAATGGAAACATTTAAAAGAACCTGCAAAAAAAAAAAAAGCTAATCTTTAAAAATAAATACTGTGCTATTCAATCTCATAGTGATAACTGGATGTACAGGTAAATACCTACTTCTATATTTTTATTAGAAGTTAAATTATATGGATAGTAAAAAGATGTATAGTAAATAAATGTAAAAGTAACTCAACTATATGTTAATAGTCAAGCGTTAGTGGCCTAGTGGTTAGCATAGCTGCCTTCCAAGCAGCCGGCCTGGGTTTGCTTCCCGGTCAACGCATTTGACATATGAAAAAAACAACAACTATATGTTAATATCTTCAAAATGTATGAACATGACAGCAGCGCAGACTCCTCTACAACATCAAATCCCAGATTTTGATTATTATTTGCTTATATGTGTATACATAAAACTGGTAGATATATAATAGTGTGTACGTTTTTTTTTTTTTGTTGGTTTTGTAACTGAGCTTAAAACTATAAGAAGGTGAAATTTTATAAATATATTTAAGTAAAATATATTTAGTTATTTCTGTTTAAAGTTGTTTATTTGTATATACCTAAGTGAACCGTGTTCGAATATGTGCATTCGAAACACCGGTCTCTTAGGCAGAGAAGAACATACTCGGAGAGTATGTATGCCCAAACGATAGCTATAAAGTATATAACTAACATTACATTTCCAGAACATAGCTTCTTCTCGGCTGTTGAGTTGAAAACCACGTCCAAAGCACTTTTTTGTTTGTGTATAACCACGGGCGCCAGCTGCTTATTCTAAAAGAATACTAAAAGAATAGACAACGCACTTTGAATATTGGCCACTAGCTCAACGCCTAAATCCACGACTAGCTCAATTGTTTGTAATCACTAATGGATTATACTTAATTAGTGGTTAAAAGACTTGATAAAAGAATTATAAAAGGAGTTGATAAAAGAATTTAATAAAAGGAATTGATAAAAAGAATTGACCGACAAATAAAGTTTAATTTTAAAGATAATTTATTAACTAACATTTATTTACTAAATTTAAACATTTTATAATTCTAATAAAAGACACGCATATTTAAAATTAACATTTCTAAACGGTTTAAATATTCCTATAGATTTAATAATAGAACACTCTAATTTAACTAATAAATATTGATATAATGATCACGCACATATTAACTCATGTACACACATAATAATAATAAAGTATTACATAGCATTTGGAATTTAATCACACATATCAATAGTTCATTTATGTATGATATAAAGTTCATATAATTAGACTCTTGAAAGATTCGTACGAATTAATGCAATGCAATGGCTATTACAGTATAGAACGAAATAAGCAAATGTTTTTACCTAGGCTTTTGAATGTAGACGTAGAATTTTGTTCTCTTTGGTGGCTGCTTTCGGTGAGGATATTTCCATTATGAATGCTTACCAGCCGGCTGGGACTTTTGCTTGATGAGTTTCCTGATTTTCACGATTATTACTATTGGAGACAAATAGATACTGATGGAGATTTTCTAAGATGTTAAGCTGACATTATTTCACGGGCAGATCTGCTGTTTTCTAGGAGATCTGGGCTGGAGATAAATGTGCGTTCCCAAGATCTTCTCAACACTGCATTTTGTTTGTTATCTGCTCAATTAATTTCTGAACTGCACTACTCAATTACTTTGTGAACTGATTGTCTCAACTGATTATCCGATAAAATATTCAGTATTTATACCAATGAAGTGTTTTTTAATAATAATCATCTTTAACTTTCATTTATTTATAATAACATTTATTCTATTGTTGACAATCGCACATATATACGCACATATATTAGTTTTAACATTATTTTTTCTTTAATTAAACTTGAATGAAAAGAGATTTGTATGTTTTAACTTTTTAAATTATATTTTTACGAATACTAATAAAAACTATTTATTTCCTTTTGTAAACCTTTAGTTTCATTTTTCAAACCAAGACTCCCCCTCCCCCCTTTTGATTAATTAATTGTAGCTTTTTTTTATTTCAAAAACTAATGCTAGAAAACTATTTAATTCTTATCTTTTTCGAAAACAAGCTGCAATAAACTCTTCAACATTTAATTTTATGTTTTTCTTTTATGAAAGATTACTTTAATAATAATTTTAGATAAAAATTATATGTGCCTATATCAATATAGGTATATTTAAGTAAAATATATTTAGTTATTTCTGTTTAAAGTTGTTCATTTGTATATACCTAAGAGATACATTGATGTATATTTTTATTCTCACACAATAAGTATAGTGTGAGTACAGATTTTGTGTGTGTGTATAAAAAGCTTCTAAATGTTGAATTACTACCACAAAATGAAAAAGTAAAGACTAAAGAAGGTCAGAGAATTATAAATAAAGTGTGCTTAGAAACTAAAATTAGTTATAAAGAAGTTAAAAGATTGGAGAGTAAATTTGATGATGATATAGATTATAAACATACAATGCAAGGATATAAAAGCATTAATTATAAAGCAAGAGAAAGATGAAAAATAATTATTGAAAGAGTCATGGCTACAAGAATGAAGAAAAAAAGAAATATATCCTATAAAAAATAAATTAAGGTTTCACACAAAGGAAAATTTATAGTCATAAAATGACCTCATTGAAAAAAATTAAAAGACTGAAGTGAAATTGGGCTGGACATATTGCTAGATGAGATGATAATAGATGGACAATTGAAATATTAAACTGGATTCCAAGAGATTGTAAAAGACCCAGAAATAGACCATATGTGAGATGGATGGATGAAATAAGAAAGTGTGCAGGGGTAATATGGAAAAGAGAAGCTAAACATCAGAGAAGATGGATTGAACTCTATCTAAGAAATAAATTAAGACTTCATTTTATGAAAAAACTTATGATAAGGATGCCTATATGATAGATAAAACTATCAATAATGGAATTTTTTTATTTTATTTAAAAGTGTTGAAGGCAGTCAAAAATTGCATAGAAAGAGTGAACACTTAATCACAGTTTAAAACTGTTACACGTTTGGATGGCTTTAGATCCTCAAAAACTTATGATCTTATTAACAGTAAACATCACATGATCACCAGTTCTTATGCTAGTACATAACTGTTATTAAAACAGGCAAAACTCTCCATACAGTAGTGCCACTCAGTGCCAATCAGAGTAATCAATGGATTACAAGCCAGAAACTAGTCTGGGGATATTGGATGAATAGGCACTAGATGGGAATTTTATGCACAAGCCTTCTGGCATCCATTGATTACTCTGGTTGGCACCGAGTGGTACTACTGTATGGAGAGTTTTATCTTATTAACAGATTAATGCACATTATGTTAATGTATTTCTAAATCAAACTGAAAGGAACAAATGTGACATTGGAAATTTTAAAGGATAATTTATCTTATATTATTAGAGAATTGCTAAATATTGTTTCAGTGTTTGAATTTCAACTCTATATTAGAGATGATAATATGATCCTACATGTTTAAGAAAAGGGGAAAATGTGAGATCTTTGTTTGTAACTTGGATAGAATTAAAATGTAACCTGTCAAACAAAAGACATTTATAGAATAATAATGTATTAGTATTATTTTTTGACTGTTGTGGAAATACTTTATACCAGAACTAAATAAATAATAATAAAATATATAATATTATGGAAGATAAATAGCAGGGAATATGGTAAGAGAGAAAATATTCTTAAATATTTGTGTTAATTGTTCTTCATGCATTATTTTGAAGTGTTGTGTAATCCTAAAGTTGTAAGTATATTGAAATCACCTAAAGAAGTGAGATGTATAATAGTTTGCGCACTAATGCAAATATGGTAAATAATGAAAAATTTACATTTATTAGGTGTTTGTTATTAATAGTTGGTCTCAAATAATTTTAATAGGAATAATGTATAATTTTCTTTGTGTACATAGCCTCTGGAATATAAGCTTATCTTTAAAGTTGAATAATGGAGGTAATCTTAAAAGGAGTACTATATTGTAAAACAAGAAAGAAACTACAAATAAATCAAGTCAGATGTCACATGACCTAATTTAAACAAGCTTGTATTATAAATGTTTTATAAAGAGCTCGCAAATAAGCTCTTAACAAGCTTTGTAGAATATTTTCAACCTGAGACCGGTTTCTGCTACAGGCTTCGTCAGTGAGGTGCCAGGATATTCAAGCATTAGATTAAGAATACTAGGACAAGCCCAGCACTTTATGTAATGGATAACTATTAAGTAGAAATCTGAAATTTTCAGACATCCATATGTTTTCCAATCCAGCTATCTAACTTAAATAGCCATATGGGACTGGACTAAGTTCATATACACCATATATTAATAGCTTTAGCAATATAAAATCAACAAAGCCTTAATAGTGAAAAATAAAAGTACAAATAAATCAAGTCCCATATGGCGATTTAAGCTAGATAGCTGAATTGATGACATATGGATGTCTGAAAATTTCAGATTTTCAACTTAATAGTTATCCATTAGATAAAGTGCTGGGCTAGTCCTAGTATTTTTAATCTAATGCTTGAATATCCTGGCACCTCACTGACGAAGCCAATAGTAAAAAAAAGAAAGAAACTATATTAATAATTTTGGTGATATCATGGTAATACTGTGAGTTTGGTTTGAATCATGATGGTTGGTTATGATAAATTTCAGTTGAGATTATTCATAAGACATTATTGAAAGAGATAAAGATATAAGGGGTTATTTTCAAATTTTAATAAAGCTTTAGTAATCATAATTGACAAGTTTTATGAATGTTAAAAAGAAAACGGTTGTATAATTGTACTTTGTGACACATTGTTAATGAACATTGAATAAGATAAGCCATTTTTTTTTGTTATTCATGATGATTTAACGTTACTATTGGATGCATAACTGATGGGAATATATTGAGAGAATGAAATTAAAAGATTAAATAAGTTTTGCCTTGTTTTAGTGATCATACTAATGAAGTATTTATGATTCATTAGATTGAATTATTAAATAATATATAAAGATGGGGAAGAAAAAGAATGGATGTTCATGTATATTTAGATGAAGATGGTTTATTGTATACATATAAAGGTAATATTTTTTTTCTTTTTGTTTGATTTTGATGGTGGATATGTTAAAATGTGAAGCATTGAACTGCACTGCTATGACAATAATATTGACATAAAAATTGGTAATTATTAATTGTGTTGTATAAAATTGTGAATTAACTTTATTCATTTTAAAAATGAATTTGTAAATAATAAAGTTTATAGTACTGATGAAATCATATATATATATATATATATATATATATATATATATATATATATATATATATATATATATATATATATATATATATATATATATATATATATATATATATATATATATATATTGTGCCCTTTTCTATAGGTCAGTAATAGTTCATAACAGTCAATTACTAAAAATTTTAAATTTTAGAATATGTTCTTTTAATACATTAATTATAGTTTGTCGATTATATCTTTAAAGTACAATTTGAGGCTAAAGCAAATACGTAGTATATAAAAACATTTAAAAATAGTTATGTAAAGCTTTAAATATTGTTGCATATGGTTGTAAAAGCTGGCCATATTAAATAACACAGCTATAAATAATTAAAAGTATATTTAACAAGCTCAATTTTAATAGTCTTAAACGTATAGATAAATAAATGTTATACAGTATTTAAATTTATAAACTATGTTTAATAATCAAAATTAATATAATATATTTTAAAAATGGACTTTATGATGGTGAAAATTATATCTAATTCTATATTTTCTAAATTGTTCTTCCAAATTTTATAATTATATTATATACTATAATAAGTGTAGCAATTTTATAAATCTAGGCAGAGAAATAGATTAAAAATCGTCTGTCAATATCATGTGACTTGTATATTACATACTTTCTCACACACGCTTGTTTGATTAATAATAAAGTTTAAAATATTTTGAAATTGCAGTATAGAATTGGATGGAATTGTCACCTAGCATAAAATAATAATAAATATTAAGTTAACTATCGTATGTAATGTTTTAAGTAATGTAATAAAGATGAATACAGATATAATAAAAATTAAATATTTTGTTTAAATAAAAATAGATAAATGGAATAAGTTATTAAGGTTATTTTAAAAGTTATTTTAAATGTTTAAATAATTTTAATAAAATAATAATTGATTCAAAAGTAATATTTTAAATAATATTTTAAGTTCATTACGTCATAATTTCTAATTTTGAAATTTAATTCTACTATAAACTAAAAATATGTAAATTTGTTCTCAAGCTAAAGTAAGAATTAACCAATAGGAATAGGTATTCTTACAGACTATAAATATCATCGTAACTAAGTTATCAGGGGATAGTAATAATAAATTGAAACCAAAGAAAGGTATATTAGCAGCTCTCAAAGAGATAGTATTTTTTTTTTTTATTTTAGTCAATTTTTTTTTAGTAATTTCTTATCATTTTATTTGCAAAAAACTAATTGATAATTTTTGAAAGTATTTTTTGCAAAAGAGAGTTTTAAAATATAATAATTTAGAAACTTCATGGAAATGATTTTCTAATTTTTAAAGTACTTACCAGTCGTATTTTATCTAAAAATTTAACCTAAACTTCGCAATAAAGGATGGATATACTACGAAATAAAATGGATATAAGTTGTAATGCTGAAAAAATATTTGAAATATTTATTGATACAGCTTTATTAATATTTCACCGAAGAACTGTTTTGGTACATAAAAAAAAAACCACAGCTCAGACATTATACGGAGTCTAAAAAATGTATTGAAACGTATTATTTATAAGCTTATCCAAGATTTATTTTTAAATAGTAATAAGACAATTATATTTCATGAATTATTTTATATAATATTATATCAAAAGGAGTAAAATGTCGTATCCTTTCTGAAGGTAACATTTTTTTAAAAATATTTTCAAGAATTAAAGAAAGAACCCAGGAGAATATGTTACAGAAGCGTTTTTGATATTAAAATATCCGTTCTTAGAATTATTTAAAATGTATTTAAAAAAGATTTGTTTAAATGTACTTGAAGTTTTTTTTTTATTTTTAAAAGAGATTTATAAAAATACCAAATGAAAGTTTAAATGTATCAAGAAGGAAACATATATAAAAAAGTGAACACATAGTTGAATAAAAGATAGATCCATGGAAATACAAATAGTACTTAAAAGTTTATCGAATATTTTTAAAGTTAAATTAGATGGATTGATGCATCGGATACGCAGAGAATATTGGTAGAGAAGATTAAGAAGCTTCACAGGATTAATTAATATTATGATTTAATAATTATCATCCTAAATACTAAAACCAAGGATTATTTTCTATAAATTTTACTAAATGGATTAATAATTATTTTTATTTTAAACTTTAACGCGCTTGGAGGAGAACATTTTTAAAAACTCTAGAGAAAATAATAAACATTTTGGACTTATCAGGAACTATCGTCAAGAAAATATGTAATTATAGTTTTGATTCCTTTTATTTTGTTAACCTAGTTTAAATCTAAATTTTTATATAAGATTAGGAAAAACATAAAAACATTAATTTATTAATATTAAAATTTTATAATATAACAATCTAATAATTTAGCTAAAAATATTTTAATATAAAGTGTATGGGTGTGAATTTTTTTTTATATCTGCAATGCTCAAGTGGATAAAGGAAGCCTACTGAACACGATGACTAGATAAAGGTTATTGGTAATAATAATAACTATTGATAATTTATAATGTATATTTTTTTTGTTTTCTTTAGATCATCCATAAATTGGAAGAATGAAGTGTAAAAGTTTTTTTACTTATATGTACCGCATTTCATACAACATTTTAAAAAACATTATGAGATAGGATTGATTTGAAAATATGCATACGACAATTTTTTTTTTATTAGTGATATAATCCAACATAACAAATAATTATGTGATTCTTTTAAAATTTTCATGTTATGGGATATTCAAATCTTGTCTAAGTAGATTATATATGATTAGACATATAGAATAATGAAGTAAGCAGACTTTTCTTGTGGAACAGCTAGATTGTTTAACTATTAATGAATTTTATTTATTGTTTTTGTAAATGCAGATAGTTATTTATCGATGTAAGATGTGGAAAATCTTGAGAAATAATGTTAAGATAGTGGCTTGGAAGTACTTAGTGAACAGGAAACCAAGATGATGTTTTAAGAAATAGGATGTTATAAGGAATGGAAATAATATTTAGTCTTTATGTGAATATCAGCATAGTTAACAAAGCCCTATGACTGATACACATTTTATTTGGACAGTGTTTATATTTTTTTAAATATTTGATGTTCTAATAAAGCTGAAGAAATAGCTTTAACATCGTCCCTGTACTATAGGATATTAGGCAGGTAAATGTCATACCACTTCACACTGTGCCATGATTTTGAGATATGTTAAAAGTAATACTCTAGCTTTCTTTCTTAATCCTATGCATCTGTTTTCGCTATCTTTATTTCATGTAACTGCATCGTTCAGTAAGATATGTTTAAGAGAAATGATAAATAATTTAGAACTTAGGTTATGCTATTGTTTTTGTATAAGATTAGTTTATTTGCTTATAAGGAGCAGAATATTATAACTTAAAATTGAAGATCCAAAGTATCCTAAGGAAAGAAAAGAATCATAGAATATATTTTGAATTTTATTTCGGAAATGAAATATAAACTTTTTTAAAATAAAGTATCTAAACAAAGATATTTTCTTTAAAGTGATAATAATTTTAAATGCTTTAGTATTATTTTTTTAAAGAGAAAAATAAGTATTGCATATTTTTAAAATACAATAGTACAAAGTAAATTATGTAAACAATATGCATAGTATATTTTTTGTTTATTGATTAACAGAAATATATTGATGATTACACTTATATCATACTAAAGTAAGGCTTAAAGAAGAATATATTATGATTAGTAAACATTGTGTGATAAATACTAAAATCTAGTACTGAATTTTGGATAATATTTTGTGTAACATCTTTGACTTTGCAAGATGAAATTTTTTTTAATATTTTGAGAAGTCCATACTCATTATAAAATTTTGTTTTCTATAGAATGTTTTTCTAAGTATGAATTTTTTAAAATAAGATAGTTTAATAATATTAAGGATAAAATGCTGTTGCTAATAAAGTAGATAAATATATTTGTAATAAGTTAACCATAATGAGAAACCAAATAGTAACATTTTTTTTAAAATTTTGTCCTAAATCTAAATAAAGATATAATTGAAATATAAATTATTTTTTTTATAACCCGGTAGATCAAACTGTAAAGTAAAAAAGTTAAGGATATCCACTGTAAATAGTGTAAATAAATTGTTTATTTATTTGTTGTTAGTAATAAACTTAGTTAAATTTTGTTATTTCAAAAATTTTGTGTCCGAGTTATTTATTTCTCCACATCGCTGCATGAAATCATGATATATGCATAATAATTGAAACAAATATATAATTTTGCACAAAAGATAAATAGAGAATTATTTTAAGAATTTTAAATATTTTATTGGTATTCATTATAATTAAATAATCATAATCTTACATTATTTTATTGGTCATAAATCAGTTATCACAATATTATATTAAATTATATGCTATCAGTTGCCACACATATTTTGTTTGTCAGATTATTAAAATGCTACCACGTATTTATTATATCATTACATGAAGATATAAGATCATATTATATTATTTCATTATTTTATTATGGTAATAAAATTATAGTAAAAGAAAAGATATCCAGTAGTAATTAAACAATGAAGAATATTATTATTATTATTTATTATTATTAGTTTAAGTGTAGTAGATTATGACATAAAATCCCTTCTCATATTTTACTACCGTATTTTTAAATTAACTTAGAATAAACTTTATGAACCTGAGATTATTTTATTGAGCTAGATTATTACAAATAGAAGATTAAGACTTAATTATTAGTTTAATCTTAGTGAGTAGAAGTTATTAAAGTCGTAAGAATACTATGAGTTTGTTATTTGAAATAGTAATAAAAGGGGGGATAGTGTTCTTATGCCATTGAGGTAGTATCCTGTGGGATATTGGCTCAATGTAATCTATCTTGTCACCTGTATTTTCACTTCAAGTCTCATGAAAATATTAAATATTTATTTAATTTATTTTTATAAACTGAACCTTATTCGTATTTTAAATTTGAGCTAGTGAAATATTTTAATTTTAATGCTGAATATTTTAGTTATTAATTATTAACTGAGATAGAACCTGTTTTATTTCATATCATATACTATTCTGAAGTGAGGATGCACGAGATGAAGGTTAGAATATATATATATATATATACATACATATCTTTATATATATATATATATATATATATATATATATATATATATATATATTCTAGAAGAGCAATACAGAGACTCCAGACCACTCAAAGGAGTATAGAGAGATGCATTTTGGGAGTAACAAGAAGAGATCGAAAATGCAATGTATGGGTAAGAAAACAAACAGGTGTTACTGACCTCATTGAAAAAATTAAAAGATTAAAGTGGAGTTGGGCTGGACATATTGCTAGAAGAGATGATAATAGATGGACAATTAAAATCTTAAACTGGATTCCAAGAGATTGTGAAAGACCCACAAAGAGATCACATGTGAGATGGATGGATGAAATAAAGTATGCAGGAGTGATGTGGAGAAGAGAAGCTAAAGATCAGAGAAGATGGATTAAACTTGGAGAGACCTTCATCCTGCAGTGGACTGATAATGGTTGTTGATGATGATGATATATATTTATTACTGCATCCACTACAGTAGATTGCAAATAATACACCTAAATGTTTAATGTCTCTAGTATATTTCTTGTTCTATTTGTATAATATATTTAAATGATAAGTGTAAAAAGATTATTTCCATTGTAATATGATGAAATGTATTATCAATTGTTTAATTTTCTTCTTCTTTTTTCTTTGCCTATGTATTGATTTCTACTTTAACATATACCATTTACAACTTTCTTAAACATTATACTCTTATTTAGATCAAAACTAACAGTTTCGACTATTCTGCAGTCATCATCAGAGCTACAATATTCAAATATATAATTAATACACTTATACACATATTCATATACATAATTAAATACACAAAATATGTGTATGTGTATTAATTATATAATTATAATAATTATATAATTATAATAATTAATACACTTATACATATATGTGTATAAGTGTATTAATTATAGATTTGAATATTGTAGCTCTGATGATGACTGCAGGATAGCCGAAACTGTTAGTTTTGATATAAATAAAGAGTATTGATAAAGTGTTTAAGAAAGTTGTAAATAGTATGAATTGTTCAATTTGTGTTAGAATGAAAGAATAATATTTGTATTATGAAACATCAATGTTTTTCATATGTAATAATTCTAAAATATTTATTTTATTTGTTGTATAATAAAAAAATTTATATGGGGGCTGTGATTGAAATTGGCTAAAGAGTTAATAAAAAGTATTGCTATAGTTACTCTGTTGTCAATGGAAAATGCTATAAATATAAATGAATAGAAAAATGCTCTCTCTCATATCTTAACTTCAATAGATGCAAATCTATGTTCCTTATTATGATTTTTTTATTTTATTTATTTTTAATAGTATATTATTGTAACGAGGATAGAATGATGGGCTAGTTAAATTCCTAAATTAATTCAGGGATGATCAAAACAATGTGGGTTCACTGATTGTAAGCAAAAAAATATTTTTAAGTTTTTCCTTGATAAAGACGATAAAAGAATATAGTTGAAATGTTGGAGGATATTTTTGTACTTTATAATAGTTCATATATTTATAAAGAAGTTTGTAATTTATTGAATATATTGTAACCACCAGTAGCGAGGGAAGGGGGCAGAGAGAGACAGATATATAACACAGGATGCCAAATTGTAACTTTAACTGAACAGCTGCTATACCGATTGGATGGAGTTATAGATTTACAAATTATGTATTTACAAGACAGTAATTTATTAACTTCTAAAATAATTTTAACTTGCAAAATTAATTCGCTTCTTAAATTAAACAGTTTCTTAAATCAAGTCAGCCAAATTATAACTCACAAAAGGAATGGACTGACTTGGATATCATGTATTTGTAAATAACAGTCACATAAATCAAACACAGCTGCTTTATATGTCACTTAGAACACATAAAACACCAATCCCCTATCACTTATGTTTAAAGTTCGATAATTGCTTTGGTAATTCATACCGAGAACACTGAGAATTATACTAATAATAAACATTGTAAAATATTACCAATAAGCTAAGAGAGGAGGAGAAACCTCGACTAACACTCATAACATTTTAATGACCTCGGTATTTCCCACATCAATCACCAACACCACAGTTACAATTAATTTATTTCCAATAATAACTTCTCTACACTTTTCTCTTACACTAAACTTTACTACCTTTAACTTCTCCACACTGTTGTATTTTTTTTAAGTGTCATAACATCGGCCGGGACGCAAACCTGCAACCCGGGCAACTGCCTGCAAATGCAAGGCAGTCGCGCTGACCTCTCGACCACCAATGCAAGACACACTGTTGTATTTTCATGATCAGATATGCTCGGAATGTAGAGTCTTATCAATTTAATTAATTTATAATACCACATTAATTCTATAACTACAAGTTCATGAGCTCTTACTGCCAAATTGGAAAATTATAGTCTCGGGGTTCGAATCAGGAATGCAAAATTTCTTATTGTTGATTTACGAATTTATTGTAGACCACTGAATGTTATCCCAGAAATATTACTTTAGTAGACATGCACTTGATCTCTAAGCTAATATCTTCTTTTCATCAGTTAACTAAAATAGAATATTCTACTAACTTTAAATTTTGAACTAGATTACTATCGACTGGGAGTGCATTCAAATACCTGGAGTGGGAAAAGGGATTGTATGTTCACCCAAGATATTAGTCATAACACAATAAATTTATGAAAATAAAAATAATACTTAATTTAAAGTAAATTTCCTTCAGATATTTGCAGTATGACCATAATAATTTGTAAAGTAAGTTATGAATGTTTCCTAAGTTTTAAATTGTGCTTTACGCCAAAAAAAGTGAAGCTTAGTATTATTAGAAAAGAATTATACGGGGTAGCGCAGGAGCACTTAGTTCTCCATATTCATAGCATATCTTGGGTTTTTCCGTAAAGCGCAATTTAAAACTTACCTCTCAAAGGTGAAGTAAAAACAAGAATGTTTCTTAAGCGCATTTCGGACTTCAGAAAAAAAAATATCAATTTAATAATCAAACTTTTCCAATGTATCTGTACAGGAATAAGCAATGAAACATCTAATTTTGCATGAGATTAATATTTCTGGATTTCCTGGGTACCAAAACATTAAAACACCACACCAAAATTTAAATAGCATATAACGTTTATTAATAACTCAAATTATAAACTACAAAATTTTAATTCAACATAGCAATCCAATTAACAAACAAAATATTTACAGTAGATTTACACTCGCTATGGAGAATATGATCCCTCTTTCGTGCTTATTAAGACATTTCTACATAGCATACCTCCATCAGCTATAGCTTTACAGTGACTTAAGTAAAATAAACTAATAAAAAAAAAATCTCAACCAGTCATATTTTGCTGGGTTAAAAACGTTTCCCTGGGAGGCAAGCATAAATAACTATTTATTACAACAGCCCTTAAAATTATCAAATTCTAAAATATCTTTAATTATACTTATCAAAAAAATATATGCCTCTTGATCATACTGTGACTTTGCAAACCAAATATCATAAATTGTTTCAATTTTTGTAATAATCACACCTAACAACGAACAATTCGGGTATAACTTATAACTTTTAGTTGCTTTTTTAACTTGTAGCTTGTCTGTTTGTTTGAGACTTAACTAAGGGGCATGTATGTAGCAAGAGTGAAGTAGGGCAGGTAACTTCAGAAGAGGCAGATAATCCAGAGGAAAAAATCAATAACATAGAAGAGCAATGGAATAATGAGGCTCATAGTGACAGGTCCGGAAGCAGGCAAGGTGAAGTAGTTCAGGGTATCTCAGAAAAGTCTGATAATCCAGTGGAAGAACTTGATAATTTAGAAGAGCAATGGAGTGATGAGACTCATAGTGACAGTTCCGGAAGCGAGGAAGTAGATGGCTATCCAAAGGAAATGCAGCAACAAATTAGTACTAGTTCTGTGTGTACTGATGGAACAGATGAAATCACAGATGATGAAGAAATAAGCTCACAAGAGGGAAATTTTTGAAGAAAATTCAGAACAGGAAAGCGATAGAAATTCAGAAACGGATTAAAGTATGAATTCCATAAATGCGGTTTATACAAAGATATGGCAACATAGATGAAGTTTTAAGGATCTGTGAATTAAAGGACTTGGCAATTCAAAGGCTCTTATGAATCAATGGAGAAGACTAGGGTTATTGACTGTAGTATGATCTCAAGATTTCTTTTAAACAAATGTATTTACATCATGTAGCGGGTGATCAGTCACCTGCATTTTTTTTTCCTTAATAAAAAAAAAATATTAATTCTAAAATGATTAATTATTCTAGAGGTCACACATGCATGTACACATGCTTAATGCTTTCTATGACCAACATGAGTAATAAACCCTTAATCTTACAGTTCCACTTGCTTCTATTACGAGACAGTTATGATGCACATTGCTTATTTAGGCTATCAACGCTAACTTTAAATTTTGAATGATTATCGGTCTTACATAGAATGGTGAGCAAAGCTCAGCCAAAGCATTATAGATCAATTCTTGATTCACACTTAAATTTGAAAAGTTCCCTGAAGTAGATAATACACTTCCATAAGAATTACACAATAATTAACCATTAAATTAACAAAATTTCACACAAAGATATGACTACAAACATATATGTCCTTAAGGAAAATAAAACTGCAAAGCACTATATTTATCATGGCAAGAACCCGGGGCACTCCCACTCTGAGGGCTCCAAGATATGTTAGGACCCATTCAATACACCTATAAATCTGGACATGCTGCAATCACTTCTATAACTATAACCTAGGATATATCTCTTACAGAGTATATTGACAGTGGAACTGGTGATACACCCTCGATCTCCTCCTACATTACTAAAATACTTAATATGTATAATTATAAGAGAGCTATGCTCAACACTTAAGGCAGCGGTAAGTTAGGATACCTTCAACAAATATGGTCATTCACAAACATCACTTAATCTTGAGAGAACAGGGTTTGAACTCTCACTAAACACTCTATTGATGTATAAAACCAATAATGCTGTAACAGTCAAATATGACTAGAATAAAATAATAAATAAAAAAACAAATTATCGAAACCTTAAATAATTACAAACTAATAAATGTGCATCACTTTTCAACATATAACAATTATATTTAAATCTCTCGTCATCCAGGACATAGTAATATCAAAATCTTAAAACTATATAAGTAATAAAACAAAGCATTAATAATATCAATTTTTACTTGTAAGCATAAAAATATTTTATCGATCCCTGAACCTCTCACGTAAATATTTTCAACTTTCACACAGACAAGTCATTCATATTACGGTAGCATCAAAACTAAATTATAACAATATACAATAAAGAAGGCATATTTCACCCTACTATAATCTAAATTTAATACCGGGTATATTCAATAATATATTTTAAATAATAGACACTAAAATAAAATTACCGTTCCCTACATACAATAAAATAAAGAGAAAAATTATACTTCAAAGTCTTTAGCACAATCCATCACGATATCATTCATTCCCTGTGACAATTAACATGATCATTCTCCTCCTTGCGATTCTTTAAAGTTACTTCGAACATATTATAAACAAACACATATATGGCAGTACATAAACATGGAAACACACACATGGACATAACTCCTTGATTTAAAATCGTCCATAATTGCATTCCTGCTTACTATCTTTAAGTTTAGAATGCTCATGTTTTTACAAAGCAGCTGTTTTATTCTTTAGGATCCTTAGTCGTTCACACTTACTTTATGAAGCATCTTATATTAAAACAAAATCACTTAATCTAAAGTAGATTATCCAAAATCATTTGGTTTAACAGCACTTAAGAAACTCAATCATTTCCTGGTATTATAAGTTTAGCAATTCCCTTTAGAAATCCAGATTAGGATTTATTACCACAATACATTTATTTTTAGTACTAACACCATACATTTATGATTTCACTTATAATATTCATTTATTCAGTATCTTTTCCCCCACTTAAATAACAGTTGTTCTGGCATATTTTAAACCTTTTCCACATACAAAAAAACAGTTTTCCTTCATGATAAAAATAAAAATTTCAGGAAGCTTGGTCCAAATTCTAAATAATTTTAACAATAGTACAAACTATAGCGAGTGTTCACATTTCAGTCTTTTTCTTCACTTTCTCAAATAAAGTCAAATATTTCACATAAAACAGTTGTAACAGAATAAATATCAAAGAAAGTTACTACTTGAGATATTTCACATTGGGAAGATTGGAGAGTCTGTTTCAGCTGCACTATCCATTGACTGATCACACAGAAATTTTCTATCCTTGGGATCCAATTAATAATTGATGTCGGGAATGAAAAGCATACCTGATTTAGAGATTTACATCGACATACTTATTAGATTTTGTAAAAAAAAAAATTTTTTTTGTAAAATATAGAATTTATTCAGAAATTTTGTTACAACATATAATGACAGTTAAACATAGAATATATTACATGATAATCAGGGGATAAGTGTTCAATATTGATATCTTGCTTAACACCAACCAGATAAAAGGACTAATATGAAGCATATCAGCAAGGAACAAGTCCAGAATAGTATCTTGTTGATAGGTGACCATGCCTGCACATCTCATACAGTTCAACGATAGATATAATCCTTTGTCCATGCTCTGCATGATCAAATCGACCCTTCATATTGGAGGTTACTTCCATAAAACTCAGGGTCTGGGTTTTATTACAAGTTTTTAACAGAATTTTAAGTCAGAAGATGGGTGCAAGCTGAAGAATTCAAAAACCCACCAGAACAAAATAAAATTAACAGAAACAGACCTGGAATAAAACCAGAACAGAATTGAAACTCACCAAGAACAGGCCCTCTCAAATTGTGTGTGGCCCTTTTATAACCTTCGGTTGTCACTCATCTTCAAACCCACCTCCTTGACCAATAACTCTTGGTATTAAATTTAGATTGGTTATTACACCCAATTCTGATATTAATTATTAACACTACTTAATGATCATGTGGTTTACTTGAGAATTTCCCAGTTTTAAATTGTATAAAAAAAATCTAACAAATTGAAAGGAGACTTTTGTAAATTAGAATAATGATTTTACTTTCACTTAAATTTTTATGACTGAATATTATCAGATATTTATTTGAAATCAAGATTAAATTATAGCCATTTCAATTTGCTTTCAAATGATACCTTACATGAGACAACAAAATTTATAATTGTCCCGATAAGTAAAATTTCTTTTATACTACCAGACACACTTCTCACACACTAATAGCCTTTCTAGCTAACGATGGGAATTACAGCTAGCACTAAACCTATTAAACAATATTAAATTTTACAGATTTAATCATATAAATGAATTACTGAATTGTACATAACTATTAGCAAGCTAAAATTTATGATATAAATTGACATCGATCTTTTTTAATTATCAACACTATTTTGCCAATTACATATTACTTATAGATCTTAACCCTTAGTCCCTTTCTATTTTTGCAAACACTCAATCTCAACAGTTAATACACTTTTAAATTTACTGTGTGTTAAACTCTAAATTGCCTTTACACATTTAAATCCAACTTATACATCAATTTTTCTTTAAATACCTTACAGCCACAATTTCTTCATACATTATATGTCTATCATAAGCTTTCCAATTGATCTGATTAGTCTAAATTACTGTTATTTTTGAATAATTTAATTTAGAATGTTCCATCCTCAGATTTGCAATGAAATGAACGGCTGAAGAGTTGTGCGTTGGAGTAGTTTGAAGCCTGTCCATTAAAGTATGAAGATTGGCTATCTTAATATAAATCTGAGCACTGATTATATATATATATGTGGAGATAGTAATCTGGATCAACTGATGATTGCTGGTTTAGCATAAAAAAATGTATATTGGTGATTATTTATCTTTTCAACATGCGTGTGATCAGGTGGGTCAGCAATATGAGATGGCATGGAGAGTTGAGGGTCATGTGAAAGTTTGAGTTCAAATTTCTTATATAATAATTTAATTTACTAAATTTCTTTTGTGAGAAAAAATTATTTTCTTTAGTGAAAACTGCATTTGCCACGATCTCGGCTAGCTCTGGTCAAAGCGAAAGGTTACAATATATTGAAATTAATGGGCTATTTTTAAAATAGAAGGCTGTGTTTGTTATTTTTTAACTTATACATTCTATATATAATGATTTCAGTCTTCAAAAAATGCTATTAAAAAATTTAACATAAAACTTCTATTCAAATAAATTTGGATTAATCTAAGTATGAAGACGCCAGATTTCAAAAATCTTATTTGGAAACAGTATTAATGATTTTAAAAAGTATTGTATTTGTAATAACTAAAATATAAACATTTGAAAAGATAAACACAATTTAATTTTCAAAGTATAATAAAAATAAATTACATAAAGAGATTTATACATATATTGTTGATAAATTACGTTCTTTAATTGCGATTATTAATGAGCAAAAAGTTCTTGAGAATAGAAGAGAATTTAAAAATAAATAGTTGAAAAGAAAAGTATTAATAAAAAACGGATGTAATAAAATATCCTTTTTAAATATTATTGCTAGAAGTTACGTTTTTTTTTTTTACACTATTTCTTAACTATCACTACTTTGTATTTTACTTATTTATTTATTTAAATAGTGTGTTCGTCAGTCCTTCCATTGTACAGCCCTATCTGTTATATTATTTGCCTGATTATTTCTCTGTCTACCACTGTTGTTTTGTAACTACACCCGTCTATTTTCATTAATTCGTCTACTTATACATATATATAATTTCTAACATTATTCATATTTATATTCCCTTTTTACTGGATTTATTTAAAATCAATTATTATTCTATGAACATCATAATCAGTTATTATTTAAACGGTTAGCCTCTTCTCTGTTCTCACATTTTCCACTGAATAATAATGATAATTATTATTATTATTATTATTATTATTATTATTATTATTATTATTATTATTATTATTATTATTATTATTATTATTATTATTATTATTATTATTATTATTATTATTATTATTATTATTATTATTATTATTATTATTATTATTATTATTATTATCATAATTATCATCACTACAAGATAGCCAGAGCCATTCTAATGTTCACTCATTGAAAAACATGTATAACCATATGGAAAAAGGAGTTTGAACCAGCCACACATGGTCAATCAAATATAACCTTTTCAATTATATTCCAGTTAATCAGACACAACTGCTCAGCAAATATATAACAGACAGTTACACACAACAAAAGGGGAAATATAATATAATTTATTTTCTAAAATTATTCTAATAGTCAAACTGGATAATGATTATACATAAATCTCATACACCACAACCACATTTCAAGATCACTAATCCCCATTTATTTAACCTAAAGGGAAATTGTTTGTGAATATACACATCTAAATTACATTTAAATCTGGACACCATCCTGAATAATGGGAGTATTTATAGAAGTTTGAATCCCCTTTAAACTAGTGTCACTTTAACACAACTAGATCTATTGAGTACAAATCCTATCTCAATAAATATCATATTTTGACCCTGTCAAAAATAAATATTATATAAACAATCTATTCAATACATGGTGAGAAAGATTGCTAATTTGAATGGTGGAAAAATAAAAAAAAAGAGAATGGAGGCTACATTAACAAATAACAAAAACAAACATTTATTATATGATGACAAGATTTTCTAGTTAATTATAACTCTAGACAAATATTTAAACACAAAGTTTGGTTAACCTATTAAAATTAAGAATAAAATAAATAATAAAAAAACAATAACAACAACTATTTGAATTTTAGATTGTAATGATATTATAAACAAAATACAGGCAAGTAATTGAATTTTTTACCAAGTTCTTTTGTAAAGTCTTTTGTTGAGCTCAACATTTTCCATTTTTTTCTTCATTTTATTTATTTAAAATTATATTGTTTGTTCCAATAGATTTAGTGGTTTTTTTTATTTTTTCTTTAATTTACCTCATACTGTAGACATAAATTCATGTCAAGATCCATCTGTTCACATATAAATTTTTCTTAATAAGAGAATGCTTCCATTTGATAGATTATAAATTTCAGGTTTTGGGGTGAATGCTCTACAGATAATTAGATGGGATTCATGTTCAGACCAATGAACACACATACAGGTAAGTTAGCAATGAATCATTAAAACTTTGTAACACATAATGCTTATGTTTCCAGGTATTTGACATCAATAACTCATTGACTTTAATACAACTGCCAGATTAGCACCTGGCTTTTTCAGAGCTTGGAATTCATCCCTCATCAGTCACAACAAATATATTATAGACAGGTTTTAAGCCTGAGTGAAGGAAAATGTATATAATTAAATATTTAATGATCTTTTTATGAGAAAACCTGACCATTGTCTAAGGCATATCTGCTCTCATTCATTCTATCTATTTTTTAAAATTTTTGATAATATGATTAAAGCATGTATACTATCTAATCTGGTTAAATTTCACATCTATAAATTATTTAATCTGACTAGATTTCTTCCGATAACTATTTTGTATAAAATTTTTATTTTTATTACTTTAATTATTTTCAAATAATTGTATAGTATTTAGTGTAAACTAACTAAACAAAACTTGATTAAATCTTTAAAAAAACTGAATTATTTTAACACAGAGAAATTATAAGTAACCATTGTTTCAATTATTACAGAAAAAATATTTTCTTATTTTCTTTTCTTTTACAAATAAAACTATTTTTCTAAAAAGAGGGAAAATAGATTGGTGCTGATATAGTATGCATTCAATGCCATTTTGAATTTTATACCTCACCCAAAATCCCCACTGACACATTGAAGCGATAAATGACATTGATTATCAACAAGCATACTAATCATGAAGATCATATTATATAAAAATTGTACTTTATTTTTATATTAAATGTATTTGTTATATGTGGGTACATAAATAATGATTATAAGATAGAATATATATATATATATATGATAAACAAAACAAGTTATAAATTTCTTAACTTGCTCATAGCTTGCATTTTATGATCACTAGGTGGAGCTTTACCAATAGCCCACTATCAAGCTTTGTTTACATAAACACTGAGAGAGATAGAATTCAATATCTCTTTCAAATTGTCTCCAACCTTTAAACCATTTTTGAGCTAGTTGGCTCATGTCAGTAAAGAGTAGGAAGACTAGAAACTAGATCTCACATCAGTAAAGGGTAGGAAGACTAGAATCTAGTTTCTAGTCTTTCTACCCTTTACTGACGTGAACCAACTAGCTCAAAACTATGGTTTAAAGGTTGGAGACAATTTGAAAGAGATATTGAATTTTATCTCTCTCAGCGTTTATGTAAACAAAGCTTGATAGTGGGCAATTGGTAAATCTCCATCTAGTGATCATATATAATGTAAAATTATATATTCATGTATATCTGTATTCATCTTTTCTCCTGAACTGAATATAATCAATTTAATAGACAACTACATAATTCAATTAAAAATTTATTTCCATCAAATAAGAAAATAAAAATAAAAATTCAAAAGTATGAAAACATTTTTTAGGTTTGGGATTGGTCAATAGAGGTGTTCTAGATGATATATAAATCATGTAACATTTTTTTGAATTATTGTAATATCTTGACATGATTCAATTTTGAATGAAAGTTGATCTGATGGAAATAAATTTTTAATTTAATTATGTAGCTGTCTATTAAATTGATTATAATCAGTTCAGGAGAAAGTATATAAGGAAGGCAACATAATGGTTTTAAAAGTAATATCAAGTGAAATATTTGTATTCATGTATTTGTATTGTGTTTGTTATAGTTCTGAAGAAGATTGATGGGGCAACTGAAACTGTCATAGTAGGTTGTAATAAAAGCATTGTAATTATATAGAGAAGTATATAAAGATATATGTGAGTATATAAATAATGATAAT
Source organism: Epiperipatus broadwayi (assembly GCA_028023455.1). Taxonomy (NCBI): domain Eukaryota; kingdom Metazoa; phylum Onychophora; class Udeonychophora; order Euonychophora; family Peripatidae; genus Epiperipatus; species Epiperipatus broadwayi. The sequence continues at coordinate 917,223 of JAQFVV010006505.1, forward strand.
AAGATAGAATAAATATATCTTTCAAAAGTAACCTTTATTAGTTTCAAGATTACAAAAATTTTCAGGTCTACTTACCCGTTTAGGATTACAAAGTGTTCAAAGTTACAAGGTAAAACAATTATTGACCAGGTTTATAAAAGTACATACACTCGATAACAATTATATCCATAAAAGGGTTTAATGAGTGACAAGAACAGATCTGCACTGTTCAAAAACAATCCATCAAGGGGGTGCAGCAGCCCATGAGAGTGAAAATGGTGCTGAAAACATTGACTCTGTATCCTCCTGGCAGGTTTCCGGGTATCAGCAATAATCGTCAACAGCCCACACCCATAAACCAAACCCCCAATGACCACCACAATCAACCCCTGAGGAAGAAATGAATTCAGATCTGTGCCTGTGAATATTACAACAGAACTTTATTAATGTTACAAAGATAATATTTCTAGCTGGAGTGTGTAGCATCCAGCATGTCAAACGAATTTGTCTGTGGTTATGTTCTTGATAAAAGAATTGTTCGCTTTTATTCCTTAAATTTCTCAATCCTTATTAAAAGTTATTCATTGAGTGATTTCAGTAAAACAGTTGATTATTCATCTTCCTCATCCATTAAATCCAATATATTATCATAAGGCTCTTGCATAACATTATTTACCACATACTTCTATTCCCTTCAGTTTTTACTGCATTTGTGTAGATTTTCATTTTTGATTATAATGTCTCTTCATACTTGAATTCTTGGTTATTAATATTAAATAATTTGTTTGACTTACTTTTCTCATTAGTTTCAAATTTAGAATTTTATTGTTTGTTCTTCTTGATTGGTTTCGCTTTTTTGATAAAATTGTTTTCAATTTTAAACTTTTTGAAGCATTCAACGACATTCACTTCCTCTTTCCCTTGTGATATTTTACATGATATATAGTCCAAGTTACCTGAGGTGATTTCTTTGTTAACCAGATTCTCTTCTTTTATCGGTTGTTTATTTAGACTGCTGTTTTCTTGACTCATGTTTCTCCCTCTATTTTGCACTTGACTTGAAAAGTTCTCTGCCATCTTTGTTTTCACAACAATGTCAGTTAAAATCTTGATGCTGTTAGGAAACTAAAAGTTTTCTTCATTTTGATAACAACACTTAAAGGTAATGAGCTTACCCTCAGTTTGGCTTCAAAATATTACAATGAAGCTTCATTATCCTTTTTTAATTCCACCTAATATAGGGGACCTGAAAGTGGCAAGATTGTGGTAGAATAAATATATATAATGTAAAATTATATGTCCATGTATATTTGTATTAATGTATTTCTATTGTGTTTGTTGTAGTTCTGAAGAAAGTTGCTAGGGTAATCGAAATCATCAATAGTGGGTTGTAAAAAGTAATAAAGAACATAAATGATATTAATATTATATGGATTTGGCAATGAAATAAGAAAGATAAAGTTATAAAATAATGTATTTAGTTTGATGCAATTTTAAAATCTCAATAAATAAATAAATAAAATAAAAATTATAAGCTTTTAGACTATGCATTTTACTTGTTTTAACTTATCTTGCAAACGTAATGCATGTATTTTAATTAAAAAGAAAAAGCAGATATTATGCATAGTATAAAAATATACAAAGCAATGTAAAGAGAATTACAAATGAAGTTTGTAAATGACTGAATGGATTTGAGACCAAAGTGAAGTAGTGCTATTAAAAATTAAAAAATTTAAACAAAAATAGCTTAAGAGTTTAACAAAAAAGCTTAATAAATGGACAAGGTAAAGATGTTGATAGTTTTATATTAAAAAAATACTTGGAGATTAGGTGATGACATCAAAAATAATTGTTTGAATCATTATGGAATAACATACATGAGCATGGGAGGGGAAGAGCTTTTATGGCAAGAGATTACTAATGCTTAATAATGAAAATTTATTTTACCTGCATTAATCTTCATTAATTAGTTTTCAAGTTTAGATTTGCAATGCTTGCTAAATTTTAGACTGATCTTATCTTTTATAAAAACAGATGTATCTTTCCATTTGTTTAATTATATGATTTTCCCCCCCTACAGTACAGGCTTTTTTATACCTGCACTTATATATGTAATATATAGGGGGTTTGAACTCAGATTTCACATGACTCTCAATCATTCATGCTATCTGCATATTTCATGCTAAACCAGTACCCATCATTTGGCCCAGATTATCATCTCCACACACATATATACATCAAAGCTCAGCTTATATTAAGATAGTCAATCTTCTTACTTTAATGGATAGGCCTCAAACCACTCCACCCTACAACTCTTCAAGTGTCCCTTTCATTGAAAATCTGATGGTGGAATGTTCAAATCTCACCTTAGTGCCAATATGTTCATCCTACCCATGTTGACCACAAGTCATTTTGACCCTTTATGTACAAGATACAATCCATTTGATTGTATATATGTGTGGAGATGATAATCTGGACCAACTGACAAGTGCTGGTTTAGCATGAAATACGAATATTGGTGATTATTTATCTTTTTGACATTTGTGTGATCAAGTGTATCAGTGGTATGAGATAGCATGGATGGTTGAGAGTCCTGTGAAAGTCTGAGTTTAAACCTCCTATGTATTGTCCAGTTATATTAAATTTCTGAAAACGTAGTCATTGTTAAAAAAACTGAAAAAAGAATGGTCTTTAGGAGAATCTTAATAAAGATGTCTGATGTATTCAGGGTAACTATCCAGATTTAGGCCAAAAGAACGATGATATATGTTTAATCTTTATCTTGGCAACTGATTGATATGATATCTGTTTTACAACTCCTTCCACAGATTTATCATTTCTCCATGTTTATATATTGAGTGTTTTATATTACATAAATATTTTAAAGATTTGCATTGCATTACATAATGAAAATATAAATTAAAAATATATACATTTTAAAAATATATACAAAACGGAGAAAAAAATAAAGAAATATTTTTTTTCCTTAAACTGTTTTCCGGAAATATATTCTTCTGAGTAATTGAAAAAGCAAAGAGATGCGATTATTCCATTTTAATTTGGATATACCTATATTGCGTTTTCTTGAAGGTTTGTGATGATGGTGTTTTAGTTGTATTTTTATTTGGACTATTTCCATCATCTAATATGAGTATTGAATGTCTTTAGAAAAAATTAACTTTATTTAAATATTCCAAATACATTCAACTGTTAGTAATAGCACAGACGTTACTATATAGTCATTTTGAGAGGTATTATTCACCATTCTTCATCCAATATATAAATGCTCTAATATAAATATTGAATATCTTTAGAAAAATGTAACTTTATTTAAATATTAAAAATACATTTAACTATTAGTAATAGCACACAGGTTAGTATATGTCATAACATTCAGAGGTATTATTCTCCCCTCTTCTTCAGGTGTTTGCTAGCCTGACCAGTGACAGTACTAGCATGGGATTCGAATCTGGATCCTTAGATTCTTGAGTATTGAATTTTAAAGTAATGCTCTAATGAAGTGAGCCATTCTTCCAAAGACATATACTAACCTGTTTGATGTGCTATTACTTATAGTCGAATATATTTGGAATATTTAAATAAAGCTAACTTTTTCTAAAGACATTCAATACTCATTGAAGATAGAAATAGTCCACTATAAAAATACAAATATATATGTATATATGTAATCTTATAATTGAATATTTATAAATACAGTAATTAAATATATGTAAAGTGCAACTTTAAAATTTTTATCCACTTATGAGCATGTTTGACTATCCTCACAGTCTTTGTCAAACTAACACTTTGAAAGGCTAACCTCCCACAATTCTGTCATCTTAACATTTGTTTCCTGTCTGTTAATGAAGACTTGTTTGCATTTTTATATTAGCATTGTTTCCAGACAGGCAGCAAATGTTAAGATCACAGAATTGTGGGAAGGTTAGCCTTTCAAATCGTTAGTTGACAAAGACTACGAGGATAGTTGAAAGCACTCCTAAGTGGATAAAATTTTTAAAGTTATACTTGACATATATCTAATTACTGTATTTATAAATATTCAATTATAAGAACATGTATATTGATATTAAGAAATACAGACATAGAGATATAATGTAAAGTAACATAACTTTTTAAAATTCCAAACTAATTATCATTTAAATTAACACATATTAACTTTAATAGAATAATTTAATGTTTGTATTAGTAAAAATAACTTAAAATTTAATTTTCTTTATTATATTTTTTTGAAATGTAGTTTTAAACTGGGAAATATTAAAAAAAAGATCTCCCAAAAACATTTGCAAATATAATTGTGAAGAAAAATATATATATATATTTTAACATAAAAACATTATTATTTACAACTATTATCTAGTTTCTCCATTCTACAGTTTTGCTTTTCCACGTTCACTCTAGAAAACTTTCTTATCCATCAGTATCTCATGTAGTGTCTTTCCAAGTTTTTACCATCTCTAGAAAATCAATACAATTCTTTATCAATTATTATCTATTCTAACTATATGTCTAGCTCAATTATTTCCATTTCAGACTTTTAACTCTTTCAATAATGTCAGAAAATATCTATTTGTTTTATTAATTGCATATTTCACTTTGGATTCTTTTTTGTTACACCCAACAAATTCACTTTGGTATTTTATTATGTAGTCTGAAGCCTTTACTTTATTCTTCTGTTTAGTGTCCAGGCATAAACTTTATCTTTAAGAGCTAATAAAAACATTTATTTCAAAATCTTCATTTTCTAGAATGTGATTTATATTTTCTTTGAAATGTAAATCCACTAAGCATCACATGATCACATTTCCTATACTAGCACATTAATTGTTGATAAACAGAGCAAAACTCTCCATACAGTATTGCCACCTGTGCTAAACAGAGTAATCAATGGATGCCAGATCCCTCACTGACGAAGGCCACAAGCCAGAAACTAGTCTGGGGATATTGGATGAGTAAGCATTAGATAGGGATTTTATGCACAAGCCTTCTGGCATCCATTGATTACTCTGTTTAGCACAGGTGGCAATACTGTATGGAGAGTTTTGCTCTGTTTTGTAAATCCACTATTAATAAAGTATAATTGTTGTTGTATTTATATATTGGACTATTTCCCTCATCTCATTTGAGTATTGAATGTCTTTAGAAAAGTTTAAATTTATTTAAATAATCAAAATACATTCAACTACTAGTAACAGCACCCAGAGTAATATATGCACAATGTTTCAAGAGATTATTCTTCCCTCTTCTTCAGGTGTTATTGGTTCTTCAGGTGTTGTTGGCCTGACCAGTGAAAGTACTAGCATGGAAATTGACCCTTAGATTCTTGGCATTGAATTTTAAGGTAACACTCTAACCAACTGAGCCACACAACATTTCAAGATGTATTATTTACCCCCTTCTTCGGGTGTTGCTGGCCTGATCAGTGACAGTGATAGCACAGGAATTGAACCTGGACTCTTAGATTCTTGGGTATTAAATTTTAAAGTAATGCTCTAAACAAATGTCGCACTGTCAGATTTTAGATATATGATAGTATTCATTATATTGATGAACAATGATGTTACTGTGAATAGTTCAGAATTAATGAGAAAGATGGTCGATAAGAAGCACTACAAAGAAACTCAATCTTTACATTCTATCAGTGTGGCACTGTGAAGTCTGATAATTTAAAGTTATATAACAAGGTATAAAAGAAAATGTTATTGGTATTGTTGTGTTAATATTTATCTGATAATAATTTATTTTATTTTTATTATAAATAAACATAAATTATTTATATCAGCTAGTTTGGTTTTTTTATATGGGAAGTGTTGAGGCAATTTAGTTTATACATTGGAAGTTTTTTGAATATATTGCTGGAATTTAAATAATAAACCACTAAACATCACATTGGACTATAAGATCTAGGTGCAGTGCTCTCAGATTCAAGGCTCCTCACTGATGAAGGCCACAAGCCAGAAACTGGTCTGGGAATATTGGATGAGTAGGCACTAAATAGGAATTTTATGCACAAGCCTTCTGGCATCCATTGATTACTCTGTTTGGCACAGGGTGGCACTACTGTATGGAGAGTTTTGCCTGTTTTAATAGTTTAAATAATAATTGGATAAGGAACATATATAAAGCTCAAACACTGTGATTTTTTCACAAAGTGCCATAACTATAATTACCTAGTTGTACAAATATTGACACTGAGTATCTTTCAAAAATGTAGCCAGTGCTGTAACATCTCTTTATAAAAATGTTTAGAAGGACAGAAGACAAAACTAATCTTGGAATACAAGGTGAAAACTAACATTTTATAATAGATACTGTAATCTGGAAATAGAAATCATGTTAACATTATGTTAGATGAATTTTTGAACCATTAAACATCTTATGGTCAGCATTTTTATGCTTTCTCATAACTGTTATTAAAACAGGTAAAACTCTTTATACAGTACTGTCACTCATTGCAAGCCAGAGTAATCAATGGATGCCAGAAGGCTTATGCATAAAATTCCTACCTAGTGCCTACTCATCCAATATCTTTAAACTAGTGTTTAGCTTTTGAATTTCATCAGTAAGGATGGATCTGTGAGCACTGCACCTAGATCTTAGAATATAATGCAAGCCTCCAGAATCCACCTTTTATCTCTATATAGTTACAAAACTATGAGTCTAAAGTTAAAAACACAATTTTAGATTCATAGTTTTGTAGTTCAGTAGAGATAAAATGTGTTTGCATTAGATCCTAAGATCTAGGTGCAGTGCTCTCAGATCCAAGGCTCCTTACTGATGAAATCCACAAGCTAGACACTACTCTAAAAATATTGGATGATATGCCTTCTGGCATTCATTGATTACTCTGGCTTGCACTGAGTTATTCTACTATATGGAGAGTTTTTCCTGATTTAACAGTTTGAGCAAGTGTAAGAAATGGTGATCATGTGATGCTTATTGGTTTAATTACAATGATACTTACTTAATAATGAAATTCACCTGATAATTGCACTCTCTAGCTAATAATATCCATTATTAATCCAGATTTTAAATGGCTTGCTATATCCAAAAAAACCTTAAGCCTTCTTGAGTTGAGAAATTTTTCCACATGCAACACCAGCCAATCTGGTTTCACACATCAGAAACGGCATGATTTGAATTGATTCACTTTATATTGAAGTTGTTTATTTCATTTTTATTACTACATTAATAAATTAATATTTATAAAATTACTTTTGAAAAATCAAATTTTACCTGTAAGAAAATCTATTAAGTAGTTCTTATTTTACAGTAGTAAATTCTTTTTTTACAGTAGCACCACACAGTGCAAGCCTTAGTAATCAAAGGATGCAGGAAGGTTTGTGCATATGATCCCTATCTAGTATCCAATATCACCAGACCGGTTTCTAGCTTGTTGCTTTCATCAGTAATAAGCTTTGTATCTGAAAGCAATGCACCTAGACCTTAGGATCAAATGCAATTTTCAAGCAATTTATCTATTTAGTCAAGAGCTGAATAAGAAACACAATAATGTTTTCAATACAGACTAATTCATTTGCATAGTCATACGTGTCAGCAGGATTTACATAAAACCACCTAAACCCCACATGATCCCCATTTCCTATGCTTACACACACTGTTAAAACAGTAGAAAATTTATGATGCAGTATTGCCACACAATGCAAGCCTTCTTGCATTCATTGATTACTAGGGCTTGCACCAGGTGGCGCTACGATATGAAGAATAGCTTGTGTAAGCATAGGAAATGGTGATCATATGTGTTTTAGTTATTTTCAAGATTGGAACAATCTTGATTCTTTATGATAATACTGTTAATTGATTAGAAACTACCAGTAGCCACATAAACATTCACAATAAGGATAGTAATCAATATTTCTCACTGCCGTCAAGGCAACCTTCTTACCTTTTAATAGCAAGAATGGTAATCCATTCTTACCAATGGTCCATTGAATATATATGGACACTTAAAAATTGCAACTTGACTACAGAGTATGAAATATTGATACAATGAAGTTTAAATAAACCTCTTTAAACATGAAATATATATTCAATGGATCATTAGTAAGAATGGACTTCCATTCTTGCTATTAAAAGGTGAGAAGGTTGCCTTCACAGCAGTGAAAAATATTGTTTACTATCCTTATTGTGAATGTTTATGTGGTTACTGGTGGTTTCTAATGGTTACTAATTATTCTAATTAGCTTTAAGCATTATTTCACTTATTATTTAAATAATACATGAGCAATTTAAAAGTATTGCAGTTTGTAATGTTAAAAGTGACTATTTTTTAGTCTGCATTACAGTGACATGTTTATTTTATGTTTAAAGAGGTTTATTTAAACTTTATTGCATCAATACTTCATACTCTGTAGTCAAGTTGCAATCTTTAAGTGTCCATATATATATATTCAATGGACCATTAGTAAGAATGGATTTCCATTCTTGCTATTAAAAGGTGTGAAGGTTGCCTTCACAGCAGTGAAAAATATTGATTACTATTCTTATTGTGAATGTTTATGTGGTTACTGGTGGTTTCTAATGGTTACTAATTATTCTAATTAGCTTTAAGCATTATTTCACTTATTATTTAAATAATACATGAGCAATTTAAAAGTATTGCAGTTTGTAATGTTAAAAGTGACTATTTTTTAGTCTGCATTACAGTGACATGTTTATTTTATGTTTAAAGAGGTTTATTTAAACTTTATTGCATCAATACTTCATACTCTGTAGTCAAGTTGCAATCTTTAAGTGTCCATATATATATATTCAATGGACCATTAGTAAGAATGGATTTCCATTCTTGCTATTAAAAGGTGTGAAGGTTGCCTTCACAGCAGTGAGAAATTTTGATTACTATCCTTATTGTGAATGTTTATGTGGTTACTGGTGGTTTCTAATGGTTACTAATTATCCAATTAGCTTTAAGCATTATTTCACTTGTTAATAGATTATATATAATTTAAAGATAGTGTAAAATAAAAACCAATACATTTCTCTACAATTTTTAATAGACTGAATCTTCCAGCAAATGTCAAATTGGAAGGTTTATTTATATAAATTTGAAGAATTGTCCATGATATATATTTTTATGAATGTCACAGTACATAGCAAAATTGACAAATTGTTCCGCACTGTGAAGACATTTAAGGACTCGTAAGTCTTGTGGCTGCTATATTTGCATGGATTGTTAGTAGTACTCCACGGCAGCTGACAAATAACTTATTTCTGAAATACAAGTATATTGTAGAGTGATTTGTTAATTTTTTAAAATATAGGATGACATTCATAGTAAAAATATATACTAGATATGACAATTCGAGTTGATAATTTTTTAAACTTATTTAAATCTATTTTAAGATGGATTAAATATTTATTTATGGTATAAAAGAATATATAAACTGCTTTTTTACCAGAAATTTAATAAAAATGATTTCACAAACATTTCAGTTGTGCAGAAAATGTTACTGATTGAATTATTGTTTTCTTCTCCATAGTAAGATAAGTATTACAGATGACTGCACCAATAGAAAATAATGAAGTTTTGAAAGAAAGAATAAATTCAATTAAGCAGGGCTCAAAATTTAATTATAAAAACTTGTTTGTTTACTTCATTACATCACAAATTTATTAAAAGTATTTTAGTCAGGATTTTAATAAATATAATTTATATTAGTTAATATCAATATATATATATATATGAAAAAACAAAAACTAATATCACGTGTTATTTATAAATCAAAAGATGGCGCTATATATATATATATATATATATGCATTATTAGATTTATTGAATTACTGAACTGTGGATATAAGTATTGGTTTTCTATAACTCAGTAATCTATATTTGATAGAAATCGTTGTTCTGTTTATATGTTATTTGAAAACGACTTTTGATAAACCTTATTTTATTTTAAAACTAAGTCTAAACTGTATTTTAATTTAAATATGCTTAATTGTGACATTTTAGACATTCTGAAGACTGAACATATTTCATTGCTAAAACATTTTATTTATTTTATGTAGACTAGTGCAGTGGGCAAAAGGCTCAACCGGTCATTATTAGTGTTCAAAAGTCACATTTATAATTTATAAATTTAATTATAAATATTTAAACTTAAAAAAGTTTTAATATTAACACAATTAATTCATTACTAAAGATCACATAATCACCAATTTTTATGGTTGTTCATAACTGTTATTAAAACAGGCAAAAACTCTCTACACAGTAGTGCATCTCAGTGCAAGCCAGAGCAATCAATGGATGCCAGAAGGATCATGCATAAAATCCCTATCTAGTGCCTACTCATCCAATATCCCCAGACTAGTTTCTAGCTTGTGGCTTTCATCAGTGAGGAACCTTGGATCTGAGAGCACTGCACCTAGGCCTAAGGTTTAGGAGGTCTAGGTGCAATCCTCTCAGACCCAAGGCTCCTCACTGACAAAAGCCATAAGCTAGAAACTAGTCTGGGGATATTGGATGAGTAGGCACTAGATAGCAATATTATGCATGATCCTTCTGGAATCCATTGATTACTCTGGCTTGCACTGAGGGGCACTACTGTATGGAGAGTTTTGTCTGTTTTAAATTAATTCATAAAAAAAAAGGTGAGATGTAAGAAGTTAGTATGTGTCTTAATATTATTATTATACTGCATACTGAAGTCTTACATTTTATATATTACATTATTTGTCAAATTGGTGCATCAAAAAAGTGGCAAATTTTTAGATCCTAATTAAATACACTAAAAGATAAATTGCTAGAAAAAAAATTATTTTTACCATTTTTTTTAGAATAGACTCTTCGGTGTGAGTTGTTAAGATCTAGAAAAATTTGAATAAAAATTGAATTCGAGCCTTCAAAAGGTATATGATGAAAAAATTACTTTTAACAGTATCCTAAAAAGGAAAGGGTAATTATTACTTTGAAGATTAGGGTAGATTTAAAAAATATTTTTTTATTTTTTGCTATTCTAGTAACGTATAGAAAGAGAATAAAACCTCTTGAGTAAATTAAAATGATACTGTAGTTAAATAAGTTTTTTTTTAAAAAAATCACAATTAGAATTGGAATTATATTAATAATAATTGTAAATATAGGAGGTTTGAACTCAGACTTTCAAGCACCTTTCAACAACCAAACTATCTTATATCATTGATACCCATACATGTAGAAAAGATCGTTACTCTCCAATATAAGTACTTTGTGCTGAACCAGCACTGTCAATTGGCCCAGATTATCATCTCACACACAGATATATACATAATCAGTGTTCATCTGGACCAACTGATGAGTGCTGTTTCAGAATGAAATATGTACATTGGTAATTATTGATGTTTTCTACATGTGTGTGATCATATGTATCAGTGACATAACATTGTATGGATAGTTGAAAGGTGCTTGAAAGTCTGAGTTCAAATTCCCTATATTTACAAGTAGGCTCCAGGTATATAAAGAGTGCCTGGATTTTAAATATTATAATTAATAATTGAGACTCCTATGGAAGTAGGATGAATTATTATAGAAATATTAATCCAAAACACATTGTTATTGAATAGAAGATAGTCATAAATAGTTAAGCTCTGAATTTAATATTTACACACGTGATTTAATTTCTATTAAATCTTTGTTTTAACTTTTCTTGATTTGTGACAAGAATGATGGGTGATATCTTATATTAAATAATATTTTTAAAATACCATGACGATTTATTTTTACAGACAAATTCTACTTTTAAATATTATTAAAATTGTAAAAGAATAAAAATCTTTTTGCTGTTTTCCATAAAATAATAATTAAAAAATAATAATGAATTCTTTATAACAGCTATATAAATCTCAGTAATAATATTCCACATAAAAAGCTTTTTCAACACCTGATTTGGTATCTTTTCAAATGTTACTAATCTAATTACTGTTAACAAACTGTTTCAGACATAAAGCCATCTAGTGTTCAATAATGCAATTAAAACAAGCAATAACAATATAAATCATTAAAATAAATCAAAACCCTCATATATAAATCCAGTAATTACAAAATAATTGACTATATCATAACAATACATTAAATAAATATTACATGCATTTATATATATCATTTTATGTGTAATATTATTACTAAGATTTATATAGTTGTTATAAAGAATTCATTATTATTTTCTGATTATTATTAAAATTGTATATGTAAATAGTAAATTAATGGAGTTCATTTCATCTTAATCAAACTGCACCTTGACCTGATTTTTTTATTTTTTTTTATTTTGGAAATTTATTTTAAATAATTACAATAACAGTAGTAAAAAGCTAATTATTAATATAAAGAAGGAACCTCTCTGGTCATGTACTTTTTACAAATGTATGCACCCTTGCCCATGAGCATCAGTTTAAAAAGCATAAGTGGTTACTTATGCTTAGAGTTTATCATTATATAAGCCATAAAAACATGACCAGAGGTTTTTTACCTTCTTTGTATTACATACATAATCAGTTCTATATAAATAGACTATTTATTATAGATAACTATTAAGTATAATAAAGGCATATGTTATTGATTTTGAAACAAAATCCTTTGTAAAAATTAATACTGTCAAAATTTAGTTAGTTTTCCTTATTTGAAATATTTTACTATATTAGATGTCAAGCTATCTTATCTTTATTTTGATATAAGTTAAGAAGGATTGATTGATTTCTAAGATTGAGAATTTCAAGTCTAATATTAATATGATCGAATATATTTATTCAAAAAAAATTTAATATACAATAAAGTAATACATTGCACAGGCTTAAACCTGCATTTATATATGTAATATAGGCAGGATTCGAACTCAGACTTTCACATGACCCACTACCCTCAGTGTCATACTGCTGACCCACCAACTCAGACTTTCACATGACCCACTACTCTCAGTGCCATCTCATACTGCTGACCCACCTGATCACACAGTGTGATCAGGTGGGTCAGCAATATGAGATAGCACTGAGAGTAGTGGGTCGTGTGAAAGTCTGAGTTCGAATCCCGCCTATACAATAAAGTATAACTGCTGTTGCTAGCACCTATTTTGCTTTTAATATTTTTTTTAATTAAAAGTAATTTATTATTAATGGTTTTTTTAATAAATGCTTGATTTTTAATTTAAGATTTATGACAAACTAAAAATATTAATTTGTTTACATAAATTAAATAAAAGATTGGAAGATTGGCTACTAAGGGAATTATATGGGAGTAACGTAAGTAAGTAATAATTAAATTATCATGTACATAATTTTGGGTAAAAATTGAAAAAAAAAAGACAATAATAATAATAATAATTTATTTTTAATATTAAATCGTGCTATCATACTTCCAACGTAAAGCTGTAACAACAAATTGAAAACTAAATTAAATGGCTGAGCGCTTTCAAGAAGATGTACTTCTCATATTCATAGCCAGTTATGATTCTTTCTTTGAAATCATTGTATAAATAAATACCATATGCAAATTCTATGCAAATGAGTCACAAGACCATCTTTTAAATATAACAAAACGTGCATCTTTACGATTACTGGCGAAGGAGTCCTCTACTATAAAATAAGCTTCTTTTACCTTTCGCACATGGTATTTATTTATATAATGATTTCAAAGAAAGAATCATAACTGGCTATGAATATGAGAAGTACATCTTCTTGAAAGCACTCAGCCATTTAATTTAGTTTTCTATTTGTTGTTACAGCTTTACATTGGAAATGTGATAGCACGATTTAATATTATCATATTGAAAACAAACAAAGTATAAATCTACAGGTTATTACTTAATTTATTTTTGTAATTTTTACAGAATGGTTTTATGAGAAAAAGTTAAGATAATTACTCTAAGTTAATTCGTTTATTTCTTTTATTATACTACCAGCTGCATCCAGCCTTGTAAAGGCCTATGGGTTTTTTTAATTGATTACTCTAACAATTTTTTTAAAGATTTAATAATCAAAAAAGCAAGTCATATATAACGTGACATTACTTTTATAAGTTTGTATTTACAAAAATGTAATAGAGAGCATACCAATAGCTCAAACAAGCTCTTAATTGATAAGTGCGGTATGAGAAAATATTTAAAATCTCTATCCAGAACCTTCCCATCTCCAGACCAACTGGTTTCGAGTTTATGGCTCAGGTCAGTGGAGAGCTAGAATATTCGGACCCTAGATCTAAAATATCAACTCAAAACCCAGCACTTATTTTATATGTATGTTTAAGTAGAAACTCTGTCTGAAAATTTCAGAGTTTCTACTTAAACATACGTATGAAATAAGTGCTGGGTTTTGAGTTGATTTTTTAAATCTAGTGTCTTAATATTCTAGCTCTCGACTGATGTCAGCCATAAGCTCAAAACCAGTTGGTCTGAAAATAGAGATTTTAAATATTTTCTCATACTGCACTTATCAATTAAGAGCTTGTTTGAGCTATTAGTATGCTATCTATTACATTTAAGATTTAATGTAAATTAAATAAAAGATTTTAAATGTGAGAATTAAAAGACTGTTATTGCAGTGAAATACAAAAGCTTTGGGAGTTTCAGTTTTATTTTTATATTTTCTGGATATATATTTTACTTTAAACAACCCCCCCCCCCATTTGAATTTGACAGCATTTCCAATATATATTTTACTATAATTAAATTAGAGAATGGTTTTTTAATAGTTTATTTCATTGGTTGTTTATGGGAAGAAAATTGGTTTTTTAATTGATTGACTTAACAACTTTTTTTAAAGAATTAATGTAAATTAAACAAATGATATAAATAATAAATAAGTTGAGAAATATACACCTGGGTCTTTTTGTGTGTGGATTATTTTAATGCGATTTTGAAGTTATGTGATTCATGTTTCTTCTTAATGTCTTTTCATGTGATTTTTTTTTATGCGATAAAGATATTCATATTTCACTTAAAATTGAGATATTCATATTTCACTTAAAATTGAGATTTCCCTGTTTTATATATACACACATTATATTTTACATATTTTAAATGCCTGTTGGAAAAATGTTTAGTAATAAATTTAAATACTGTAGAAGATTTAGAAAAAGATAATGAAACAAAAATGGAAACTGTTTATTTCACAGCAAAAATGATTCAAAAAAGTCTTAAACTTTCTAATCAATTGAACAATCATATTCTTGTTAATGACATGAATTCTGAATGAGCTCTTAAATTCCAACAAGAGCTAAATAGTTGTATGTCTGTTTATCATGAGCTTCATAAACAATTAGTAAAGTCATCATCTCAAAGTTTAATCATTGATTATATTATTGACAGAAAACCATTAACTTTTAGACTAAAAGTTTTTTTATTGGCTGAGTAAATTAAAGTTTTAAACTTTTGATTGGTTCAATTACAGAATCAGCAGTAAAAATATATTCATCTTTTAATATCAGATTCATTTGTAAAAAGCAAACTAATAATTTGTCAGATTATGAAAGTGAACAAAAGTTTTTTTAAAAATAAATTTCTATTTATAATGATAAAAATATTCTATAGTGGAGAACCTAAAAAGAATGTTTTTTAACCTAGTAGAAAATGCTGCATATGTTGTTGATTTTTTTCTCAATTTATGTTTGTGTAAAAGTAAAGAATTTTTACTAAAATCTTAACTACTTTTCTAAAATAATTATATTTTCAGCATATTTTATCAAACTAATTTATAATATGTAAAAAAATATGAAAAAAATATTCTAAAATATAAATTTTTGTTTTGAATATCAAAACAAAGAACTTGGAGCTGTCAAAGTTGTTGTCAAACGCTCCCTTTGGTTCAAAATGAACAACAACAAATCAGTGTCTTACAGTACATTTTAAGCTTTAAAAAGACCATAAATTCGCTACAATAATGAGTGACTTGAAGCCATGAATGAAAATTTTCATTTGATGCATGTTTGGTTAATTAAACACAACATAAGACTGAAGTTGGTGTTAAGCCCTCTTGTGATAAGTCTGATTTCTTATCAGTTCATAAATGTACACACATATTGTCAGATAGTGATAATGATTAAAATATTTATGAAAAAAATGTAAAATAAATTACACATAAAAACATATTTTCCTGAAGGTTTGTGATGATGGTGTTCTAGCTGTATTTTTATATTGGATTATTTCCATCATCTAATATGTGTGTTGAATGTCTTTAAAAAAGTTTAATTTTATTTAAATATTCCAAATGCATTCAAATGTTAGTAATATCACAGCAAACAGGTTAGTATATGCATTAACTGTTAGTAATATCACAGCAAACAGGGTAGTATATGCACAATGTTTTGAGAGGTATTTCCCCTGTTTTTCAGGTATTGCTGGCCTGACCAGTGACACTACTAGCATGGAATTTGAACCTGGGTCCTTAGATTCTTGATTATTAAATTTTAAGGTAATGCTCTAACCAACTGAAATAAATGAATAGTTTATCTACTATTATCAGGTGATTTAACTCACAATGATGGATCAGTAGGTTTAACAATTTATTCGTTGCATTTTGTTAGAGTTTTTTCTATTTTAGTGCCAGTGAATTTTCTTGTAAGGGTAATTAATATATAAACATATAATATAATTAAGTAGCAAATGTATGTTACATTAAAATATTTGTGAAAAAGATAACATTGTATGTATAAAGCAAAGAGCAAATTCATTGGGTACATATTGTAATATAACTCATATTTAATAAAATTTTAGTTTTTCAAAATTATAAGGTTTGAATGATCAATTTTGTTATTTCTACATGTGCTTACATGCATATATTGTAATATTTCTAAATTATGAACTTGGTATGATCAATTTTACATTATTTCTACATATGCTTATGGGCATCATCATCAACCATTAGCAACCCACTGCAGGATGAAGGTCTCTCCAAGTTCAATCCATCTTCTCTAATCTTTAGCTTTTTTTTTCTCCACATCATCCCTGCACACCTTCTTATTTCATCCATCCAACTCACATGTGGTCTTTTTCTGGGTATTTTACAATCTCTTGGAATCCAGTTTAAGATTTCAATTGTCCATCTATTATCATCTCTTCTAGCAATATCTCCAGTAATTCCACTTCAGTCATTTAATTTTTTCATTGAGCATATATTTCAATGGGAAAATATTGTAATATAATGAACTGGATACTTTACCCAATTCAAGGGTTCTATCATGTAAATTAGAAAAAAAGAAAAACCAAGATTTATATGTGCAATAACACACATACTTATTTATTTTGAAATCTTATATTTTAATTCTAAGTTGATTTTAGTATAAAATATTTTTTTATGACGCTTGTTTTCTTTTAAAATAATTAAAAGCAAACAAAGTTTAATTAGTGCTCTTATATGTATTTTATTTAAACTAAATAATAATCATTTTTGTAAGATAAAGCCCTGTAAGATATTGTTTTTCTAATTAAAATTGAGCGGGAGATAGAGATTTGCCTTGGTTGAAAGTTGAAAAAAAAAAAAGATTGCACAGGAGATAACAAAGGACATAAATAGCTGGGTATTTTATTTTTTTATTAGAGAGGAGGATTCAAAGAGACTATTCTGTTCATTCAGTTTTTATTGCTCAGCTTATTCAGCTTCTTCTTATTGAGGATTGATCCAGATTTTAGCTGTTATTGAACTGTTGCATTGTGAAAGTGACTGATTTTTTTTTTTTTTGATATTGGTGCCATGGGAATCACCAAGTTGAATTTCCATTGACCAACAATAACTCTATTTGTCGCGATAATAGCAGTCATTCAGACACCATGCCTGTAATATACGCCACGAAGAATCTCCACAACATGATGAGCTGAGCCTTTCCAAAGATGAACCTCCAGAGCTCCAAATTGTGACTTCAATCATGACCTAACTGTCAAGTCCAGAGTGGATCCTGATAATGCCTCTAGACTTCTGAACCTGTAGTAAATGACATCCGTTGTAGAGGACTCTATAAACCGAACTTTGTGTGAACAACAGAAATTAATATTATCTCGAGGTAACTTATCATTCCATATCAAAATCAGGGCTAAATCTCTAATTAAGTCTCTCACAAATCTCAACTTAATCTTGAAAGGAAATTATATTTATGATGTGTAATTTATCAATTTAAATATTAATGTATTTTTGTTTATTTTACATTATAATCTTAGTAGCAAGATTTTAAATCTTTAAATGTTGCTTGTTCGAGAGTGTAGGGTGAGTAATATTTTATATGCTTAATAATTTCTCAGTTTTATGATTAACCCTTGTTAAATGCTCACACTGATCTTAGTAGTTTTTTTTTATTTTTGTTTGTTTGTTTGCTTCAGTGTTAAATTAAATCAAACTTGGCTTTGGCTGGCAATTTCTAGGATAAATGATTTATTTATTTTTTGGTAGAGATTTATTTTCTATAATTCAGATTACATAGTTCATGTTTCTTTCTTGTGTGAGACTAACCTTGGCTCATTTCAATGTACTTGTCCATGAGAATTTTGCAGAATTATGACATTCTTGGTTCCAACATTTCTTTTCTGGACTAAGAAAAGCTCGTCTGTGCTGTCCTGTTATTCTCCACAAACATCTATCTTGCTAAGTCTCTATAGGGAAAAGGAATTGGTCGGGCGAACCACTAGCAATAAGATATAAGCCATTATTGTGTTATAGATAAGAAATGAACTCATCTGCCTGGGTATTTAACATAGTTCTGCTCGCATACACTCAAGGTTCAGATCTGCTAAGTGAATGTAGATCAAGTTTCATGTTTATTTTGTTATTATGTTTAATAAATTTAAAAAGTTCTTATAAGTATTTTGGCTGACATTTGTCTCAGTGTTTTCTCAATAGTCTGAACCACATTCATTAGCTTTTGCTCTCCCTGGGTTTAGTCCGGTGCATTCGATTCGCATATCCTGTAACCCCTTAAAAATAAATGTCTAGTTCCAAATTTCAGACAAGTGATGCCCTGGCGGTCAGTTTACGTGAGTCTAAAGCTTTTGTCCGGTATATAGGATAGTAATTTTAGCGCAACCAATGTGGGCCTTCAATTTTAAATCCCATGTGAGATTTTGTTCGGACAATTGAGAAATATTTCAGTATTGGAGGCAAGATTCAGTAGGTAGGGATCAGTTTGTGGTAAATGGTAGAAAGCAGTTTGGAGTAGGGGGTTCATCTTTTCAATATGAATAATTAATATATATAGTTAATTAGACAGCATTCTTTAGAGTTATTACTGAACGGACGGGTCAGACAAAAATATATTAAGAAGTTATATATTTATTTTGTTTCTTTGTTTATTAAAAAAAAAAAGTTATTAGTTCTACGTTTGTAAAATAATAATAAAGAAAACAAAAAAAAAAGAGTTTCGGTTCGCATTTTAGAAATAACAAAATATAAAAGATTTTTTTTTTAAAGTTAAAAATTAGCTGTTACATTCATAAAAAAAAAAAAAAAGCAAGCAAAGAGTTTAGGTTCGCGTTAAAGAAAAAAGTAAACAGTTTAACTTTTGTTCTTTAAATATATATATATAATAAATAGCAGTTGAAGATTAAAAAAATAAATAAATTTCATAAATAGACAGAAGTTGCGTTGGGAATTTAAATAAAGTTAGAGAAGAGGCTGAAGATAGACTAGCTAGCATCATGGCCAAAATAGATTGGCAAATAAAATCTTTTACGGCTGATATTTGGGAAAGCCCATTAGAGCATTTGGAGAGCCTGAAAGAGATGTTTTGATGTCATAATTGGCAGGAGACTGAACAAGTGGCAATTGCACACCACTATTTACAAGGAATGGCTGAGAATTGGTGGCATAACTTAAAGATCAAGCCATAGAGTTTTTGGGATTACAGATGCAAATTATTGCACACTTTTTGGAGTGAAGAAAAGCAGTATCATATCTTCATTAATATATCACAAGAAAGATATATTAGGGGTAATGGAGAAACTTACACCCAGTTTTTCTGCAAACAAGCAGCAAGGCTGAAGTCATTGATAGCTTTCTCATTGACTGAGAGGCTGATATGCCGAATAGTATTGGGCAATATGCCAAGGGATATACAGCAGATCATGTTGTGCAGTAGCAACATTCACTTGGAAGAAATGATTAAACTGCTAAATGAACATAATCAGGCCCAAGAAGAAGTGGATAAAAGAACAATGCAGGGCGATCAGATAATTTCGATAGAAAAAGGTCAAAAGAGTCAATTATCAGCTCCAATTAAAAAAAAGTAAAGAAAGCCATAGGACTGTAGCTAATGTGATGGTGGATCAAGAAGAACCAGCATGGAATGGAGCTATGCAGACTTGCCCAATTGTCAGTATAAAGACTGGAGACATCATTACAGAAGCATTGGTTGATTCAGGAAGTCAAATGTCATTGCTCTCTAGTAAGTTTTATGTGAAAATAAAGAAAGACCAGCCACATTTGTATACACTGCCAATAAAAAGAATTCAGGTGAAACTGGCCAATAGCAAGAAGGCAAATATTGAAACCAAACAGGTGTAGTTATATTTGCATCTGGGTAACATAGAGTTAGACCATGTCTTTTTGATAATGCCTGGTCTCATACAAGATGTTATAATTGGGACTGATTTTTTGTACAGGCATAAGTGTGTTTTGGATTATGACAAATGTTTATTTCTTTGCCAAGAAGTTTTGATGTCATTTGAAGGACTAAAGAGTTATAAGCCACTTCAGGTACAGTGTGTTCAGCAAGTGAGGGATACCGTGGAAATGCAAAATAAAGTGTCGCAATCCATGTTAAAAGGAATGGAAGAACAACACCCTCTAATGGAACTGTTGAGGGAGTTCTATTCAGTTTTTTCAAATAGGCCTAAGATCATTGAGGGGTATGTGCATCGCATTCAAGTTAAGGATGAAAGCCATTTCCAGAGTCGTTCATATCCCATTCCATTTCAATATAAGGCTGAAGTAGATCTTCAAATACAGCAAATTATTGAATGGGGAGTTATTGAAAAGCACACATCTCCATATGATAACCCATTAGTAGTGGTAAAGAAAAAAGATGGATCTGTCAGAATATGTTTGGATGCCTGGCGGTTCAATGCCATTACCGTTCCTGAAAGAAACATTCCACCTACAATAACAGAAGTTCTCTCACAATTTCAAGGAAAAACCATTTTTTTACATTGGACTTGACATCCAGTTATTGTCAGATCCCTCTACATCCATTTGACCGCAAATATACTGCCTTCCGCTATGAAGGGCATATGTATGCATTTAAGCATATGCCTTTTGGATTAATCAATAGTGGTTCAAGACTTCTAAAGTGTTTGGATCAAGTGTTATCAGACAAAATCAAGAGTCTGATTGTGATATATATGGATGACATAGTCATCGCATCTAAAAATATGGAAGAACATATGGAACACTTGAAAATGTTCTTAATGGAGTTTTACCAGAAAAACATTACCATCAATTTACAAAAAAGTTGCCTGGTCCAGGAGGAGGTTACATAGGCTTTTTAATTGGGAAAGAGGGTATTAAACCTCATCCCGAGAAACTAACAGCGATACAACATTTTCCCACACCCGCTAATAGGCATCAGGTATGGTCTTTTCTGGGATTATGCAATTTTTATCATAAATTCTATGAAAATTTTGCATTAGATGCTGCAAATTTGGTTCAGTTATTGACAAAAGACCAAAAATAGATATGGGAGTACAAACAGGAGCAGGAATTTCAACACATTAAAAACAAGTTCTTGGAACAGGTGGTTCTAGCCTACCCTGACTTCACAAACTTTTTATGTTCAGACTGACAGCAGTGGGCAAGGGCTTGGAGTCGTGTTATTTCAAATTGACAAACAAAAATGTCACAGAGTGTTGTATTTTTGTAGCCGCAAGCTAAAAGGGGCGGAAAATAATTACACGATGACAGAAAAGGAAGCTTTGGCCTTTGTTTGGGCTTTCAGTAAATTCAAACAATTCCTGCTTGGGTCAGAGATTGTTGTAATTACAGATCATAAGAGCTTGGAATTTCTTAATAGCAGTTATTTATCGAATGATCGATTGATACATTGGAGTCTTACGCTGCAGAAATTTTCCAATATAAAGTTCTTTATTGTAAAGCAAAGGAAAATATTATGGCGGATATTTTGAGTCACCATCCCATAGATCTGACCCCACGTCATCTTGAGCCCAACAATCTAAGTATTGCAGCATTCACATTGACCATAGATGAGTCAATAGAGCAACCATTACTAAGGCTATCTGAAATACAGGAGACCAGCCCAGAGTATGCACAAATCATGACATATAAGAAAGGATTAGGAACTTCAGACCCCAGTGACACAGCAACATTGGAAAAATATGAAGCCTATAGAATAAAAGATGGTGTATTGCAATACAGAGTTGCCACAGAAGAAGACTCATGGTGAATTCTTATACCCCAAACATTCAGGAACAAACTTATAGAGTATATACATTGCCTTTATGGACACTATGGACCACGTAAAGTAGAACATGTGCTCAGGGAAGTATTTTACTGGCCAAGTTTATATTCAAATGTTGTATCAGTTTTGGGAAAATGTCATGTGTATTCACAAACTAAATATGTAAATAAGAGATTTACTGGGATCTTGCAGCCTATTTTAGCACACAACCCTAATGAAATGTTGGCCATAGATTTTTATGGGCCTTTACCTGCCTATAAATGATACTGATATTTAATCGTAATGTACAACATATTTTCTAAATATGTAACTGCATATCCATTAAGAAAGGCGGATACATGAAGTACTATCCGGATCTTACAGGAGCATCAGTTTCCTAAGATTGGTAGGCCCCAGATGATATTTACAGATCATGGGACACTCTTTAAATCTCACCACTGGAAAAACTGGATTCAGCAACAGGGCATTCATCATGTATTAACATCTATTCGTAATCCTCAATCGAATCACTGTGAGAGAGTCATGAGGGAGTTAAACCGTTTATTTCAGCTTTATGTCAGCGAAAATCACCGTGGATGGGTGAATCAGACGGGAAACATCACTAACTACATAAATTGGATGCAGAATGAATCTAGAGGGTTTGCCCCCACCAGATTACATTTTGGACAGAATTATCCAATGCTGATAAAGGCTCTCTTGCTTGTAGATCAGGACAAAATTGATAAAGAAATGGATAAAAGAAAGGCTCGAACAAAGTTGAAACATATGGCTGAAGTACGCATAAAGCAAAGAAATCCATGACCATGTAGATTCGAGGTAGGGGACTTGGTTTTTGTATGAAAACTTCATGTCAGCAATCCAACCCAGCATCAATATAAGAAATTTTTCCCAGTATATGAGGGATCCTTCACTATACAAAAGAAAAGTGGTCCGAATGCCTTTGTATTGGAAGATGAGCATGGGATTTATGGAGCTTATAATGCACGAAGCCTTAGGCCAGCCACCTAAAAGATAGGAGGTACACTTAAGGAATTGATCTCAGGGCAAATGTTTAGCCAGGGGGAGGGGATTTAAAAGTTTTAAATGTTGGGGTTTAAAGTTTGAAAAAAAAAAAAGAAATAGCAAATAGATGCTTTTATTTTTTTTTGTTGGCGTGAAGGGGCAGTTGAACTGGATACTTTATCCGATTCAAGGGTTCTATCATGTAAATTAGAAAAAAAGAAAACCCAAGTTTTATATGTGCAATAACACACATACTTATTTATTTTGAAATCTTATATTTTTAATTCTAAATTGATTTTAGTATAAAATATTTTTTATGACGATTGTTTTCTTTTAAAATAATTAAAAGCAAACAAAGTTTAATTAGTGCTCTTATATGTATTTTATTTAAACTAAATAATAATCATTTTTGTAAGATAAAGCCCTGTAAGATATTGTTTTTCTAATTAAGATTGAGCGGGAGATAGAGATTTACCTTGATTGAAAGTTGCAAAAAAAAAAGATTGCACAGGAGATAACAAAGGACATAAATACTTGGGTATTTTTTTTTATTAGAGAGGAGGATTCAAAGAGACTATTCTGTTCATTCAGTTTTTATTGCTCAGCTTATTCAGCTTCTTCTTATTGAGGATTGATCCAGATTTTAGCTGTTATTGAACTGTTGTATTGTGAAAGTGACTAATTTTTTTTTTTTGATATTGGTGCCACGAGAATCACCAAGTTGAATTTCCATTGACCGACAATAACTTTATTTGCTGCGATAATAGCAGTCATTCAGACACCATGCCTGTAATATATGCCATAAAGAATCTCCCCAACTTGATGGGCTGAGCCTTTCCAAAGATGAACCTCCAGAGCTCCATATTTTGACTTCAATCATGACCTAACTGTCAAGTCCAGAGTGGATCCCAATAATGCCTCCAGACTTCTGAACCTGTAGTAAATGACATCCGTTGTAGAGGACTCTATAAACCAAACTTTGTGTGAACAACAGAAATTAATATTATCTCGAGGTAACTTACCGTTCCATATCAAAATCAGGGCTAAATCTCTAATTAAGTCTCTCGCATATCTCAGCTTAATCTTAAAAAGAAATTATATTTATGATGTGTAATTTATCAATTTTAAATATTAATGTATTTTTGTTTATTTTACATTATAATCTTAGTAGCAAGATTTTCAATCTTAAAATGTTGCTTGTTCGAGAGTGTAGGGCGAGTGATATTTTATATGCTTAATAATTTCTCAGTTTTATGATTTACCCTTGTTAAATGCTCACACTGATCTTAGTAGTTTTCTTTTATTTTTGTTTGTTTGTTTGCTTCGGCGTTAAATTAAATCAAACTTGGCTTTGGCTGGTGATTTCTAGGATAAATGATTTATTTATTTTTTGGTAGAGATTTATTTGCTATAATTCAGATTACGTAGTTCATGTTTCTTTCTTGTGTGAGACTAACCTTGGCTCATTTCAATGTACTTGTCCATGAGAATTTTGCAGAATTATGACATTCTTGGTTCCAACATTTCTTTTCTGGACTAAGAAAAGCTTGTCTGTGCTGTCCTGTTATTCTCCACAAACATCTATCTTGCTAAGTCTCTATAGGGAAAAGGAATTGGTCAGGCGAACCACTAGCAATAAGATATAAGCCATTATTGTGTTATAGATAAGAAATGAACTCATCTGCCTGGGTATTTAATGTAGTTCTACTCGCATACACTCAATGTTCAGATCTGCTAAGTAAATGTAGATCAAGTTTCATGTTTATTTTGTTATTATGTTTAATAAATTTAAAAAGTTCTTATAAATATTTTGGCTGACATTTGTCTCAGTGTTTTCTCAATTGTCTGAACCACATTCATTAGCTTTTGCTCTCCCTGCATTTAGTCCGGTGCATTCGATTCGCATATCCTGTAACCCCTTAAAAATAAATGTCTCGTTCCAAATTTTGGACCAGTGGCACCCTGGCGGTCAGTTTATGTGAGTCTAAAGCTTTTGTCCGGTATAAGAATTTGTATTTAATAAGCTTTTAGTTTTTTGAAATTTATTTGTGCATCTCATTTTGTATATATATATATTTAGTCATGTGATTTGATCAAGTATAATTGTATGAAATTTGCATTTTCATTTTTGAATTATTGGTGTAAATTGTGATTTTCTATATTTTAGTCATGTGATTTGATCAAGCTATAGTTGTACTTTTTAATTATTAATATAAATTGTGATTTTGTATATTTTAGTCACATGATTTGATCATGCATAATTTCAGGAAATTTGCACTTTATTTTTTTAATTACTGATATAAATTGCGATTTTGTAATGAATGGTAATATCATGACCTCGTGTGGATTATTCAATGTTATTTATTGCTTGAATGTGTCAGCAGCAGTTTAGGGCAGTTTTTATAATTCAAAATAGTGGTGAGCACATTTTAAATCAGTACTGTATAATTTCTGAATGTGTTCCTTTGTTTGTTTAATCAATTAACATTACTGCTATTTTATTGCTGATCCTAAATGTATTTATTAGTAGGATCTATTATGATATTATTAACTGATCAAAATTTAAATACATTTTTTTTTGGTGTAGAAAATGAAAAGGATCCGACTTTATACCAGCATTTACTTGATTTTTTTGAACATCCTGAAGTATATATTTTCAAATATTATTAATCATTATAGATAAGGAAAATAATGTTTTTTAGCAGCAGGAATGATTTACGCAATGTTATCATCAGATTTTATTACATGAAGCTCATCATATATATAGTTGTCATCGATCCAAAGCAGTTGACAAAAAATTATTCCTGAAATTCATGCCTATTGTAGGGTGTATTTATATATTGAACTATTTCCATCATCTAGTATCGAGTATTGGATGTCTTTAAAAAAGTATAACTTTATTTACATTTTCAAAATATGTTTAACTGTTTGTAACACAGGTTAATATATGCACAACGTTTCAAGAAGTATTATTCTCCTCTCTTCTTCAGGTGTTGCTGTTCAGATAAGTAACAATACTAGCGGAATAAAATGTGAACCCTTAGATTCTAATTGAACTTTAAGTTAATATTCTAACCAACTGAGCCATCCTATTAAAGATAATAGTCAGCAGAAACTTTATATATTTATCTATGAGGTACCTCCTGATTTCTCCACTTTTTCCTAAGGGCAAAATCGATTAGTGGCTGCCTTTGGTAGGATGGCTCAGTTGGTTAGAGCATTACCTTAAATTTCAATATTCAAGAATCTGAGTTCGATTCCCATGCTAGTACTGTCACTGGTCAGGCTAGAAACACCTGAAGAAGAAAGGAGAATAAAACCCCTCAAAACAATGTGCATATACTAATCTGTATGCTATTACTAACATCTGAATATACGTTGAAAAATTAAATAAAGTTACATTTTTATAAAGACATTCAATACTCAATACCAGATGATGGATATAGTTCAATATATAACTACAACTAAAATACCATCATCACAAACCTTCAGGAAAATAATGTAGATTGATCTGTTATTTTTTTAAAATATAATATGGCAGTCATAGTAAAAATATATATTAGGCATAACAGTTGGAGTTGATATTTTTTCAATTTATTTACATCTGCTTCAAGGTGAATTAAATATTTATTTATGGTATAAAAGAATATATAAACGTTTTTTCCCCCCAGAAATTTAATAAAAATGATTTAACAAACATTTCAGCTTTACAGAAGATGTTACTAATTGAATTATTGTTTTTTTCTATCCATAGTAAGATAAGTATTTAAAATAGCTGAACCAATAGAAAATAATTAACTTTTGAAAGAAAAAGTAAATTCAATTAAGTAGATCTCAGAATTTAATTATATATATGTATTTGTTTACTTGACTACATCACAAATATATTAATAATATTTTAATCAAGATTTTAATAAATACAATTTATATTACTTAATATCACGATATTATTTATAATAAATTAAGTTTGATGTCTGTATTCTTTCTAATATATATAATATTCAAATTTATATATATTAAATACAGTAATTATATAAATTTAACTTATTTTATTAGAAGCACTTTCGACTATATTCCCTGTAGTCTCTTTCAACAATATAACGTTGAATAATTAAAATGCGACATCATTTCGTAACTCCCTAAATTCCATTCAGTTCCCCCACAATTCTGTTATTTTAATGTTTGATAATTGCCAATTCAGTAACATTTGATGATTTCTTGAAATTAATATAGCCTCTTTTATTTTACGTTCATTGTGGCAACGTTCAATTTGTA
Organism: Epiperipatus broadwayi; assembly: GCA_028023455.1. Taxonomy (NCBI): domain Eukaryota; kingdom Metazoa; phylum Onychophora; class Udeonychophora; order Euonychophora; family Peripatidae; genus Epiperipatus; species Epiperipatus broadwayi. Next base: position 944,875 of record JAQFVV010006505.1, read on the forward strand.
TAATTTTTATATTTTTATAATCAAATTTAAATCCGTATTTACAAGTTTTATTGTGATCAAATATAACAGATGATGGTTTATTTCCATCTTTTCTTTATTTTTATTTTTTCCATATGTCATAGCATTGGCCGGGAGGCGAACCCGCAACAACCGTCTGCAACCAACTGCTTGCTTGCAAAGCGGCTGCGCTGACCTCTCGGCTTTGTTTAGCTTTTTGAACTCCTTTATATAAAAGCATATGTTCTTTTTTTTTCTATTGTACATTTAAATTCATCAATATATTGTAAGCCACGTGAATCTAAATTTACATTAGAGAAAAAATAAAAGAACATACGCTTTTATATAAAAGAGTTCAAAAAGATAAACAATCAGGAAAAGATGAAAAATAAACCTTCATCATCTGTTATATTTGATCATAATAAAACTTGTAAATACGGCTTTAAATTTGAGAATCTCGGCCTCAGGGTGCCTTTGAGAGTTCCATCATCAGATTCTCAATTGGATGGACGGTTGAAGAGTTGGAGGGTGGAGTGAATTGAAGCCTGTCCATTAAAACATGAAGATTGGCTATCTTAATATATATCTGAGCACTTATTGCATATATATGTAGAGATGATAATCTGGACCAGCTGCTGATTGCTGGTTTAGCATAAAATACGATTATTGGTGATTATTTATCTTTTCGACAAATGTGTGTCCAAATGTATCAATGTTATAAGATAGAGTGGAGAGAGATAGGTCATATGAAAGTATGTGCTCATATACCCAATATACTACATATATTGCCAAATTGAAAGTTGCCACAATAAACGTAAAATAAAAGAGGTTATATTAATTTCAAGAAATCACTACATATATTGCCAAATCATCGAACATTTATACAATAGAATTGTGAGAGAACTGAATTGAATTATGGGAGTTATGAAATGATGTCTCGTTTTGATTATTCAACGTTATATAGTTGACAAAGACTATATGGAATATAGTCAAAAGTACTTCTAATAAAATAAGATAAATTTATATGAATATTACTGTATTTAATATATATATAAATTTAAATATTACATATATATATATATTAGATTCATTGAATTACTGAAATGCAAATAATTTGTTTTCTATAAATTTGCAATTTATGATTAGTACCAAATCGTTTGATCTGTTTACATGTTATTTGAAAAACTGCTTTTTATAAAGCTTATCTATTTTAAAACTGTGACTATATTGTATTTTAATTTAAATATACTTGTTTTTGAAATCTCAGACATTTTAAATGATGATATTGAATGATTACTAAAACATTTTATTTACTTTATGTGGACAAGTGCAGAGGTAGAAAGGCTCAACCTCTCATTACTAATATTCAAAATATAACATGACTGCATCAATATCTAACCATTCAATTGTTTGTATTTAGAAGTAAATAATAAAAAAACCAAATTATCTTGTCATAAAATTTAATGTGATCAAAGTTAGTTTGACTTTTATCTTCATTTTATAATAAATCTTTCTGAAGATTGTTACATTTTTAAATCAATTGCCTTGTCTGATAATATGAACAAAGTAAGATAAATTGACCATAATTATTTTAAGCTGAATTTTAGGATCTAATCTGATTAAGTATATATTTGCATATTTAAACTGTTTATTACATTTAGGAATTGTCCATGCGCCATCTCTCAGCCAGTTTTGGTCACAAAATCATCATTTTATGCTTATTTTGTAGAGAATCATGTATTTAAAATTTTAGTTAAAAAAAATCCACATTAGGCAGTAATTTTTGAAAAAAAAAAGATTTTCATTGTTGTCTATCATTATATAGTACAGCATTTTTTCCTTATAAAGAGCTGATAAGCACTGACTGTGAGCTTCGACCATTGTCCACTAGGCATTTCTAACTGTCAAAGTCAGAAATCAAATCAAAATGTTTTATAAATGTTTTATGCTTTTGCCATATATTTTGAATGTAAATAAATATATTTCTCATAATTTTTTACATTGATAATTAAGTTTATAGATTAATTTATTCAAATATAAACTTTGATTTGAAAATCTTTAAATTTTAGAAGAAAAATAATCAAGAGAAAAATAATAGCTTAAGATTGCTATTCAAAACAAGTGACTCCTATTTGGATATCAATGACATTCGGTATTCTAAAAAAATGCAACTATTTTTCATAAATATTTAAATATTTTGTGATTACTTTTTACACTATATTAACTAATAATATGTCTAGATTTAGATTTTTATTTAAAATATTGAATTTTAGGTTAATAATCGGAGATTGGAATTTCTAAATAAAAAAAAACACTTGCAATGTCACGTAACAATTTGTTGAAATATAATTTTTTTATTCTACTGGAGGTTCTTTTTCAAATGTTTTTCTTATATTTTTCTTCAGTTATTTATTAACATTATTTTAAATTTTTCATTACATTTAACCAACTTGAATGTGAAATAATTTGATTTTTAGAAACTAAATTAAAACAGTTCTGTTTATTGAAAGTTTTATTTTTTGAATAAAAACATACTCTAAACAAAATTGATGAATAACATTGCTCAAACTTTTATGTAATTGACCAATAAAATTAATTCCGTTTCCTCAAAGAAATTAGTCGGCATTTAACATAATTTAAAAGTTCGCCTAGAAGTATAATCCAAAAACATCTGTATTTTGAACAATTTTCATCTTCACTTATGCAATATACCAATTATGTATTTAATATATTACAGACTACTTTTTGATACTATTATAAATAAGTGTATTAAAATGTCTTCTATTAGCTCATGATTTAATTAAGATTTAAAATCTTATATAACAACCAAAATGTGAATTATGAACTATAGAGATGTAATGTTCACCAGATTGGTTTCAAAGTAATGTGTCCATTGTCTGTTTATAATATTATATGGCTCTGTAATGTACTAATTACTTAATCCTTCTGCCATCTGTTTTGATTATAATCAAATTGGCTAAAAATTACAGTATTTTTTACATTATCATAGCGAATTTATGCTCATTTTAAAGCTTAAAAAGTACCGTAAGATGCTGCCCTCTCTAGAATTATTTTACAAGTAAAAAAATCAATATTTAAATTTGAAGCTAGAATAATGGGAGAAGGTGGACTTTCCAAGGTGCTGATTGGTTGTTTCTCATTTTGAACAAAAGGGAGCACTTGTCAACAATTTTGACAGCTCCAAATTCTTTATTTTTCATTTCGAAAATGAAAATGTATATTTTAGAGTATTTTTTTCGTATTTTTTTTTTACATATTATAAATTATTTTGATAAAATATGCTGAAAATATAACTATTTTAGAAAAATAGTTAAGATTTTAGTAAAAAAAATTTACTTTTACACGAACGTAAATTGAGAAAAAAATCAATGATGTGTACAACATTTTGTAATAGGTTACGAATGTTCTTTTTAGGTTCACTGCTATAGAATATTTTTATAATTATAAATAGAAATTTATTTTTGAAAAAACTTTTATTCATTTTCATAATCTGACAAATTATTAATTTGCTTTTTACAAATGAAACTAAAATGAATATAATATTAAAAGATGAATATATTTTTATTGCTGATTTTGTAATTGACCAATCAAAAGTTTAGAGCTTTAACTCACTTGACCAATGGAAATTTGATGGAACAAAGATTAATTGGTGAATATATGCATACTTAATTCAGTTAATAAGGTTTATAACTTATAGACTTAAGTTATTATCTGAATAGAATATATTTAGGTATATGCATATTAAATGTGTGAAGTAAATAACATATTCATTTACATACTCACACACATTTTATATATATATGAAAATAAAAAAATGTTGCTTGGATCATACTGTGTATTAGTTTTTTACATAGGTTGCCAATGTTTCAGTGAAATCACATTCATTTTGTCAACGCTAAGTCTGTGTAAAGAACTACTGTATCTCAAATAATCATAAGATTGTGAATGTTCATGTACTAAAGAACATCCAATCATATGAATACTCCATGATTATCCAATCAAAATAGAAGATAAATTAACAATTTTCTTTTATTCTTCAGGCAGCTGATTGGCTAAAATTGATTTAAAGAAAAAAGTAATAAAATAATGGGATTCAATAAAGCTGAAATATGTTGTACTTTATAACATTTACTTAAACCATATGGCCTTTTTCAAATTTCAATAGCCATATTTATAGTTCTTAAATCATATTTTTTCAAAGTACTATGAACCCATGAACTACACTATATTTTGTTCCATGTCTCTCTCACATTCAAATATATATAGTGTATATATAATAGTTGACATTTTATTGTTAAATATTGATTAGAATAAAATATGTACTGTGTACCAGTACTTTTCGATACACACACATATATTTACACTAATAGAAGAAAAAACACACACCTACATCTCTATAAAGTTGCTTTAATATTTCAACCAGTAGACTGGATTGCATCAGAAAGCACAGCAAAATGGTTACTTCCAGAATTTAAACTTTAAAAAATTAATATATATTAAGACTATAACCTTAAGATTATGCACCTAAAATGCGACAGTAGGGACCTCTACAAATCTAAACTCAAGATTAACGACTTTAAAAGACAAGAGCGTCGTCGTTAATCTTGTGTTTAGATTTGTAGAGATCCCTACTGTTGCATTTTAGGCGTATAGTCTTAGGATTATAGCCTTAATATATATTACTTATGTAATGAGTATGAGCTTTACAAATTATTAATTACAACTTTAAATTAAAAAATTACAAACACTTACAAACCAGACAACAAAATTAATTCCTACTGATTAAAATTATTTTTATATAAATCTTTTTTAAACTTTTTAAAAAAAATTTCTTACAAAATCTTCTCCTCTTATAACTCATTCCTTATATAACAATTCTTATCAATCAACCAACTGATAAATATCTCGTACTTAATGTTTTTTTTACAGTAATAGTTTATTTATTGATGCAATAATTACACTGAATGATATAACAATGAATTTTGTAAATTTGTCTTAGTAGAGAAAGAATAAAAATTTAACGAATAAAAGTTAAAAAATTAAAATGTTTTTTGTAAGAAATTCTCATTCAAAGCTGCAACGAATTGAGATGTGCACAGATTTCGTCCGTAAATATGGACAATTCTCCATTATGAAGACTTATGCAGAGGTTTTGTTTTCAATAACTTGGAATTTTGAGCTGTTTCACTTTAAAAGAAGGTATCAGAAATATTGATTATTATATACTTTTTTGTGCTACGAAGGTCGCAATGGTGCCTGACAGAGTACGTGATAAAACCATGGCAGTAAGATTTGAGCCGCTTATCATTGATTCTCCACAACACAAAAAACACTAAAAATGGTGAAGAAATATAAAACAAAAACTGGTATTTGGGACATTTACACAAATATGATGAACCGCATTGGAACTAATGTGTTTTCCAGAGACAAGAATCCATAGATTTCTTAAAATGGTGTCAGCTTTCCATAAACCTTTATCTATTAAAGAACAAACGGTTGTAGCAGCTGGGCTAATAAAAGCTAATTTTCAAATAACATGCAAAATGAAATGGAGTTATTTTATATATATCAGGGAATTATTGTTTTAAAACAACAAAAAAACAATAATTACATTTTTATAAAATTCTTATAAAATACTTGTAAAATTTTACAAAACCGTACAAAAAAAAAACTTTAGTCTTGCATTGGTGGTCGAAAGGTCAGCGCGACTGCCTTGCACTTGCAGGCAGTTGCCCGGGTGCGGGTTCGCGTCCCAGCCGATGCTATGACATTTAAAAAAAAAAAACTTTACAAACACAAATTAAACATTACTTTAATACATATATGTCCAATAAAATGACAATACAAGAATTACATACAACAAAACTATACAACAACCTTGTACAAAAAATTATAAAAAAAGTTTCAAAAAAAAAAAAACTTTTTAAAAAAAAATTAAAACTGTACATATATTATTATATATATAAACTCATATATATATATATAAATCACTATACATATTTTACTAGACCACATTTAAAATAAAAACAAATGAAAGCAATAAAAAATACAACAATAAAAAATAGAATACTAAAAAATAATGCTCTAGAAAACAAATCCCTAGGAAAGTAGGTAATTCAAGGATGTGATAGTATGTAAATTCATATTCATATCATGAAGATGTAATGTTTTCCTGAAGGTTTATGATACTGGTGTTCTAGTTGTATTTTTATATTGGACTATTTCCATCATCTAATATGTGTATTGAATGTCTTTAGGAAAATTTAATTTTATTTAAATATTCCAAATACCTTCAACTATTAGTAATAGCATGTCAAACTGGTTAGTATATGCACAATGTTTTGAGAGGTATTATTCTTCCCTCTTCTTCAGGTGTTTCTGGTCTGATCAGTGACAGTACTAGCATGGGATTCGAACCTGGACCCTTAGATTCCTGAGTATTGAATTTTAAGGTAATGCTCTAACCAACTGAGCCATCCTGCCAAAAGCAACAGTCAGTAGAAATTTCATATACTTATCTATGAGTTTCCTCTCCATTTTTCCTAAGAGCAAAGTTGATTAGTGGTTTCTGTACATTATGTATAGTCACACTACATTGGCTTATAGGATTTTTTGTCATTGTCATATGAGCAGCTTCCATAAATTTTCTTCTTTGTACCTTTTCTTCTCTATCCAATATTTTTCCTTCTATTTCTTTTCATGTAAGAAAAATTATCCTCTAATATAATCACTCTTAAATCATCAATCCAGTGATCAGGTAAATTAAAATGTTTAGAAACTGGTTTGTCTTCATTTTTATGTAAAACATCAAACTTATGGCTAGTTATTCTAATATGTAGGCTGTTTTCTGACTATCTTGACTCAAGCACCTATTATATATATATATATATATATATATATATATAATAGGTGCTATATATATATATATGTATATATATATATATACACAATAAAATGTCCATTAATTAAAAAACTATTATAATAACAATAAAAATAATAAATATAATGGTAATAAACTATTGCATACAGTCTTTCAATCCACAGAAGTACTTTTAGTTAATTTCTTAACCTGACTCAATTTTGTTAAATTAAAAAAAAAAAAAACAACAAAAATGAAAGCAAACATCATCAACTCAAAACTCATAAATCCTGAATTTTAACATTAGCAGCTTGTCTATTAATTAAATTCATTTTATTTCTATTTATTAAAATTGCCATCTTAATTAAACCATAATAAAAGAAAAATTAAAGAGGCAATTTTAATAAATAGGAATAAAATGAATATAATTAATAGACTAGCTGCTAATGTCAAAATTCGGGATTTGTGGGATTTGAGTTGATGATGTTGGCTTTCTTTTTTTTTTTTTAATTTAACAGCAAGGGAGTATAAAAAGCTGAATTGTCTACTGCTATTTTTATCCAGAGAACTTTATATAAGAGAGTATAAAAAGCTAAAATCACCTATTGTAATTATTATAGAGAGAATTTTATAGAAGAGAGTTAAAAAAAGAGATATGTGACCAGAAAGTTAACCAAGATCAACAAGCAGCACTAAAATAAAATCTACAAGCAGAGCATGATAAAGCAATCTTTTTATGGTCATGTTGTGAGAAAAATGTATTGCTAGACCACCACAGAATGTTTGTTCATTTTCCTGTGCCCCTCTCCTGTATGCCAATAGCCAGATGCAGTAATATTACTTTGATTTGCCTTTTGCAGATGTTTTAACCTGCCACAACAAATCAATGGAAACACCCTCACAGTAGTACATGGAGCAAGAAAGAAGTGTCCAGATAACTAAAATGTATGCCTATCATGAATCTTATTGGATCAGAAGGCAGGGTGATCACCCATATAAAAACTGAGACACTATTTAAATCTTGACAAAGATGTATTGACATCATTAACAGAACCTTTAAATTCTTATTTCAAGTATTGAATTTTTAAATTTAAATAAAACTTTAGAGGTAATTTATAAGTGTTAATTATAACTATATTTAAACAAGCATAGGATTGCTTAAAATTATAGTAATTTGAATGTGTTCTTATTTTGTTTTATGTTTTAAATATTCCTTATTATTTATGTTATATTATTTAATAAATATATTGTAAATAATTTGTGTTATGTTTCTCTCTCTCTCTCTCTCTCTCTCTCTCTCTCTCTCTCTCTCTCAACTTATTTATGAGTAAATAGACACTTTTATTTTAATATTTTGTGATTCCTATCTCATGTTTTTAATAGCTAGTCATGGGTCAAGTGTTTGGAGTGCATTAATGTTGTCTCTTGGAGTCCAGTCTAGTTAATGGATGGCTTCAATAGGGTTTAAATCCTTTATAAATATCCCCATGAGATGTTTTACATTCCTTGCAGCCAGAGAGAGTTACCTCAGTCTGGCAGAAGTGACCATTGTTTTAATATTTGTATTAAATCTCTGTCTGAACAGGGGTATAATTAATATGTTAGTATTGATTATATTTACTCCTCTGTTTGAGTAATGAGGTCATAAAGTCAAATAATTAATGATTAATTAAAAAATTCAAAAAAATTCTAATTAAGTATTAATTATAAGCTAATAATTTAAAATATAAGTGTATAAAAAATAGTAATAATAAACCAGTAAAGCTAGTTTCAAACTCATAAATTCAGTTACAAACTTTACTTCAAATTTTAAAATCCCATTACAATATATATATATATAGTTAAGGACTTTAGCTCATGGAATCTAATGTTAAGTCTTCTTGTAACAATTTTGATCATAAAATAATGATAATTCTAAAACATTTCAACTGGACATAATGGATTTCATAAGTCATTGAAATAAGAAACCCATGGCCATGGTATATATCTATTATATATCATTAAACCCATTCAAAGAAATAATAGGTAAGTTTAATGAGAGCCCTCTATCTAATCTTCATCATTATCTAAACTAATAATATAAAATTTCAATGAAGTAATAAGAAGGTCAATTAAACTCTATTATTGCTAACAAAATATCTAATTAAATTGTAATTGAGAATTATGTCTTATATATATATTCTATGTAATGTATCTGTATGTTAATGTTTAATAATATTCAATAGAATAGTATTAACAAATAATTCTGTATTTATAGTATATACTTACTCATTTATTAAATATATGTGGTAATTTAAATTCAGTAATCTTCATTAGCTAGAGTTCTTCATATATGAATGCTAATATACAGAATTAATTTATTAAATCTCCACAAATAGAAATCCGATAACAAAAAAACACTGTCATTAGAAAGAAGAGGGGAAATGTCAGTCTTTATTAATTACCCATGTGGCAGTGTGTTCAGCAAATACGTTCGAAAAGGGCACTAAACCACGTGCCAAAAAAGGCACTCTGTGTATGATTAATATTTATTTATATTAGCTGTTTTATATTTTGTCGTTGTTATTGCTGTTTTATATTAAAGATCCTCCGTAAAAAGTCATTCATCATTATTAGGAGCATAAAATTCACTTATATATACATAAGCAATTACATTTGCATAATTTAGGCCAAAAAATTTGGAATTTTGTGAGTTTAGATTAGCTATGTAGTGGAAACATTTTGAAAGTTCCATTGAATTTTTCTAAATCTTTTTATTGATTGAACAATTATTTATGCAGCTTCCCTTATGTCTGTTTTTACAAATGATCGCATTAAGACTGTCTTTAAAATGTTTGCCGTTAGTAGATATTCATAAACGTTAAATTATCAACAAAAACATAAAAAATAAAAATAATAAATCTAGATATTACACAACTGCGATCGTAATATAAAAAAGTTAATAAAATTACTTACAAAAATTAATTAGGTTTTTCTTCAAAATTCTTGACATATAAAGTGTCATTCCACTTACCTAAAATAGATATAAATATAAAATACAAATGTCAAAATTTAAATATAACATAAATAAAAAATAATAATTTACATTCTCGTTTATGTAAATATAAAAATTTATAGGCTATTGCTTCACATAATTATTTAAGAAACATAAATATAACTAATCCATAACTATTATGAATAAAAACATCACATGATCACCATTTCTTATGCTAGCACATAACTGTTATTAAACAGGCAAAACTCTCCATACAGTGGTGCCATTGTCTGGCATCCATTTTTGATTACTCTGGTTGGCACTGAGTGGCACTACTGTATGCAGAGTTTTGCCTGTTGAATAAAAACATTACATATTATTTTATTAAGATTTAAGATATAAGATATTATATAATAAAAAATTCTGAGATGTGAATACTGACAATGAAATTACTGGTTACCAAAGGTAACTCCTTTATTAGCTATGCCAGGTGTCAATATCACTAATTACAAAAGAGAATAGGTTAGAATTATATTTATGTTAAGCAGATTTCACTTGTTTCATTTCAAAATATAAAGTGGAATAATGACATACAAATATATTTTAGATAAGTGAGATTATAATCAATTTATTTTTCCTAAATTCACGATTATTAATATATATATATAACTTAATATAAACTGAGCAGTGATTGTATATATGTGTGGGAGTTGGTGTTCTGGACCAACTGATGAGTGCTGGTTCAACCTGAAATACAACTTATTGGAGATCATTTCTCTTTTACACATAGTCATGTATATCAGTTGTATAAGATGGATTGGATAGCTGTGAGTAGTTTGAAAGTCTGGGTTTAAGTCGCTTACAATTACATATATATTGTATTGTATTTTATTCTAGTACAATTTGCATTGGCAATTTAGAAGTTAAATTATTAAATTCCTAAAAAGAGAATATTTTTTTTTAATTATCTGATTGATTTAGTTAGGACAATGTGTGTGTATATATTGTAACCGGACCCGCGTACAACCGTTTTATTACGTTAGTTGTAACAATTTTCTGATGAGCATGCTGTAGGAAGGAACAATCAATTGACATTCCTAATGCAGATGTTAATGGTGCCTACAACAATATTTCCTGCTCATCAGAGGATGTAGTACCATAGAGACTGTGAACATCTAAACATTTATATGTTTGGTTTTCCAAACAGCGCCATTAGAGTTCCGTCTTACTACAACCTGACTTGCCAGGGTCTAGTTATGTCAGACGTAGCTCAGTAAGCATGAGATTCTCATGAACCAGTGCTATAATTGGTGAGCGATGCAATAAAATAAAACAAAATTGGATAACTGGATAACCAATTTAATTTTTAGTAACAAAAAAATTTTATTAAATAACAATTAACTTGCAATTTCTAACGAAATTCATTTCTATCCACATGATAACTCATTTTTATTTTACTTATAAAAGAGTTAGAAGCAGTTCTTTTTTTTTTATCAATAGTTCATTTACAAATTCAATTATGAGAAAAAGCTTGGAAATAGTCAATTCAACAATAATTCATTTTGAATCCATTTATGAGAAGAAGCTTGGAAATATTCTAATTCAACAATAATTCATTTTGAATCCATTTATGAGAAGAAGCTTGGGAATATTCTAATTCAACAATAGTTCATTTTGAATCCATTTATGAGAAGAAGCTTGGGAATATTCTAATTCAACAATAGTTCATTTTGAATTCATTTATGAGAAAAAGCTTGGAAATATTCCAATCCAACAATAGTTCATTTTGAATTTATTCATGAGAAGAAACTTGGAAACATCCTAATTCAACAATAGTTCATTTTTGTATTCCTTTATGAGAAGAAGCCTGGTAGCAGTTAAGTATTTATGATTTATAGAGCATTTCATCATTTTATGAATTATTACCGATTGGTAGACATTTGAACTCAACAATTCTTAGTTTGTAGAGCATTTATCATTTGATAATTGAGGCATTTATAATTTAGCCAAATATAGAAGTATATTCTTACACATAAACTCTGTTACATTATAAGAAGCTTAGAAGCAGTCAAGTATTTATGATTTATAGAGCATTTCATCATTTTATGAATTATTACCGATTGGTAGACATTTGGACTCAACAATTCTTGGTTTGTAGAGCATTTATCATTTGATAATTGAGGCATTTATAATTTAGCCAAATATAAAAGTATATTCTTACACATAAACTCTGTTTGGCTTGTGGAGCATTTATCATTTAGTAATTGAAGCATTTCTAATTTAATCAAATATGACAGTATATTCATACACATAAGTTCTGTTACATTACTCAGATAGAAGTAGTATGCAATTAAAGCATTTTTTAATCCATATAGTAAATACGTTCAAATATTTTTATAAATAAATTTGCGTATCATTATTTCATAATTTCATTTTATAACGTATGATAAACATGTTCTAATATTTTACAAAATAAATTCTACGTAATTATTTCATAACTTCACTTTATAACATATGATAAAGACGTTTTAATATTTTATAAAACAAATTCTATGTAGTTATTTCATAACTTCATTTCATAACGTATGATAAAGATGTTTTAATATTTTATAAAACAAATTCTATGTAGTTATTTCATAACTTCATTTTATAACGTATGATAAAGATGTTTTAATATTTTATAAAACAAATTCTAAGTAGTTATTTCATAACTTCACTTTATAATGTATGATAAAGGTGTCTTAATATTTTATAACATAATTACCTTCCAGTTTTGCAGTCTAGTTTATTCTAAAGAAGGCAGGTTATTTCATCTATGGAAAGTCATGGCACAGTGTGGAGAGAGTGAACCCGCTAAATTACCCCATTATTATCATAATTCCTCTAGCAAAGGTTTCTTTTTCCATTTTTGCGTTCTGTTAAAACTATATTTTAATCTCTCAAAAGAATTAAGTAATACACTTTTTTTTTAAAAAAAATTAATATGTTCTGCTTCTCTGTGTAAGACGAGAGAAGAAAAAAAAGTTCTTTTCTTCCGACAACGTGCCTAATTTGAATACTGCCTCAGTTTAATTCAAGTATCTTTTTTCTTTCTTTTTAATGATTGGATAATTAATTTCTTTCTTTTTTATTGAGACAGATAAAAAAAAAAAAAAATAAAACGATATAACATTTTATTCAATTCCATCAATCACAAAATTAAAAATATGATTTTTCTTTAACAAATCACAGCTTTATTGCGTTCCCAATTAGATTGAATATCACACTAGACATTTTTGAATGGGGGGTATCTTTTGAATATTTATGTGAGAAACAGCATATCTGTTTCAATATATATATATATATATATATATTGTGTGGGTTAAAATAAATTGAAGAGAGAGAAAAGACATAGAGTATAATAAAAACAAAAGGGAAAACTGTGTTGTGTTTTTGTAAAAATAAGAAAACAAACCTTTATCGTGAAGCCATTTGCAGTACATAAAACGAAATCATAGCATTCCTGCAGTAATTAAAGATGGCAACCCAAGAAAAAAAGGATGGCTTTGTGGACTAAATTACATTAAATTTGGGCTAAATTAACAAGTGTCAACAAGAGTTGTGCAGGAGATTAAAAAAATCAGGACTATAAAAAGAAAAACACATTGTGTGTCAAGGTTCTTAGATATTTGTTCTTGAAATAAAGCAGTTCAAAACAAATATTAAGCATTGAAGAAATTATGAAGAGCATGTTAAATCATACTAAGATATGCGAAGGGAAGAAGTTTGTTTGCTGATGTTGCTTTTTGCTTGATGTTGTGAACTACCATGAGTGAAGCCATCTCCTACTGATTGCAGATTTTTTTAAAATTTGTCTGCTATTTTTGGTATGTCTAGGTACACTACAGGACCAATAACTGTTTTTTTCTGGTTCTTTTTGTTGTCCATTTAAGATTTACTTAGTACCAGCTGATGGATAACTGTTTTTCATCAGAGTTTGTTCTATATAGATCTTTTCTCTTTTCAAATTGCTGGTTTGTGAATAAACTTCTTTTGCTCTGTTCCATAGTAATAGTCATCATCATCATCAACCATTATCAATCCACTGCAGGATGAAGGTCTCTCAAGTTCAATCCATATTTTCCTATCTTTAGCTTCTCTTCTCCACATCACCCCTGCACACTTTCTTATTTCTTCCATCCATCTCATGCATGGTCTCTTTCTGGGTCTTTTACAATCTCTTGGAATCCAGTTTAAAATTTCAATTGTCCATCTATTATCATCTCTTCTAGCAATATGTCCATCTCAACTCCAGATTTGAATGACATTAACAGGAAAATAACTGATACACTTTTAAAAACTGCAACTAAGATAGCTGTTAGAAAAAAGCAGCAATTGACCAATAAAATTTCTACTGAGACTAGAGAATTTATGAAGAAAAGAAGGAATATGAGGATATACAGCAGTGATGCACTAAAAAAGATTGAATATCTCGAATTTTGTAAAATGGTGCAGAAAAGAATTAAAAATGATGCAAGAAAGTATAATTGTGAACTAGCAAGGAAAGCTGCAGAAGAGAAAAAAAGTCTAAAAAGTGTAAAACAACATTTTGGTATTGGTAAGAAATTTATACCTGCAATAAGAAAAAAAATGGCATTATTACTAAAAAGAGAGATGACATCATGAAATGTGTAGAAGACTTTTATCAAGAATTATATAGTAATAAAGAACAAGTGCCTCCTATACCTATTATATCTTCCGAATTGCCCAGAATTTTGAATGAGGAAGTGAGACATGCAATTAAATTTATGAAGAAAGAAAAAGCTCCAGGTAATGATGGAATTATAATAGATATATTAAAAGAAGCAGGTGAAGAAATAGAATTTATTTTAGCAAAGTTATATACCAAATGTCTAAATGATAAAGATATACTAGATGATTGGAAGAATGCAGTAATAATATTGATATTTAAAAAAGGTGATAAAGAAGATATTAGAAATTACAGACCTATCAGCCTTTTATCAGTTATACAAATTTTTTACTAAGATAATTACAACTCATCTACAGAAAACCCTGGATTTCCACCAACCAAGAGAATAAGCTGGATTTAAAAGTGGTTTTAGTACAATATATCATATCCAGGTATTGAGAGAAGTTATAGAAAGGACAAATGAATATGAGTTGCCATTATGCTTAGGATTTGTAGATTATGAAAAGGCATTTGATTCTATAAACATTTCTTCAGTGATTAAAGCATTGGATCATCAAGGTATAGATCCAGGATATTGTCATATTTTGAAGAATATTTATAAAAATGCAACAGCAACAATTAGATTACATAATGATAATAGGAAAATCAACATTGAAAAGGGTATAAGACAGGGTGACTCTATATCTCCAAAACTTTTTACAGCAGCGCTGCAAAAAATATTTTGTGAATTAAAATGGGAAGGTAAAGGAGTGAAAGTAAATGGAGATTATTTAAGTCATTTAGATTTTGCACATGATGTAGTTGTTTTTGCAAATAATGTTTTAGAGTTACAGGAAATGTTGCAGGAGTTATCAGATGAAAGTAGGACTAAAGATAAATGTTAAAAAGACTAAAGTAATGTTTAATAGATTTTCTCAAAATATGAAAATAAAGATTGATTACGATGAGTTACAAATACCTTGATCAGATTATTAATACAGATGGAAACATAATGGATGAAATTAATCATAGTATTAAACTTGGTTGGAGTGCTTTTGGTAGAAATAACTTGATACTAAAAGGGAATATGCCTTCGTATTTGAAAAGGAAAGTTTTTAATAAATGTGTTTTGCCAGTTCTTACTTATGGATCTGAGACTTGGACACTTAATAGAAGAGCAATACAGAGACTTCAGACCACTCAAAGAAGTATGGAGAGATGCATGTTAGGAGTAACAAGAAGAGATCGAAAATGCAATGTATGGGTAAGAGAACAAACAGGTGTTACTGACCTCATTGAAAAATAGTAATAGTATAACTCTATATTTTGTGTTTCTGGTGTGATTAGATGTATAGGTTAAGTATTTTTCTGTATGTGTGGGTTTGCAGTAAACTGTAATTTTTGATTTTGTCACAAGAATATCTGAGAACACCAATTTTGGTTTTTGTTCTGATTCTATAGTGAATTTAATTGGAGATATGTTGTCAAAGTGTTTTCAGAAAATTTGCAGTAGTGCTTCACTTTGTGGGAATACAACAAATGTACGAAGCCAAACTTTAGGTGGATATGGAGTAGTTTTAATGACTGTGGTTTCAATTGGGAAAATACAAAAATATTGGATAGAGGAAAAAAGATACAAAAAAGAAAATTTAAAGAAGCTGCTCACATGACAATGGCAAACAATCCCATAAGACAACCTATTGTGACTACAAATAATGGGTGCTTGTATTATAGATAAAGATCCTGTTGGATGGTGCCATTTTTACGCTAAAACTATAAAATATGAACATTCACGGGCCGTTGATTTTAATAATTTTTCTGTGCTTTTTTGTAATGCGAAAATAAAAACAAAACAAAATCATCTTTTATAAATATTATTTTTTATTAACATATACAATTTAAATGATAATAATAAATGTAAAATAAAATCAACAAATTAAAATTTGATTCGTGTTTTTCTATCGGATATTTTTTTAATTGTGTTACGGCTTTTTTTTATACATTTTCTATCGGATATTTTTTTACTTGTGTTACAGCTTTTTTTGTTGTTGTTTAACTAAAAAATAATAATCGTAGTAAAAGTAAAAGTTGTTACGGTTAGATTTAGGGTTAGTATTAGGGTTAGTGTTCTGTTTGTTTGTAATGCTAAAATAAAAAAATTCAAAATCGTAAGCGTACTCGGACAGAAGAAAGAAACTCAAACTTTTTTAAACAACAACAAACACATACAAATGTCTTCTTTACTTATTAAACATGTTTATAATATTTGCTTTTTATTAAATTTACAAAAAAACCTGTATATTTGGACTTTTCTTACTGGATATTTTTTCGTACCACTCTTTTTTAGTTCAAAAATATACAGATGGTAGAATCTTCTTTGTCTCGTGGAATGTTACTAACAGTACGTTACTTGACACATTACCTAATTGCAACTTGATAAAAACATAGATATTTAACATTTACCCAAATAAAAGTTCAATACAGTATGTTGTAAAAAGTCTTATAATTATTGTTTTAAAAAATCTGAACATTTCAATAGTTTAAAATAAAAAAAAATCCAATGAAAACAACATTTCAATACAATTCAAATACAAACTCTCTCATCAAGCCGTAATTATTTTATAAACTGTGTGAATTCGGAAAATATAATTGCTACTTAGCGACATACATGCTGTACTGCAACTCGACATAGCGGCCTGCATTCTGTAGCACAACAAAAAAGTTGTATTATAGAAAACATAAGTTCGAACATGTCAGCCGCGGAAACAGCATTTATATGTGTTTTATCATGAAAACCGCGCCATAGAACAGCGTCTTTAGCTATAAGATGAGTACCAAATAATGTATGGAAATGGAAACCACTAATCAACTTTGCTCTCAGAAAAAAGTGGAGAAATCAGGAATAACCTCATAGATAAGTATATGAAATATCTACTGACTTTTGCCTTTGGCAGGATGGCTCAGTTGGTTAGAGTGTTACCTTAAAATTCAGTACTCAAAAAATCTAAGGGTCCAGGTTCAATTTCCATGCTATGACTATCATTGGTCGGGCCAGCAACAGCTGAAGAAGAGGGAAGAATAAATACCTCTTGAAACATTTTGCATATACTAACCTGTGTGTTATACCTAGCAGTTGAATGTATTTGGAATATTTAAATAAAATTAAATTTTTCTAAGACATTCAATACTTATATTATATGATGTGAATAGTTCAAACAATAAATACAACTAAAACACCATCATCATGAGCCTTCAGGAAAACATTGATGGCTATATTTTTGATTTCATATGTTTTATTTCTTTATAATTAAATGTTTTGTTATGAGGAGTTTTTAATTTCTTTTTTATGAATTAATCAGAAGAATATTTTGTGTGGGCGTGCCTTTTATATTGATTCAATAAATGCATAAAAAAATAAAAAATAGATCCAAGACATTTTACTGAGCACAAAATTATCGTAATAGATTTCTAACTATAAGATCTTTCCATTAACTCATTGTAAATCGAAAGATTTCATGAGTAATAAGAAATGTAGACTTAATCAATGAAGTATTGAATAGCTTCAGCTTCATGTATTTATATAGAAAGTAGGTTGAAGTAAAGAAGAGTTCCCCTCTTTTCTTCCAAAATGTAAGCGTGTGGTTAAGACCTGTAGAGGTCCCTACTATCGCATTTTTAAGCGCACATTCTTGAAGTTACAGCCTTAGTAAATATTACTTGAGCATAATTAAATAAAATCAAAAATTGGTGACCTCATTACATTAAGCTTTTGGTTTATTTTTTTTATTTGGATATTTTCTTTATTCAAACATAAAATATTGATCCATTTTACAAAAATATGATAATAAAAGCATGGTTGAGCATAAATGTTTTGTTCAAAACATATTTTGTTACCTCTATTTTTTATTTGTGAGAATCAATGATAAAACCTTTAGCTCTTCAGTTTTCCTCTTAATACTCAAAAGAAAACTGTAGAAAATAATATATAAATAATTTTTAACAAGAAACTTCTGGTTAAAAGATGGTTAAAACAAACATTAATTTGTCAGACATTTTCTAAAACAATGGTTATCTATACACAAATTGAGAGCATGAAAATGTTTTTCCATCTCAGTCTTAGGAGACCGATAACACCAGTAATATAACCACATTATTTGATATCAGCAAAAACCACAAGCCAGAGGGAAAGTTGACTTCTCAAGGCTGACTAACACAATTAAAGATAATCAAAATGAAAATGATAAATAAACTGTTTTAAAACAAAGCAGTCTGTTTTTGTTTTTTTGACAAATAGAAACTACGTTTGTTTTTGCTTTGCGTTTTTTTTTTAAAAAAGATCAAATATTTAAAATTCGATGCAGATTTATTTTAATCTTTGAATATAATTTAAATTATTAGCTTGTTATTGATGTTTTCCCAAATTGTTAACAAAACTTAACAAATCATTTAGCAGTTATCTAATAGCTGATAACATATATTTTATAAGGTTCACGCAGATGGAAAACTACAACAAACATTTATCGATAAATAATTTTTATCGTAGAAAACATTTATCGATAATAAACTTTAATTTGTTGATAGCAGTAATAATTAGTTATCTTCCATTCTTATTTAAATGGTTCATTAAGAAAAAATGTTTTAAGATTTACAGAACTATATAAACTATTTTATTGATGAAAATAAAAAAAAAAAACATGAAAATAATTATATTAAAAATATTATAATAATTATTGAGTTAAATTACAAATTTTAATATTAATATTATTTTAAAACAGACATCAATAAATCAATAATATATTATAGATTGTATTCCACATTTAATCTATACAAAAAATATAATATTTAGAAATATAGCTTTTATTTTAAATATAGCGGATTTGAACACAGATTTTCAGGCAACCTTCAACTATCCACACTATCTCATACTACTCATACACATGACCACGCACATGTACAAAAGATAAATAATCAATATACATATTTCGTGCTGAACTAGCACTCATCAGTTGGTCCAGATTATCATCTCCCACACACATATATGTAATCAGTGCTCAGTTTATATTAAGATAGAAAATCTTTATGCTTTAATGGACAGGCTTCAATCTACTCCAACCTCCAACTAATGCCCAAATCCCATGCTGATGCCAATATTGTTGTTATTCTCAGGTTAACCTCAAGTCATTCTGACCCCTCATGTATAGAACACTATCCATTTAAATACATAGAAGAGGGATGAGCATAATGCAGGCTTGAGGTCAACATGGGCATAGCAATAATATTGGCATGAGCATGGGATTTGAGCATTCTATCATCAGATTTTTAATGGTATGGATGGCTGAAGAGTTGGAGGTAGGAGTAGATTGAAGCCTGTCTATTAAAGTATAAAGATTTGTTATCTTAATGTAAACTGAGCACTGATTATATATGTATGTGGGAGATGATAATCTGAGCCAACTGATGAGTGCTGGTTCGGCACGAAATATGTATCTTGGTGATTATTTATCTTTTCTACATGTGTATGGTCATGTGTATGGTAGTATGAGATAGTGTGGATAGTTGAAGGCTGCTTGAAAGCCTGAGTTCAAATTCCTTATATTAACAATTAAGTTCCAGGTATAAAAATGCCTGTAATTCAAATCTTCTATTTTAATACATCTCATAATTTTTGTTTATAAAATCATAATTTAAGGATGAATATACATATATGATCCAATACCATCACTAATGCAACTCATATATATATATATATATTGTAACCCTCTAAAGTGTGGTCAATTCCCGCTACACATTGTCAGCTATTAAGAGCTGTATCCAAAAGCATATTATGCTATCTATTTTATGCATCAAGTACCACAACCAACATCTAGAGCAACTTACCACAGACCAAACCAATGATCTAACATAAACTTTTATGATTTAATTTGATCGCAGTCAGGGTATACCACGATGACCTATCATAGTAGTATGATAAAATACAGTAAACAAATTATAAGTGCAATGTTATTATGTTACAAACCTTAATTTGCGATTTTTATTGTATGAGACCCGATGGCCGACCATGTACAAGATGGCACAATTTGTGGAACTACATAAAATTATGAAATTTGAAACCATCTATATGATTTTTAATACAAATGCTAGTCTAGGTAAAGCTTTGCAATAAATAAACATAAATAATTGGGTTCTTTTATAGTTTACTATATTACTGAGACTCTTTTTACACTGACAAATGACAGTTTAAAATGTTAAGTAAATATATTCAATCATATCATTATTTGGTAAATCTGTTTACAGGTTTAATAATCAATTTGTATTGTATACTAGATCAACTACGCAAAGCCAAAATGATGGAAAAGGTAAATGGGATTTTATTGTACCTTATACATCATAAACTACCAAAGACGAAAAGCATCCAAATGTTTTCTCAAATATTACTAAACTCTTATATCATGTTGACGATAGTATGTACTTTAAGGTATGCTCTATCCAAGGTTTATGATTTCTGATTTTAAGAATGACACATAGCAACGGCACAGTAAGTTTAATTATAAATCAACGTTTATTTGCAAATTTATGAATAATAAATAATTAATTCCAATGTTATAATTAAAAAACTTAAATAAACAAATAAAATAAATAAATTATAATTCCATCGACTTTCTTCACTAACATATCATAGGTACGGTTTTAAAAACCTAATCATACATTATTTCAATTTGATATAATGAATCTTGAGCAAATTATAATAAATTCAACATCAACTCATGAAGTATTTAACATCATTTCCAGATTCAATAAATCCATACTGTAAAATTAGAATAATATAATAAATAATATTATATCTGTAGGATTTAGCTATAATGTAATCATTAAATAAAATGAAAATTTAAACTTACACTCCGGTAAATAATAATCAACCGACAGTTAATTATTAGGAAGTAACTTGAATAGAATGTCCTGCTACAATTTGATGATCTAACTTATGAATTATGCTTACAAATGGAAGAAGATGATTTAGCAGATTAACTAAAATACTTTGCCCAACTTATATCTATGAAGTAAAACATATTCCTGTGGATGCGTTCATCTACACATAGGAATTAAATAATACTAAACGCTTTGTGGATTGATACACCATCATAAAGTAATACGTATAATTACACAATTCCGCGGATTAACCACCAGCGCTGGAATGAGTGTAAAATACAAAAAATGGCAATTAAATAATCTGCGGATTAACCACCAGCACAGATTAATGCCTTTTAACATTCTAAAACAACATTACTATTTACTTCACATTAAAGTGCAAAATCATCCTCCTCAGTTATTCTGATCATTCAGAAAACACTAACACTTTAGCAAATGTGGGTTCTTGCATAATAAAATGTTACACTAATCAGGACAACTAATGTACTAACTTATCTTGCTTAAAATAAAACATGTGTAATGCAATATAAGTAATATTAGCATAGGAATATAAATCTGGAAAGACTCACAAAATACCTCACAAAGATTGATACATCTCATGAATTCATTTAGTACTTTTCAAGCCCTTTCGCAAGCGCTATTCTCTTGAATAAGTATTTTATTCAACCCCTATTAATTTAAACTTAATAAATATAACTTATGAACTTCACATGCAAGTTCATATAACGATAAAATTAAAGTAATGAATTATTCATCAAATACATAAAATCTAAGAGGTGTGTGTGTGATATAAATTAAATGTATAGCATTTTAAAGTTCAATATATGAATTTTAGCAGGTGTGTGTGTCACAAATTAGATTGTATAGCATTTTATAACGACAAATATGATCCGTGAAATCCATGTACGATGTGTCGAACAATAAATGTACGAAGTAATAGCTATAATTATAGTTGAATTCCATACATGTAATTTTTATCCATTTGTGTTAGTTATTATAATCACTATTAGATTAACGATTTTACGTGACTCCATAAACAAGAAACAATTTCAAAAACATGACTCGCAGAATTTAAATGAAAATGTTTTTTATAAGTTATTAATTTCTACATTTCTCTATTAAAAATGTTCCAAGTTTACCACATCCATGCTAAATATTTATTTATCCACGCTTAAATCTAGGAATAACAATTATAGCAATTAATTTAATCATTCCACACTGATGATAAAATTAGAAAATAGCTTTGATCAATTATTGAAGACTGTTTATTATCCAAATGACAAACAAATTAATTAGCAAATATATTACTGGCATTATAAAGTTAAATATCAATCAATACTATATTTTTATTAGAATTTGAAACGGAAATATTTAACTATGTTGATAACTTTAACACTTTACTTTAATTTAAACTTCTTCTTTTTTAAAAAACAAATTTTCATATTTATAAAACTTCTGTAATTAAAATACTTATTTAAATTTTTCCAAATTGTAGAACAATAAACATTTTAAAACATACCAAATTCTTGCAATTAATTCTTTTAAACTGGGAAGCTCCGACATTTTAAATGTAATATTGGGAAATTATTACCGGTGATTTGATCCACTTGGCCAGCCGACTTGAACAGACTTTTAAATTTAGCAATTCATCTTATATTTAAATACCACGATATTATTTTTACGTTTATAGCAAATTTGTGGTAATCAGTTTACTTGTTAACTATTTTAAAATAAGCTTATCAAATTTACACCATTTGCCTTCTTACCATTTTCTTTTCTTTCTCCCTCCAAAAAGCAAACTAACAGACGATCTTCTCTTAAATTCGCGCTTTTTTTTTTTTACATTGAGACGCATACGTAATTACTGTATTTATTTTTAATAATTTATTTTAATTGAACAAATGGTTTTGTTAATTCAAATGAAATAATTTTTAAGATCATTTTAAACAAATAAAACAAAATATTATATTTTAATACTATTTTACCAAATTTAATGTGTTGTTAAAATTTTTAAAAGTTAAACATTTTGATATGAATTAGTATATGGAACGAATCAAATTTAAGTTTATTAAAATAATATAAGAGAGTAATCTGTTCAAAGCGAAAATCAAGCCAATCAAATCACCAAAGAAGATAGAGAAATTTTTTAATAATAGTTACATCAATTATTATATTTTATGCTAAAATATATGGTTACAATATATGTATATATATATACAGTAAAACAGTCTATACTTAAACAATACCAATCTCAATAACAATCAGCAATCTCAATCTATTGTTAAGGCAACCTCCTTTAAACAATAAAGTTCGATGTTCACCTTTATATATGGTGCAATATGTTTATATAAACACTAAAAATCGCAATTTGACTATAAAGAATGAAATTATTAATTAAATGAAGTTTTAACAAACCTCATTCATTATACAGATAAACATAACCTGTTCTGAAAATGTCAACTATAACTTTTAAATTGCAATTATAACTTTCAAACTTCACTCCAAGTATGTATTACTTAGGTAATAAAGCTAATAATGATCAAGGCTAGATAGGTATTTGCTTTCCTGTATTTAATTAACATCTATCTAGGCATGAACATTATTAGCTGTATTATCTAAGCAATATATAATCAGAGTGCAATTTGAAAGTTATAATTGCATTTTTGAAAGTTATAATTGACTATTTGTTAGTCTGCTTTTAAGAACAGATTATGTTTATCTGTTTAATGAGGTTTATTTAAACTTCTTTGAATAAATAATTTCAGTTGTTGTAGTCAAGTTGCAATCTCTGTATATAAAGTTGGATATCCACTTTTATTGTTTGAAGGAGGATGCCTTGACAATAGATTGAGATTGCTGATTGTTATTAATATTAGTATTGTTTAAGTGTTGACTGCTGTCCTGTATTTACATTAATACATATTCAGTTTTTATCAGTATTAGCTTTAATATATATATATATATATATAATAAGTAAAAGAGCATGCTAATAGCTCTAAACAAGTGTATTTTTTTATTTTTTTGTGATAAATGCAAGAAAAGAAAGCATTTGAAGTCTTTGTCTTGGATTGTTCCCATCCCCAGACCAGTTTCAATCTATGGCCCTCATCAGTGAGGTGCTAGAACATTAGATTCAGAATCCTAACTCAAGCTAAGCATTTATCCAATACTTAACTATTAAAGAAGAAGATCTGAAATTCTCAGACATCTATATGTCTTCAAATTTAGCTCTTCAACTGAAAAAGTTATATGGGCCTGAACTAAAATCATTTACTCCAACCACTTTGTCTTATAATTCCCTTGTTTTATTATGAGTATGTCTACAGGAATCATTACGTTTGGTGTTGAGACCTTAGTTAAGAATAACTTTGGTGTATTGCCCAGCAGCAGTGGACAGGAGGCTACTCAGGTCGTCAACCTGCAAAATCCTCATAAATATAATTCATTGAGAGGGGATACACTGAGAATTGGAACGTGGAATGTTAGATCTTTGAGGAAAGGTGGGAAATTGGAAAATTTGAAAAGAGAGTTGCATTTGAATAATATTGATGCAATGGGATTAAGTGAAGTGAGGTGGGAGGGATGTGGAGAAGTAAGTAGTGGAGATGTAAAGTTGTTTTATTCAGGTGGTGATATGTCAATTAATGGAGTTGGCATTGCTGTGAGGAAGAAAATATGGAATAGTGTGGCAAAGGTTGATGGTATTAATGATAGACTGATGGTGATGAGAATAAATGCAAGTCCTAGGGATTTGGTAATTATACAAGTTTATATGCCAACTAGTACTCATGATGATAGTGAAATTGATGAAATGTATGAGAAGATAGAAGAAAGTATTCAATGTGAAGGAAAAAACGCATGTATATTGCTATTGGGGGATTGGAATGCTGTTGTGGGGAAAGGTAGGGAAGAGAAAATTGTTGGAAATTATGGTATTGGAAAAAGAAATGAAAGGGGTAGTCGACTTGTACAATTTTGTAAAGAGAATGGGTTTGTCATTGCAAACACTTGTTTTAAAAATCATATTAGAAGATTGTATACATGGAAAGCTCCAGGTAACAAAGAACGTTATCAAATTGATTATATACTGATTCAGAATAGATATAAGAATGCTGTTAAGGGTTCACATGCTTTGCCAGGTGCTGATATAGATTCGGATCATAATTTGGTGATGGCTAAATTAAAGTTAAGTTTAAAAAGAATTAAAAGAGGGAAAAGATACACAAGATGGGACTTGGATAAATTGAGACAAATGGAAAAAGGAAAATTTGGTTTAATATGTGAAAATGAATTTAAAAGAATTGTTCAGGATGGGAACTATATTAATAGCTCTGATGAGTGTTGGAATAGAATTAAAGAGGGATTCTTGAAAATAGCAAAAAATGAAATAGGTATTATTCATGCGAGAAAAGCTAAAAGACCTTGGATAACTGAAGATATGTTGGAAAAGATAGAAGTGCGGAGGTGGTGGAAGAATGTAAATACTGAGGAAGGGCAAAAGGAATATAGGAAATTTAATAATGAATTAAAAAGAGAAACAGATTTAGCAAAAGAAAAGTGGTTGGAGCAAGAATGTAAAGAGATAGAAAGGTTTCAACAGATGAAAAGATATAATCTAGCATTTGATAGAATACAAAGTATTTCTTGGGAGAAAAAGACATGGGTAGCAAGTGAGATTGTGAATAAGAATGGAAGAAGGTTAACCGATAGTAATGATATATTAAAAAGATGGGAAGAATATATTCGGTATCTGTTTAGTAGAGGAAATAATTTAATTAGTTATGAACTTGAAAATGAAGAAGATATTGCAATGGATGATAGAGGTATGGACATACTTCCAGAGGAAGTAAGAAAGGCAATCGCACAAATGAAGAATGGTAAGGCTATTGGATTTGATGCAGTACCTATAGAATTTTTGAGAGAAATGGGAGAATTTACTATAAAGGAAATAGTTGGACTTTGCAATTTGATATATAATAGTGGAGTTTGGCCTGAAGATTTTTTAAGAACTATAGTGATTCCAATTGCTAAAAAGAAGAAAGCTGTTAAATATGAAGAGTATAGGACAATAAGGGTATTGTCTCATGTTTCTAAGGTGTTATTGAGGATTTTAACTCAAAGTATTTATGGGAAGGTTGGCTATTATATTGCTGAAGAACAGTTTGGTTTTCGGAAAGGGAAAAGCACAAGAGATGCTATTTGTTAGGACAATTGCAGAAAGATATATTGAAAGAGATAAAGGAATTGGTATATGTTTTGTAGATTTAGAAAAGGCATTTGATAGAGTAAGCTGGAATAAACTGATGTCTATCTTAAGAGATAAAGGAGTATTCTGGAAAGAAAGACGATTGATATGGAATATGTATAATGGGCAAAGAATAAGAGTTAGATTTGGATGTAATGAGACTGATGAAGTGAATATAGAAAGTGGAGTTAGGCAAGGATGTAGTATGTCACCTGTTTTGTTTAATATTTATTTAGAAGATATGCTAAATAATTATTTGGACTGTGGAGGAGCAAATGTCGGAGGGAGAGTAATAAAGTATATAAGATTTGCAGATGATATGGCTTTTATTGCTGAGGAAGAAAAGGATCTTCAGAATATGTTGAATAAATTGGAAGAAGGATGTATGGCATATGGAATGAAGATTAATATTGAAAAGACTAAGTGTTTATGGATAGGGAGAGATGCAAAAACACTGCAAATTGGAATCCATGATGACATGGTGCAGCAGGTGAAGGGATTTAGATATTTGGGTTGTTGGTTGAGTGAGGATGGATGAAGTTAAAAGAAGAATAGCATTGACAAAGGTGACATTTGTAAAAAGAAAGAAGATATTTTGTGGACCTATGGAAAGAGAATTAAGGAAAAGATTAATTAAATGTTATGTGTGGAGTGTATTAATGTATGGTTGTGAGACATGGACATTGAGTAATAGATTTAAGAAATGACTGGAAGCTTTTGAGATGTGGACATGGAGAAAAATTGAAAAAATCAGTTGGGTGAATAAAATAACAAATGAAGAAGTTTTGAAAAGAGTTAATGAGGAAAGAAGATTGATTGAAAGTATCAAAGAGAGAAAGAAAAACTGGATTGGACATATACTAAGAAAAGATTATAGTTTAATGAAAGATGTTTTGGAAGGAATGGTGAGTGGAAATAAAAAGAAAGGACGGAAGAGATTGACATTATTGGATGATATACGAGATGGAAGGGGTTATGTGGAATTGAGGAAGTGGGCAAGGAAGAGAATGGAATGGAAGAATGGATGAACTGATGTAGTGACTACTCTCTGGACCTGTCTATTAGACAGACTACTATTGATATGTTGATACTAGTAGGCTTAATAATTTAATATAGCCAAAGCCTTAACAGCCAAATTATAATATTAATGAAAACCAATTCATATATCAAATGACCTATATAGCTTGCATTTTCATTATATATATATATATATATATATATATATATATATATATATATATATATATATATATATATATATATATATATATATATATATATATATATATATTAACTGGCAAGCATCACCTAAGCAATTTGCAAAGGATCTCCAGTCTAATGTCACAGGATAAAACCTAAGCAATTTGCAAAGGATCTCCAGTTTAATATCACAGGATAAACAAACTTTTCTTTTTATAGCTTTCTAAGAACAGATAGATGCATAACACTCTATCATAGTTCATTTAACCTTGATTATCGCATTAATTTCAAAATAATGATAAATGCTGAAATTAATGAGACACTACAATTTACTCAAGTATATACATTTTTACAATGTATGGGTAAGAGAACAAACAGGTGTTACTGACCTCATTGAAAAAATTAAACGACTGAAGTGGAGTTGGGCTGGACATATTGCTAAAAGAGATGATAATAGGTGGACAATTGAAATTTTAAACTGAATTCCAAGAGATTGTAAAAGACCCAGAAAGAGACCACATGTGAGATGGATGGATGAAATAAGAAAGTCTGCAGGGGTGATGTGGAGAAGAAAACCTAAAGATTAGGAAAGATGGATTGAACTTGGAGAGATCTTCATCCTGCAGTGGATTGATAATGGTTGATGATGATGATACATTTTTACAACATCCGCAATAGCATAAATTGACTGCAATGTATGGGAAATAGTATAGTTTACCAGTGATTAAGCTTACATGTTTGTTTCACTGCCCTGTCAATATTTAAACAAGTGAATAAGAGTAGCTATTTGTGGATTCTATTATTAAGTTTATGCACAACAATTCTGAACCGATCTAAACTTGCTGCATAAACTAATGCTCGCAACTACTGGTTATCGATTTAAGATTTAATAAACCTACAGTTTAAGAATACATGCAATTCATTAACTAATTTAAGGAACCAGACTACTATAAATACTTTCAGGCTGTAATGCAGGTAAGTCACTAAATGTTATATAAATGTAAGAGACAATATCTGTGTTAAATGTATTTACGAATAAATAAAAACATGAGTGAGAAAAACACTACACAATAGGAATTTTCCATCTATCGTATACTATTGTAAAGGTATAAAGCATAAGAGAGATCGGCAATCGCAAAATGGTATCATCCAAAACATGTATACAAACAAAGCATATAATATATGGTAGGAATGTCCATCTCCCATATATTATTTTGCAAAATAAAATAATTAATGCAAGTGACTGTCGATCGCAAACAGTGTTGTATCATTTATGAATAAATAAAACACATACAAACGAATCTCAAATGTAAACAAAATAGCTCACATTAAAGTTACAGCAGTTCACTTATATCAATATGCCCAAATTATCCTTCCATAAATCTGGAGGGTAGTTGCTTAAAACTGTAAACTATTAAAAGAAAATTAAAAAACACAATCATAATTTATTCTGTCTATACAACCCGTTTTGCATTCAATCTACAGTTCATAAACTATGATTAAATTATTATTTTGACAATGTTTTATATTTGCAGATAGTGGAAAGGAATGGTTTTAAAATATTAAGTTTTTATAAGCATAGCCAAGGATTGAGATCAAAAGCTAATTGCTTTATGCAAAAATGTACTATTCTCTTAGATTTATGTTGACTGAATTGTGGCATGATTAAATAAAATAACAGAGCAATCTTTTATCATACTAGTTTATAATCATGATTTACAAAATCAATAATAATGATAATATATAAAATACTTTCAGGATAATGGAGATAAATACTTAATGTTAGTACTATAAGAATATATTTTAAAGTTCTTATCCATTCACTTTTATCACTAAGAGTTTGAGTTCAGAATTCAGATATTGGTACACTTTTAGTGGATTTTGTTTAATCAACCATAGATTTGGCAATGGTAGGTTTTAATCATACTATTCTTAATTCCACAGGCAGCATCGGACAGTAGTTTAATTGTTGATTTATGCTAGTTTCCTCCAACACAGTAGACTCTTAAAGTTTAGACATTTAATAGGCACAACATTCCTTAAGATGTTTTTGCATTAGCTGATGACTACTTTCCAAACTTCCTTATGGACATTTGGCCTGCACTCTTCCAGGTGGCCAGAATGAAGCAGATGGTGGCTTCTCTACTCCTGCATGATATTGCAACATCAAGCACAATAAATATAATAGAATCACAATCAATGATTAATCAGCAGCATAATCTACCAAAGCAATTCAGCAATAATCAATAATCAATCATAATGAATTATAACCATTATTTATAGCTCCTGGAATTGGCTTATCAGAAAAATCGAATCTATCATCGGTCGTTTTATTTCATTGATCTATTGGTGGAAGATAACCTCTGAACTCCACTTTGATCCATGCTTATTAGTCCAATCACAACATTTACAAAATTTTATTTTTGAAAGAGATTACCCAACTAAATTACATCAAATATTTATCTCACTAATTGATCAATCTGTTTATAAAAATTTTAATCACACTTTCTAAGATAATGCCATTTCCAACCACCTAATTATAAAACACCTTTACAAATGTTAATAAAAGAAATATTTTGCTTTAAATTGCTTTTAAAATGAACTTATAATTAATCATATCTTATACATTTATCTGTGCATATAAATTACAAATATATATAATTTTTATTTACACCTGGGTCTCGTTTTATGTGGTAGATAATTTCCTCAGAAAAATGTGCACAAAAGAAATCGCACAAAAATAGACTTAACTTACCTTGAAAAATGGGGGATATGTACTGGCTTTTTCAAAAATCACATAAAAGCAAAGCAACAATGTAAAATTACTTTAAAATTCACATAAAAAAAAGGAAATAAAATATGACTAATAAAAAATTTCAAATTTAAAAAAAATTGATATAAGAGAAACTTTTTTTATTAATTGCAGTATTTAATTTTATTCAAAACAATATATTTTTATGCATAATTTACAGTATTTTACATTTCTTCATACATAATATAGTATTTTAATCATTATCACTATTTGACGATATGCAGATTCGTTTGTAAACTATTAAGACATCAGATTCGTTGCAAGAGGAAATACAACTAGCGCCAACTTCATTTTTTTAATTGCTCTTATAGTGGATTTGCCCAAACTAAAATATTTTCCAATAGCTGTTGATCTTTTCCATTTCGCTAAGCGATCTAAAATTGAAATTTTTGTTTCCAAAGAAATTCATTTTCTTGGTTATTTTTTTCCTCTCCACTAGGGTAAACTAAAAGTTTAAAATAAAAATAATGAACTTAGACTTATGATAATAAAAAGACACCTGTTCACCACTATGGGGCAAAATTGAATTAAAACTAACAAAAATTAAATTCTTATTTTTGTCTTTAATTTTTTAATTTTCAAATCTGTTTAAAAATCAAACTTCATAGATTCACATTAATTTCAGATCGCATTATGTAATTTTTAAATTGTTAATTACAATTAAAAATCAGACTTTAATTTTTAATTGTCATATTTAATTGTGCCCACCACTATTACTCACCTTTTAAAAATAAACTTGCGGACACTAAATTATTGATTACGTACACTTTTTTTTTAAAAAGCAAAAATAGAATGTGATTTAAAATGCAAAAACAAAACATGCATAGTATAGGCATCTATAATATTTGAACAGATTTACATTATGATCTTGTAAAATTTAATATATAAAATAGGGAAATCCTGATTTTAAGTGAATTATGAACTTCTTTATTATAAAGCACTGAAAATATTGAAATTATTAGATGGAAGTTGAACTCCAATAATGTGCTATTACTTTAAATATGACATGTGAGTATGCAAAATTTATAATATTTAAAGTAATAGCGCCTTATCAGAGCTCAACTTTTGATCTAATAATTTTTATCGCATAAAAGAAAACTGCATATAAAGATATTAAGGAGAAACATGAATTGCATAACTTCAAAATTGCATTAAATAAATCCACATAAAACAAGACCCGGGTATATTAAAATTGTTGAAAATCTTTGCTTTTAAAAATTTCTTCAAATTTTTAAATTACAGATATAAAGCATATATAAATATCATTTTCCTATATTTACATTAATCTTGACCAATATTAGCTTTAATATATATATATGTTTTTTTTAATTTAATGGTCATTAAGGAGGGTTAAGGAATTAACTGAAAATACTTCTTCAGATTGAAAAACTGTACATAGTAGTTAATTACCATTAACTTTATTATTTTTATTATATATATATATATCACCTTCATTACTAAAAGGAGATTGCTTTAACAGCAGTTTGAAATTCTTGAATTGTTATCTATATTGGGGTTGTCTACATGTTGACTGGATTCTAATGATTATATATATTGTAACAATCCGGATATATATATATATATACGTCTGTGCTCGTTACTTATATATATATATATATATAAGGCTATTAAAATCAAAGAGAAAAAATGGGGCTGACAATAAATTGGTGATGATTATATAAATAAATTTTTGTAACTCAAAATGGCATAATTGCCCTTTTGACTATTTGTTTAGCAAGATGTTATGCTATCTTTAAACTGATTTTGCAGCAAAGTTTTGTTTCTGAAGGACTTTAACATCTTACCCAATTGTATCTCTACATTTTCTACTTTTTCCAATGTAACATTAACATGTTGACACAGAAAGTGAAATATGTGATTGAGAAAAAAAAATGGATATTACTTGATATCATTGAAACAATTAAGAGACTGAAATGCATCTGGGATAGATGTCACTAAAAAAAATGATAATAGATGGACAATCAAAGTATTGAAATGACTCAAAGATATAGTAAAATACGTAGAAGCACTACATGTAAGATGAATGAATGGGACATGAGTATTTTCTGAATTAATGTTGAGGCAATAAGTTGATGCAAATAATTTGTTCAGAAATTCATAAAAAGTTCAGGCCCCCAAAACAATAAAGCTGGGATGTTATTCATACATTTTAAACTCTACAATCTACCATTATTTTTAAGGTTTTGAATCATACAGGAATACAATAAGAATACATATTATGAACAAGTAAAACAAACAAACAAAAACAATTAATTTGGGAAAGAGGTAGAAAGATTAGGTTATGTAAAAGATATAATAGCATACTTTTTTTTTGCATATAGTGTCAATAATTAGTAAAATAATTAACATTTTTATATAACATTACATTTTAATGTAATTATAAGGGATTGAACTCGAATTTTAAAACTCTCTACATCTATCCAATCTATCTTATACAACTGATACATATAACCACATACATGTATAAAAGATAAATGATCTCTAATATACATATTTCATGCAACCAGCATTCATCAGTTGGACCAGATCACCATCTCCCACACATATATACAATCAGTGCTCAATTTATATATATATGTGGTTATGTGTATCAGTTGTATAAGATAGATTGGGTAAATACAGAGAGCTTGAAAGTTCGGGTTCAAATTTCTTATAATTACATTAAGTTTAGTATAGATAATAAAAATATATTTAAATACAACACTAGATCTATATATGTCATTACCATTCATACATAATTTAATTTATTTACAATCAATAACAAAACCGAATGACAAAAAATACAATCGGATATAAATAATAAATGCAGAATACATGTCAAAACACCCTAAAATATATACAACCAAGTTGGTTAAACAATTGACCACATGAGCATAAATAAACGTCAATGAACAGAGAAATCTAATAACCATATCATCACTGTGTGATATATAACTCAAAACAGGGATATAATTGGGTGCTCCTGAAAATTAACATTAGTATTCTCTATCCCTTCATATATATGCATGGTATTGATGTACCATGCATTTAATGATGGAGAAGTGGTTTTAATTAAACTACAGATATATACATAAATTACTGATGTAATGATAGATGTATACAAACTACCACACGGAGATATACCATATTACTTAATTATTAATTTCATTTTTATAAATTAAATCAATGTGATATGTTAATTTAAAAATATTAGTTTTATATTCAAACTAAGCGATTTATAAACATTATTAATTTATTTTACTATTACTGTTTATAACTTATCAATGTTTACATATAAGAAGATTGCATTTCATGTAGTTGAAAAGTTAAAACACAAGGTACAAACTGATATACTTATTAATTTGTTATATGTTACTCAAATAAATAGTCAAAATTGCATGGAAACGCTAAGACGTCATTTTAAATACCGCTTCCATGTGCTGAAACAAATGACGCGTTACTCTATAAAGCGCATGCGCAAAGTAATGTGCTTACTACGCACTGATATTGTTTTGCTATGAATGCAAGTTAAAGTTTTGAATTTTCCGTATCCACTGCGCACTATAAATGAGTTATGTAACCAAACACACATTTAAGCATTTTTAAAATTGAAATCAAAATTATTAATAAATTTCTCTACATAATTATGAAACATTGTTAGTGTTTACGATTTAATTAAAGAGTAGAATAATTCTAAATATATTATTTATTCTTAGTACAGGTAAATTAATTTTTATAAGGGATGTTTCATATCTACCGCCTTCATTAATGGCAAATCACTGACACAAGGAGACTCTTAATATTTAAATGAATGATTAGCTTCATGGCATATAGCTCCTGGAATAGCATTTGTAATGTGTGTTTAAATATATATATATATTTAAAAAGTTTAATTTTTTCTCTTTTGAATAAAATGATGTTCTATTTAATTTAATTATTAAAAAATCACCAGTGTAGAGTTTTAGAAAAAAATTGTTGTTAATTTCAGGATCACCTGATAAGATCCCTGTTTCGGGACAAAATATTCCATAATGATGAAATATGGTTGTTGATTTTTTCTGTGCATTGATATGAATGGTTAACTTATTTATTTATAAAAGCTTACTATCTTATCTTTCAAAAGTGACATTTATTAGTAAAAGGATTACAAAAATTTTGGGTACACTTACCCCTTGAGAATTACAAAGTGTTCAATGTGACAAACAAGGTAAAACAATTATTGATTATATAAAGTAAATATGCTTGCTAACAATTATGTCCATTAAAGAGTTGCTATAATGTTGATATTAATGTGTATCTGAACATGAGTATCTCTATACATGGATCTACACGGCCCAGCTACTGAGAAGCCATCCATCATCCAATGATCCCACCCCTGGGGTCCTGAAGCAAAAACTCAAATGCTTCAGCTGAATAGGTGGACAAGTCCAGCATTGCGCCAACCACCACAACAGGCAGCAAGGTCCAAGGCTCAAGTCCATTGAATAATAAATTCTCAACCTGCAGCCGAGCCATGTCAAGACCATTCCAGATGCCCCTGTCTCTCAATCAACAGTCCAAATGTGCAGGGACCGCATTCGGTCTACCTGCCCAGAATTGGAAAGCCAATTAAGAAAATCACATAGCGAGCACAGATCTGCACTGCCTAAAACCAACCTATCAAGGGGGCACAGCAGCCAACCAGAGCGGGAATGGTGCTGAGACTTTGACCAGGTACCCTCCCAGCAGGTTTTCCAGGTAGCGGCAATAATTGTCAACAGCCTGCACCAAAGAACCAGCCTCCTAATGACTGCCACCACCCCTGAGGAAGAAAAGAGGAGTGCAGACCCATGCCCGGAAA
The DNA here is from genome assembly GCA_028023455.1 of Epiperipatus broadwayi. Classification (NCBI taxonomy): domain Eukaryota; kingdom Metazoa; phylum Onychophora; class Udeonychophora; order Euonychophora; family Peripatidae; genus Epiperipatus; species Epiperipatus broadwayi. The sequence goes on from JAQFVV010006505.1 coordinate 980,419, forward strand.
ATTATTGCAGCAAAGCCTCTATCAAAGTTACAAAATTTGGAGGTGGCCCAAATCAGACCAACCACCTTACGAACTCTCTAATTTTAAAGTTAACCAAAGAAAAAAATGATTAGCTCACTATTATGGAAAACAATATAACAAAAAAATAACACAATATTTACAAAATCATTAGAATTAAGATCTACAAGAAAAATGTCATAAATGTATCATCTTCTAAATAACGAATATTAAATTTAAAAACTTGGATATATATATTTTGTGTGAAATTGTTTTATTATAAATATATTCAAGCTCCCTACAGCTATCCACTTCGTCTTATACAAATGATATACATGACCACATATATGTGAAAAAGATAAATGATGTCCAATATACCCATTTCATGCTAAACCAGCACTCATCAGTTTGTCCAGATCATCATCGCCCATATATATATATATATATAATCAGCACTGATCCTATACATGAAGGATCAGAATTAACTTGAGGCTAACATGGGCATAAAAAAAATATTGGCACCATCAAGGGATTTGGGCATCCATCATCAGATTTTTAATGGTATGGAAGGCTGAAGAATAGGATAGTGGAGTAGATCGAAGTCTGTCCAGATAGTTTGAAGATTTGCTATCTTAATATAAACTGAACACTGGTTATATATATATGGTAGATGATGATCTGGAACAACTGGTGAGGGCTGGTTCAGGATGAAATGTATATGGTCAGGTGTATTGGTTGTCTAAGATGGAGTAGATAGCAGTAGGGGGCTTGAAAGTCTGAGTTCAATTCTCTTATGATTACATTAACTTCAGTATAGACACTATATTTGTATTTAAATATTATATTCTTATTTGCTATGTAAACTTAATAAAACTAGATTCCTGTATTCGAACTTGATCTATTATATTGATGCTTTGACAAACAATAAACATTTCTGCGATTATTTTGACTTATAAATTTTAGAGCAGCAATAGAGAAATGGACTCAATCCAAAAGATTTTTGGAATCTGTTAGCCACCAACCAACTTTGTGCTAATTATTGATTTATGGATATAAAAGTTATATAGTATAAAAACACCCAGAACCCATTATTCTAAATTCAATTACATTTAAAATCTGAATTCAATAAATTAGTAAAAGAATATTCATAATTGTATTGTTTTATTTAAATAATGCATTATATATATATATATATATATATATATGCATGCATTATTTAAATAAAACAATACATATTATAAATATATCTTTATATATATATATATATAACTTTTAAATAAGAATTGTCTATTTCTATTATTATTGGTATTTGGAATTTTTTTTAAATGATCTAATTTTTTTTATCCAAAAGCATAAAATCTAGTCAATAAATTTAAATAATTAAAATATTTTCTTTAACTACAATTCTTACTCTCTTTAGAGGAATAAAAAGTGTATTGATTAAGAATAGGAAAAGAATGCCAAAAGCATTTCTTTTTCTTTTACTTGTGAATTGAAGCAAGAAACAAAAATATTTCATAAATTAGAAAGTCCTTCTTTGAAATAATATTTAGAAAACATATATAATATACTGTTTAGCATTATTATTCTAACTACAGAAACGAAGTCCTAATATAAGTTAGTTCAAAACATTTTTAAAAGAAAGCAGTATACTCTACTCAAATATATATACTTATATGAATTATAATAGTAAGAAAATCAATTTATACATCACATGATTAAAATTTAATAAGCTTGTATTTATAAATGTAATATAACGAGCATGCTAATAGCTATAAACAATCTCCCACCAATAAATACTGCAAGAGAAATCATTTGAATCTCTATCTAGAATTATCCTCATCCCCAAACCAGTTTCAAGCTAATGGCTCTTATCAGTGAGATGCTAGAACATTCAGACACTAGATTTGACAATGCAGAGGTTATCTTTTATGAAAAAATGAATTAAAAAGAAGTATTAAAGAAATGATGGTAAATCTGCTGCAATCTGAGGCCATCGATCTTTTAGAGAAGATATTAACACGTTCATTTTACTTTATATGAATTAAACCATCAAAGGAAATAACATCATTGAAAATATTATTGAAACAAGGAATTCATATTATATCAGTGAATAACACTCTTTTATAGACTATTGATCATATTTTAAACAGATGAAGTACATTGTTCATCATCTGTTGAATAATGATATAATAATTTGGATGTTTGCATATAATTACATAATCATTTTTGTCTGATTTAGGTTTTAGAGAGATAATCCAGCTTGACAAATGTAATTCTGCTATATATAATGGTTTCCTGATAATATTTATTGGAATTTTTAAATGTGAAAGTAATATGTTACTTTTAAAATTGTTGCTAGTTTTTCTTATTTTTTTTTTTAGAAATAAATTATGCCATAAAGTTGTACCACCTAATTTTAAGAGTGTTGTTAAGGTTTCTATTTTTATAAAATATAAAAACAGAAAAAATATTGCAAAAATTATCAAGAAATATTTTTTTTATTTTTATTTTAAGTAATAAACTTTATTAAACAAACATTTAAATATGTACATAAAATATCTACAAATTAGTTTTCATTCACTTTTTTACACCAAATTTACCAATCCTGTCCCCCAAAGCACCACATTGCAAATCTATAAGACTCTCATTGTTGAAATGTTAATATTGTTTTCTTGTTAAATCCTAGAGTTAGGCCTTACAAATCGTATTCCTAGTTTAAAACATGGAACATTTCTTCTCTCTTGAAAGATCCTTTATTTTACCACTCTACATACTTTTACTGTCTTATTTCTCTTTGTGTGTGACCTTTTACTCCCACATTTCACAAACAGTCATAGCAGTCTCTCCCCATACCATTTCCACAATCTTCTTCAGCCAGTATTTCAAACACCTAGCAAAATAGTTGTCCCAATCATTGTCAAGTTTCTTTAACCAATTAAACTTTTTATTATCAAAGATTAACGAACACCGGATGTCCTTATAGTTTTCAATGCATGTATTATCACCATTATGTTATGAGGTTTGAATTTTATTACATTTTGCTTCAGTAGTATTTTAAGATTTATCATTGGGGTGTGGAAAACTCTGTATCTTAGCTTCCCAAAAGCACTGCATTTTTCTAGTAAGTGCTGAAATGTTTCACATTTATTTTTACAAAATGAATAAGTTTCATCATTCCCAATCTTTTATTAATGTATGTTGTGGTCAGTAAAATTCCATTGATCAACTTGAATATGAATTTCATATATGTCTGTGGTGTATAAATTGAATGGAATTTTACTAGGACCCCTTTCATTGAACAATTTATCCATGAATTTTCATGAGGTTTTACTCCCCTTCTTATGTCTTTATATCTAATTCCTTCCAAATTTTGCACATTTATGTCATCTTGTATGTCCTTATATGCAATAAACATATCTGCCAAATAAGATCTTCTCTCCATCCTATTTCACTATATATTTTTATATCCCCCATTGATGGACTGAAGCATGGATCCTTAATAACATTTAAATATGTTCTTGCAGTAATAAAATCTACATATATCTTTGGATCAATTAAGTTAAGCCCACCCTCATTAATGGGTAACTGTAACATTGCCAATGATAGTAATCTAGATTTCTTTCCCCAGATGATTTTTTTGGCCATCTGGTTTATTCTACTGATTATTTTGTTATATAGTTTGACCGATGGATTATCAAGAAATATTATTGGGTGCTAATAGAGTGTGAGCTGTACCTACTTATTTATCACTGTCCACATACCAGTGCAGTAAATAAATAGCTATTCAATGAGTTTCATATTTTTCACAAATCAAAAATACAAAAACATGAAAAAATATAATAAAAACTGAAAACCTCAAAATAATATATCTAAAGAACAAACAGTGTTTACAAAACAAATATTTTATGTAAATGTCATAAACACAAACAAACTGGAAGAAATTAAATTAATTATTACCATTATCAGATTTTCAATAGTATGGACAGCTGAAGAGTTGGAGGGTGGAGTAGATTGACACCTATCCATTAAAGTTTGATTATTTATTATCTTAATATAAACTGAGCACTGGTTATATATATATATATGGAAAATGATGGTCTGGACCAACAGATGAGTGCTGTTTCAGCACAAAATACACATATTGAAGATCACTTATCCTTTTCACATGTGTTTGATCATATGTATCGGTTATATGAGGTAGAATGGATGGCAGAAGGAATCTTAAAAGTCTGTGTTCAAATTCTCTATATTACATAGTAAAAAACATAATATAAAATGAAATGTATAAGATCTTCATATTTGTTAAACCTAGGATATTTTATAAAAGCACTTATTTTATTTTTTTTGCATTTTAAGTTTCGGTTGTGTGAATTTAAGAATATAATTAATTTATTGTAAATAACTTAGGATTACCTTGTTTTTTGGAATAAAAGATTTCTAATCCATCAGACCTTAGTTTTCAAATGCAATTATAAAATGACCTTAATATATTAATTTATTAAGCACAAGCAGATAATATAATAACATAAAAGGCTGAAACCTTTGACAGATGCACCTTAAAAATGCTTATGTGACAGCCAGTCAGATGAAATAATGACTGCATGTGGATCTCTCAATTCAAAAACACAAGAAAAAGATGGTACCCACCTTCTTCTCTACTTAAATTTATATATAAATCAGATTCAAGCATTCCAAACTAAGAGCATGAAGCTTAAAACAGCTTCACATTTATTTCACTAAATATTATATATAAATAAACAACGTGAAATCTTTCAATTTACTATGAAGTAATTTTCAGATCTAATGAAATGATAGTAACAAATGTAAATATATTCATTTATTAAGTGCAAGCAGATAACATAATAATAATGTGAAAGGCTGAAATCTTTGATAGATGTGCCTTAAAAATGCGTATGTGACAGCCAATCAGATGTAATAATGACCGCACTTAATAAATTAATATATTTACATTTGTTACTATCATTTTATTACATTTGAAAATTACTTCATAGTAAATTGAAAAATTTCACATTTATTTATTTATAATATTTAGTAAATTAACTGGGAAGGTGTTTAAAGTTTCATGCTCTTAGTTCAAAATGCTTGAGTCTGGCTTATTTATATATAAATTTAAATATAGAAGAAGGTGGGTTCCATCTTTTTTTTATAAAATCTCTGCCTTGTGTTTTGAATTGTGAGTTCCTTGTGCGATCATTATTACATCTGATTGGCAGTCACATAAGCATTTTTAAGGTGAATCTGTCAAAGGTTTCAGTCTTTCATGTTATTAAAATGACCTTAAGAAAAAAAAAATAGTATGGTTTTTTATTTATATATCTTTTGATCTCATTGAATCCTGGGTTGGTTAGATATAAAAGCTTCATTTTCATTTTTTTTATATTTCTTTTACAGCTGGCTTGTTTTAAAAAATCAGATCCACTCATAAGAGTTATAATGTAATTGCTTAACAAAATCTACTCAGGCATTGTTAAAACCATATTAGCAGCAAGTTAAGTTCAAACCCATAGATCAAATGCTTTAGAGATAGCATTGAAAGTTGTAATTGATCATTTTCACAATATATTTCTGATACCATTACAATATATATATATATATCACTTCTAGTCAATGCTTAAAAAACAAACCAATCAATAACCCGTTGTCAAGGTAACATTCAGATAACAAATGGAAATGTTGATTGTTAAATAAAATATTTGATTATATATAATATCTATTTTTTACATTATAAACTAATTCAATATAATATTTGTAGTAAATATGTGCATTTACGGTTTAATATCTATGTGTGTGTGCATATATAAGCAAAATAATTACTTGACTACACAGCTATTTTAGTATTTCAATCAAAAGACTAAATTCATCAGTATATAGCACCAAATAATTTATTTCAAAACTAAACATTAAAAATCATTTTCATTTCCACACCTGATTATGTTTTTGTCATGTTTAATATAAGAACTGAATGCTGGTGGAATATTGTGCCTAAGGCTATCTATAAATGCTGGAATGTTTTCTGTAGAGAAATCTGTCTTATAGGAAAGCCTGGTTTATGGATTTGGGGTAGAATATAAATTTACTTCATTGATTTATGGTTGGTAATATAAAATTATATATATCCCTGTTGAATAGCTTTTGGATTTTATATCTTTCAGACTAGAAAATATATTTTTAAATAATTTATTAACAGTAACTTGTGTAATGGATTCATAAAAATTATCAGTTGATTTATAATAATGTTCTCTCTCGTTTTTTTCTATGTGTTGTGTATATATATGTTGATACGAATATTTTTACGAGTTACATATATAAAAAACATATTTTACGGGTTCATCCGTCTTCAAATCAGTGATTGTAGCGCCTCAACAACCATCTTTCTACCTTTTATCACCCAGTGGATGACTTGTGTGACCAAGTCGAAACATCCGTATATCAATATTTAAATTTTTTTAACATAGATAAACCCGCAAAATATGTCTTATATATATATATTATTCATGGATCAATTAAGTCCAAATAAATAATTGCAATAATTCATAAGTCTGATTGTCAAATAATTATTTTTTACCTACTTGCAAACAAACCTCACTTTACATTCTCATTGTTACATAGTTATTAATTATAATTTATTTACAGGTGTATTAAAACATTTAGAATATATATATAAACTCCATAACTGTAATTTTTAATACAATAATAAAACGCAGTATATGGGTAAGAGAATAAATAGGTGTTACTGACCTCATTGAAAAAGTAAAAGACTGAAGTGGAGTTGGGCTGAACATATTGATAGAAGAGAGGATAATATATGGACAATTGAAATCTTAAACTGGATAACAAGATATTATAAAAGACCTAGAAAAAGACCACATGTGAGATGGATGGATGAAATAAAAAAGTGTCCAGGGGTGATGTGGAGCAGAGAGGCTAATAAAGATCAAAAAAGGTGGATTAAATTTGGAGAGACTTTCATCCTACAGTGGATTGATAATGGGTGATGATGATGATGAATATATAAATAAATGTTATAGATAGTATTCTCTCTCTCTCAGCAAACAAGCTGTATCTTATTTCTTCCCAAATATAATAAAAGAGTGAATCTTGAGTGTCCACTCATAAAATATAATTAAAATAAATTCAAAATGATTAAAATAATTTTATATCAGCATTGTTCTCCTTTCAATCAGTCTATATTGCAGGCATGGTAACTTGCTAACAATACAATTTTTTCTGCATACTCTTAATAAAATTTATTCTTTTGCTAAATCATACATAATAGGAAGTAACTCAAAGTTCCTATCATTAATTATATAAAACTTATAATTTCGTTAGGAGTGGTGAAAATCAGAATGTTTCCAAATAGTGTGTTTTATAAATCAAATCATAAATTTTATATTACTGTAAAATCAATAATTTATAATTGTAAAATCTTACACACAAGATATGATTAAACATACAAACATACTTCAATTTAAGGAATGAACTAAATTTATCTCCATTGAAAATGTTATAATATAAAAGTATTCAAAAACCACTATGAGCTTCTCTTCCTATTATTAATTCATTAAAATCTCTTTTAGACATAATAGTTCCAAAATACAATTAATAGTTCCCTTCAACTTATTCTAGGAATAATTTTCTATTAAAAAAAATCGTCTTGACAATTGATTTATTTTTAAGCTAACCCTAATTAAATTTTGGCAATGGGTCATAAAATGTGATGCTTCATTTCTTTCAAAATTTTTTGAACATAAGGAAGGAAGATATATTAAGAACTATTTCGATCACCTAGTATTAATAATCAAATGATTGTAGAAAAAATCAAACTTTCTTTAAACCTTTCAAATACATTTAGCACCAGCTTTAGTATATAACACATTTCAAATGATAATAGACAACAAAAAGAAATATCAAAAGAAAAAAAAATATTGGTATATCCACATATACTAGAGTTAGCAGACAAAGTATAAAAAAAAGTAATTAATATAACATCAGTATAACTTTTCAAAGCTGTGATATACCACAAAAAAACCTAAAGTTAAATTGTTGAAAAACGAAAACTGTATTGGTGAAACAAGTTGTCCTGTTGAAAAATGATTAAAATATTATAAACTTATGATTAGAAAAGAAAAACAGATATATCTGAAATATCAGACCACACATGTACCAATGAACATATATATTCAACTGAAAAAAAAAATTGAACAAAGAGGAAAAAGTACAATAAATCAAATTAAAATAAGATGCTCATGTGATAATAATAAGCCCATCATCATCATCATCATCAACCATTATCAATCCACTGCAGGATGAAGGTCTCTCCAAGTTTAATCCATCTTCTCTGATCTTTAGCTTCTCTTCTTCACATCACCCTGCACACTTTCTTATTTTATCCATCCACCTCACATGTGGTCTCTTTCTGGATCTTTTATAATCTCTTGCAATCCAGTTTAAGATATCAATTGTCCATCTATTATCATCTCTTCTAGGCAATATGTTCAGCCCAACTCCACTTCAATCTTTTAATTTTTTCAATGAGGTCAGTAACACTTGTTTGTTCTCTTACCCATACATTGCGTTTTTGATCTCTTCTTGTTACTCCCAACATGCATCTCTCCATACTTCTTTGAGTGGTCTGGAGTCTCTGTATTGCTCTTCTATTAAGACAACCTAAATGTGATAATAACCTTGTAGTCACATGTTTTCAACAGTATAGTTTAGATGGTTAGAGTATCATCTTAAATTTAATAGTCATTGATCTAAAGGTCAAGGATCAATTCCTGTTTAGTGCTGTCCCTAATCAGGCTACCAATATCTGAAGAAGAAAAGAGACCAATATCATTTGAAATGTTTTATTGTATACTCGCCTGCGCACTATTACTAACAGATAAATGTATATAAAAAGTTTAAATAAAGTTTGAATTTTTCTAAAGACATTTAGTAATTAATATTAGATGGTAAAATTAGTCAAAATATAATTGTTATTAGCATACTATCATCACAAATTTTCAGACAAACAATAAAGCAGGAAAACTTTAATCACTCTAATATTTGGTTAAATTATTGACAAATGATTTGGTGACAGTCTCATTACTTATGCACAATGTAAAGTCATCTAGATTTAAATTTATATTTGAAAATACGGAGTTTTACTCACCATGAATAATAGAAATTCCAATCAGGAGATAAATTCATTAGAGGCTGTATTAAGACTTTCAGTTCTGATATTACATTAATAGATGTTTCAATCATCAACTTTGATTTATGGATTATATTTATTTATATGAATTTAAAAGAATATGTGGTAATATTGAGGTTCTTTAATAAATTTATAAAGATATTACATAAGGGATAAAGAAATGTGAAAAATTCTATGTGTTTGTGTGTTTAATTTTAAAAAATCAGATATGCTAATTTTTAATTGAGTTATGAAGTTTATATCTGTGCTAGAGATAATCTCTAGTTTAGTAAATGATTAGTAATAATCATTACTATATTTATTTAAAGTGGATGGTGACAAAGATGTGGGTTGAATTAATTTGACCCTTGTAATTCAAAATGTATTTATTTAATGTAGATAAATATTTTTTATATAATAGAGATATATATGAAAGATAGTGACCTAGACCAACTGATGAATACTGGTTCAACACAAAATGCATCTTGGGGGTCATTTGTCTTTTATTGTATCGTTATTTATATGAATTTAAAAGAATATGTGGTAATATTGAGGTTATTTAATATGATTGTATTTGTACATATCTACAAAGATCAGTGGTTGTTAATTCCATTTGTGAATTAGATGAGCACAATAATTATAATATGTTCTGAATCGGTTCATGATACTTCAAAAATATCTAGAAAGATTTTATCTATATGGCTAATGATTGAATCTGGAATAAGAAATTTATTTTTGGAATAAGATCTTTTTTTATCTCTTGATAGAAGCTTTACAACATATTTTAATATTGTGTTTATAAAAAGCTTCACTGCATCTAAGAAACATATTTTTATGCTACGTTTGTTTCTATTAGGCTATGCAGAAGATCGCTATTCTTCGTTTTTTCTTCATTCTGAACTCTCTGTTTTAGGAAACGAAAGTATAATAGATACATGGTTTTAAATTAAACCATTTCATATTATGGAAGTTTAAAAAAATAGTAAGCTTAGAAAAACATTGCACATATAATCTACCAACAGAACGTATCTTAATAAAATATAGTGGGTAATTCTCCCAAAGCATAAGATTATATTTAAAATTTTTAAATAAAAATAATTCAGCAAATAAAAATTTAAATAATCAAACATCACATGACCATCATTCTTTAGGCTTATACAATCTGTTTTTCACAGAAGCAAAACTCTTCATACAGTAGTGCCACTCAGTGCAAACCAGAGTAATCAATGTATGCAGGAAGGTTTGTGCATAAAATCCCTATCTAGTGGGGATATTGGATGAATAGGCACTATGCACAAATCTTCCCGTATAGCTACTGTATGGAGAGTTTTGCCTCCTGAAAAATAAAAATTTAATGGAAGTTAAATTAAAATAAAAGATATCCTTCATTTCCTTCTTTTTAAACTATGGTTAATATTCTTTTAAAGTTATTGGTGAAAAAAAATTTTAGTATTGACCACTGAGACAAACTTTTTCACTCAATTTTAAAGGATTGAAAAGTATAAGATTGAATTGCAATAAAAAGAGATTTGACCCCTTCCCACCTCATCCATTAACCTAAAAGAAAAAGAAAAGTATTTCTTTTTAAACACTTTAATAAAGCAATACTAGTATATTATAAATACTGAACTTTAAGATGTAATTAAAGGGGATTTGAACATAGACTTTTAAGCTTCCTTCACCTGTCCTTTTTATCTTATATAACCAATACACATGACCACACACATGTGGGGGATGATGATCCTGACCAACTGATGAGTGCTAGTTCAGCACAAAATATGTATATTGGAGATTAGTTATCTTATTCACATATCATGTGTACTGATTATATAAGATGGAATGGATAGATATAAAGAGCTTGAATGTCTGAATTCAAATCCCCTTTTATTTTTAAAAACTTATAAAATAATCAAAACAATAGAAAATAACTAGGAGAAAAATGTTAGAGATTGTTTCTTTTAAAAATAAAGTTTAAGTTAATGAATATAATAGGAAATGATGGCAAACACGTGAATTCTATTTGTTAAATTATAATTTAATTTTATTAATTGTTTTCAGATAAAACTCAAACTTTTGTATTTATTTATTTCCGTTTTTAAATATATATACATGATCGTATAGTACATTGTATTGAAAAAATTAAAAGACTGAAGTGGAGTTGGGCTGGACATATTGTTAGAAGAGATGATAATAGATGGACAATTGAAATCTTAAGCTGGATTTCAAGAGATTGTAAAAGACCCAGAAAGAGACCACATGTAAGATGGATAGATGAAATAACTAAGTGTGCAGGGGTGATGTGGAGAAAGGAAGCTAAAGATAAGAGAAGATGGATTGAACTTGGAGAGACCTTCATCCTGCAGTGGATTGATAATGGTTGATGATGATGATGATAGTACAGTATTAATATTCATGCGTAGAATAAGTGTATTTTTATATATAAAAGTAAATAAATATTGCAGTGACACACTAAAGTCTTGATTAAATGTTATTTATAGTAATCATAAGGGATTTATCTCCCGTTGTTACTAATTCAATATATACTTGATTTTTCTGGAATCAATCACATGCGACGAATGAGAATTACAAACTTTATTTATATTTTAATTTTATATACACAGAGACAACTATTGCATATAAAATGGGCCATTGTAAATATGATTTAACTAAAATTTTCCGCAATATTTTAGACTTTATTAAACCAGTCTTATTTTAAGTACTTTTTTTTTTTGACGCTACGATTTCTGGGAAATTTTAAAGTCAAAATCACATCACATGACCAACACGTGGTTATAATTTTCTTTGTAAAGTTGTTTACATAAGCATATTCAAAAAGACCTAATATGTGATAAATACATTTCTATGTGCCTAAACATTTACATATTTTTAATTTGTAATCAAAAATTTTGTAATAGGTTGATATAATATGATCAATGAGACAAAATTACATTATAAATCCCTTTGAATAAATTGAATCATTAGATATCATATATTCTATTAATTACCTACATTTTCCAAATTAACAAATTAGTTTATTTTGATAAAGATGTTTAAAAGTTTAATTTTTGCAAAGTCTCCAATAAGTTTTATTGAATGGTCATTAATTAAGGTTTATCTTTTTAATGACGCGCAATTATGTAATTCATATTGAGTAATTATATATTCTGAGCTTTTTAAAATAAAGACATTAAATTCCAAGTAAAGATATTATTGATCTATTTATGTGAAAAAATTTAGAAGTATATTATTCTAGTTAAAATTTTAATCGCAAATAGCTATGTATTGTTTATAGTTTATGTATAATTTATTACTTAATAGAAAGGAAAACCAAGTCATATATCACATGACTTAATTAGCTTGTATTTGCAAATGTAGTATAATGAACATGCTAATAGTTCTAAACAAGCTTTTTTCGATAAATGCCACAAGTGGAAGCATTCAAAATCTATATCTAGAATCATCCCTATCCCCAAACCGGTTTCAAGCTAATGGCTTTCATTAGTGAGATGCTAGGACATTCAGGCTTTGGCAATGCTATTTTGCTAAGGCTATTAATATATGGTGTATATGAATTTAGTTCAGTCCCATATGGCTATTTAAGTTAGATAGCTGGATTTGAAGACATATAGATATCTGAAAATTTCAAATTTTCTACTTAATAGTTAAGTATTCAATAAATGCTGGTCTTGAGTTTGTGTTTAGATCTAGTGTCTGAATGTCCTAGTGCCTCACTGATAAGTGCCATTAACTTGAAACTGATTTGGGGATAGAGATAATTCTATATAGAAATTTTGAATACTTTCTCTTGTGACATTTATCGAAAAAGCTTGTTTAGAGCTATTAGTGTGCTCATTATATTAGATTTATTACTTTTAAACTTTAATCCTTTGGAGGGTCCTTACGAGATGACTTGAAGCCACTTCAAGTCGCTTGAATTCCGTTATTTTTAATGCTACAGTAAAGATTTTGCGCTCTTTTTAAAGGTTAAAAAAAGTTCCGTAAGATGCTACCCTCTCTTGAATTATTTTACAAGTAAAAAATCAATAAAACTGACATCAAAGTCTAACAAAAGAAGTAGGCTGGATGTTCTTCATTTTGATTGGCTGTAACCATCAAGTTCCAAGAAAGCCGCTTGTCAAAGCCTTTTGTCAAAACGAAACTGCTAAGATTTCTTTTCTTTCATTTTGAAAGTGATAAACAAATGTTTTAGACCATTTTAGAAATATTTTTTGACATATTTTTGACATATTATAAATTATTTTGATAAAATAAGCTAAAAATAAAATTATTTTAGAAAAATAGTTAAGACTTTAGCAAAAATTATTTACTTATCCACGCAATGTAAAATTGGGAAAAAAATCACTGATGTCATCAAAAATTTTTGGTTGGTCAGTAACATTTGTTTTATTTTTTCTGCTATCGAATATTTTTATAATTATAAATAAAAATTTATTTTTGAAAAAACTTTCGTTCACTTTCATAACCTGACAAAACAAATCTAAAGTGAATATAATATTAAAAGATGAATATATTTTGACAGTTGAGTTTGTGACTTGACCAATTAAAAGTTTAGACTTTACCTCACTTGGCCAATAAAATAATAGCACTCCAAATGTTAAACTAAATCTCAGATTATAATTAAAGTAGCTATATTATTAAAGATCCAATGTGGAACATTTTAAAATTCTAAATAGAAAATACCAGACATCTTTAAAATGCAACATTGCAATTTCCATGTTTTAACAAGTACTAATTTATTCATTAATTAAAGTTACAACCTATAAAGTTAATGGTAACATTATTAAAGCAAAATATTTAAATATTTTTCATAAAATTAAAAAAATGACTTCAATTTAAATGTTTTTAATATATATATATATTATTAATATGAAATATAGCCAAAGTAATAATCTTCTAATTTAAATGCATCGAGATATTTTAGTAACCCTGGAATATAAAAATTCTGCTGTAACAAACAAAAATCTAACACTTTTATTCATTTCACAGTTATTTAAATGGGAAGTTAAAGAAACTCTTCACTAGTGAACATAAAACTTAATTTATGTTCCTCGTGTTAATGCTTATTTTGATGTCCATATAACATCTTAAAAATGAATAATACTGTTTAACTTTCATTTATTGCATCAAAACATTGATATTAGAGAGTGTTGCAATAAAATATCATAGCACATTTGAACTAGGGTTATCTTAATTATATTTCATATTATTTAGTGCTTTACATATCTTCTTAAAACACCAAAGATCCACTGGTTATATATTCAAACTGCCTTCTGTCACCATTGCTTGTATAGAGCACCATGATTCTAAGCATAAAGTTAAAGAAGAATGGCTTATAACTAATAACACCCATGCTGTAAACCAGAAGGAAGGATGCTTCCCTCCAAAAAATGAACTCTCTAACTCACTTTGCATAAATTTAAATATTCATCACAAACATTTTCCATTGTGCTCATTCAACTTACTGGTTATGATTATAAGATGATAAAACTTCTCGAAAGCATTCAGCCATTAATCCTATTATCTGTAATTAGCTTTATCAATACTTGCATTTTAGCACATTTAGACATATTAAAATAATATTAGCATCAGCATGGGATTTGAGTTTTCATCATCAGATTTTCAATGATATGGATGGCTGAAAAGTTGGAGGTTGCAGTGGATTGAAACCTGTCCATTAAAGTATGAAGATTTGCTATCTTAATATAAACTGAGCATTGATTATATATATGTGTGGGAGGGAGATGATAATCTGGACCAACTGATGAGTGCTGGTTTAGCATGAAATACATATATTGGTGATTATTAATCTTTTCTACATGTGTGTGGTCATGTGTATCAGTTGTATGAGATAGTGTGGATAGTTGAAGGGTACTTGAAAATCTGAGTTCAAATCCTCTATACTTACAATTAAGCTTCCAGGTTTGTGAAGAGTGCCTGGTTTTCAAATATTTACATATTAAAATAAGAAATTAAATTCAAACCAATTTGAACAAGGCTGCATGGACATTTCTGTTGACTTAAATTTAAAGATCACATTTTCTGGTTAAAATTTGTTAAGACATTCATATAATAATTTGGGAATGAATAAAAAGGTTTTATTTCTGTCCACTGCATCAGAACATTGACACTGGAGGGTGGTTCATTTAAATAACACACTTTATGTTTAAGTTAGAAGAATATTTCTCTGAATATTTGATACTGTTTAATTTACCTTACATATTATATACCTGTATCAATATATGTAATATATAGGGTATATGAGCATAAACTTCCACATAACCCACCACTCTCCACTCTATCTTATAACACTGATACACTTGAACACATATATGTTGAAAAGATAAATAATCACCAATATCTGTATATGTATTAAATGGATTATGCCCTGTACATGATGGTCAGACTGACTTTACGTCAACATGGGTGTGAAGAGAATCTCAGCCTCAGGGTGGCCTTTGAGCATTCCATTATCAGATTTTCAATTGGATGGATAGTTGAAGAGTTGGAATATGGAGTGGATTGAAGCCTGTCCATTAAAGTATGAAGATTGGCTATCTTAATATATATATATATATATATATATATATATATATATATATATATATATATATATATATATATATATATATATATATATATATTCTGAGCATTTATTGCATATATGTGTAGAGATGATAATCTAGACCAACTGATGATTGATGGTTGAGCATAAAATACATATATTGGTGATTATTTATCTTTTCTACATATATGTGTTCAAGTGTATCAATGTTATGAGATAGAGTGGAGAGTGGTGGGTCATGTGAAAGTTTGTGCTCATATACCATATATATTACATATATTGATACAGGTATATAATAAGCCTGTACTCTAGTTATTACATAGTAGAGATGTCTGCCCATCCATCATATATGTATTAAATGGATTATGTTCTGTACACAAGGGGTCAGATTGACTTTAGGTCAACATGGATGTGATGAGAATCTTGGCCTCAGGGTGGCCTTTGAATGTTCTTACATATTATATAAAATAATTTTTAATCATTATACCTTTAACAAGTGTTTATCCATCAGAAACAATGGGTCATGAATATATAATTGATTGTTATTATTTTTTATTAAGTTATAAATTATTACACATCTTTTTAATCTTAGATGTTGACTTCAAATTCTATTATGATCAAAGATATTTACTGCTTTTTATAACCAGACATATAAAGTGTTTTCTTCTATTCCATCTTTTTTTTGTATTTATTGTAAAAAAAATGAACAAATTAATCTAATTTAGGAGATCGAATTCATTAAAATATATATTAGAAGCCATTCATATATTTATAAATGTCAACAACCATCATAAAACAAAAAGCTTTGTTAATTGCTCAACAAGCTTTGTAATAAATGCTGAGCCAGATAAAGCATTTAAAATATCTCTGTCAGGAACCCCTCCCCCCAATCCTCTGACCAATGGTTTCATGATTCGAAACTCCTCACAGAGGTGCTAGGATAGTTTCAGGCACTAGATGTAAAAATACCAACCGGAAGCCATTATGCATCTTACCGAGGAGTGCCAAAGCACAAAACCATTTGTCAGGGATTTGAAGAGGGGGGTTCCTGACAGAGATATTTTAAATATTTTCTCTGGCTAAGCATTTATCACAAAGCTTGTTGAGCAATTAGCAAAGCTCTTTGTTTATATTCTACAAGCTTAAAAGAAATGGGGTCATGTGATATATGACTTTTTTTTTTCCAGCAACCATCATGTTTTAAAATATGATAATTTAGATTCTTAAAAATATATTATTAATATTCATAAGCAATAATATTTTACTTTCATATATATACACACACTAGGAAAAATGTGCATGGAATATATTAATTATAGTATTCTCATGGATAAATAATGAATTCATAGTATTACTTCTAGGAGTTTCCATGTAATAAAGTTATAAGGTGTTTCAGTACAATAATAAATACTTTCCTCAGAGCTTCTTACAAGATAAAGTGTGATTACTAATACTGGTAGTTAAAAACTTTTTAATACTATTTCTCAAAGCATTCAGGTGTTTGCCAAAAATATCATTGCTTGGGTGAATGGTTTATAAACACACACACACACACACATATATATATATATATTTAAGAAACTCTGACGAAAGTACTTATTGTACTGAAATATCTATATTTTTATTACATGAAAGCTACTGGAAATAATACTATAAATTCATATATATATATATATATGTGTGTGTGTATGAACCATTAAAACAAGCAATGATGGTTTTGGTAAACACCTGAATGCTTTGTGAAATATTATTAAAAAGTTTTTAACTAACAGCAATAATGATCGCACTTTATTTTGTAAGAAGCAGTAGGTAAAGTTCATTGACCATTAATATTGTATTAGATCAATAGACAACATTGTAGTTTGAGTTGATGTTTTACAATAAGAGTGTCGCAAATCTTAAGTAAATTTTAAAGCCGTGAAACACGAAGAATAGTTTGAATACAGAACTCATTTCTCTGATCAACTGCAATTTAGCATCAACTGTTAAAATCCAACAAGGTTGTATCTAATTTAGGGATGAAAAATTTAATAAGTTTAAAAGGAAACCCGTTATTAACACTGGTATCAAAATATTTTACTGATGACTACACAGAAGTAAAATAGATAAAGAAATTTATTTAAAAATCAAATAACATATATGCTGAGTAAATAATAATCAGAAATAAAAATTCTTATTTTTGGTGTTATATAATGCACATACATCAAAAAAGATGACATGAATATCCAGTATAGATAGATGAAATTAAAAAATATAGTTATTATACAAACATTTGCTCCGGTCGTCATTTGATATTTTAGCATCAAAGTGACAGATTGAATTCACAATACTTTTTAATTAATTTGTTTTTTTTTCCTTAGGTAGAAATTGATCCTTAAACTTTCCACTGTATTGTAAAGACAATTAGCACTTACTCATTATTCTTATTATAAATAGGTAAAATTAGAAAAAGATTGTTTGAAAGTATTGAACCTATAACCTTTAATGATGAAGACAGAACTTGATTTTTGTGCTTTTATCCAAGGTATCAGACTATGTATATACCAATGGACATATGTTCAGTTGGGAAAAATACAAAAATATTGGATAGACAGAAAAAGGTACAAAGAAGATAATTTAAAGAAGCTGCTCACACGACAATAGCAAACAATTCCATAAGTCAATCTGGTGTGACTAGACATAATGTATGGAAACCACTAATCAACTTTGCTCTATGGAAAATGTGGAGAAATCAGGAGGAACCTCATAAATAAGTATATAAAATTTCCTCTGGCAGGCTGGCCCAGTTGGTTAGAGTGTTACCCACAAAATTCAATATTCTAATAATCTAAGAGTTCAGGTTCGAATCCTATGCTATTACTGTCATTGGTCAGGCCATCAATACCTGAATAAGAGAGGGGGGTTATACCACTTGAAACATTGTGCATATACTATTCTGTGTGCTATTATTAACAGTTGAATGTATTTGGAATATTCAAATGAAGTTACATTTTTTCAGACATTTAATACTTATTAATATTCTATGTTCGAAACAGTCCATTATATAAATACCACCATCACAAACCTTCAGAAAAATAGGAGACGTATTTTTATTTTTTTTCTTCACTCTTTGCGATAATACCCTACCTAATTAAATACTTAAAGTTTGTAATATAATAATAAGAAATATTTAATTAAATACTTGAAGTTTATCAAGCGTTAGTGGCCAAGCGGTTAGTATAGCTGCCTTCCAAGCAGCTGGTCCGGGTTCGCTTCCCGGTCAACGCATTTGACATATGGAAAAAAAAATACTGAAAGTTTGATATTTTTTTTTTTTTCTTAATCATAACTGGAATTATTTTAATCTCATTTAAAATTTAAATAACTAAAATATAAAAATTAAAGCAAATAAAAAATTAATTCCATATTTACGAACATGTGGTTAAATAAAATGTTTAATTTTATCTTCTTTTTTCTGATATTTTCTTGACCTATATTTCATAATGATGAAAAAAAGTGGTAGAAAGAGACAGCCTGAGATACTTAAAACTAAAGTAAATATTAATTTTGAAGGCATAGCAAAGCTTCTTATGTAGTTGATAAAAAAATATTGTACTTTTTATTTGAACATTTCAAATCTTTATGTAAACTGTTAAGAAAAAAAAAAAGGATAGAAAATACCTTTTAGATAAAATACATTCCCCCAATTTAATTCAACATTTATAGATAAAAGTAACAAAGTCCCTTAAAACATTTTTTTTTAAAAAAAAAAAAATTAATTTCTGCCAAGAAACATTACTTTATATAAAAGAGCCTCTTTCCTTTTCTTACATTTAAAAAATAGATATTAGAAGAAGGCAGTTTTTATATTTCCCCAACTTTAATTACAGCTTGATAATTTGGATTTTTTGATCAAATGGATATAAATATATATGCGATTTTTTTTTCATGTGTCAAAGCATCGGCCGGGATGAGAACCTGCAAACGCGGGACAACTGCTTATAAGGCGACTGTGCTGTCCACTCGGCTACCAACGTTTGACTTTACGGAATTTATTGTTCTACAATATAGCTCTAAACCATAAAGTTATTTAATATGTCTCTTAATTGATTTGTTCAATGTTTGCTTTATTCCAGGTGTTAATTTTGTATACCTGGAGCTGAACGCACTTCCGGCTGGAAAAGTCAAATTCCTATCACTGATGGTCGGTTGAGCATGTTGTAGCATTTAAATATATAATGCTAATTAATATATGTCTAAATATAAATATAAAAAATTTGTTATATTAAATATAAGAAATTTGTTATATTAAATATAAAAAATTTGTAAAAGACCCAGAAAGAGACCACATGTGAGATGGATGGATGAAGTAAGAAAGAGTGCAGGGGTGATGTGAAGAAGAAAAACTAAAGATCGGAGAAGATGAATTAAACTTGGAGAGACCTTCATCCTGCAGTGGATTGATAATGGTTGATGATGATGAATAGAGTTCTTCAAACTCAAATATAAGATGTTAAAATAAATTATGTTACAAAGATAGTGGCCTATGATCCACTAACAATTAGGACTTGGCACAGTTTATAATTACCTAATAACTCGATTTGTAGTAATAATTTAATGAAGATATTTGTAGTTGTTAAATTCTTCTAACTCATTTTTATCAACTACATTATCTATGAGCGAAGATATGTTTGTTGCTCTTAGTTGTCAATATCATCTCAAAAAAATATTTACTGAATTATTGAAATGATTATTATGACTAATGATTTTATGATGTATAAAAGAGTACACCCAATATCACCCACCCAATATGGTGCCGATTTAGTTTGCGCTCATGGCCATTTTGAAATCTTAAAACAAGCCAAAGCCACGGCTGAAACATCCAACCAATAAATGACATAAATATTGAATAAAAATATTTTAAATTCATATTTTAGAAATTATAAGGTAGTAAAAATAATATGCTTTATTTTACTAGGGATTTGTTTTTTTTTAATTTACCTTCGTAAAATATTTGAAATATGATGGCACAAAGCGCTGAAGTGTATAGAGAGGGGGAAGAATGGTTTGGCTGATATGAAGTATCATCCAAAAGATACACTAGCCTGAACAAACCAAGCTTATAATTTTCAAATACTAAAAGATTATAACTTCTAAAATACGAATTATATTATATGCTTGTAATTTCTAAAATGTGAATTTAAAGTACTTTTTTTCAATGTTTATGTCATTTATCGGTTGGATGGGTCAGTGGTTTTTGGCTGATCTTTAGAGTTCAAAATGGTTGTGAGCGCAAACTAAACCAGCATGAGAATTCCAAAAAATGTTATACACACCATATATATATTTGATAATCAAATAAACATTTGCTTGATTATATAGTTAATATATCATTTAAATTATTAATGTAAATTCCTTTGCTTACTTGTTTTAATGTTAAATAGCAGTAAAGTCACAAGCATCAAGTGTTGAGAAATCAATATTTTTTGTCTTGAGTTCAAAACCTTGTAGTGTTTTGAGGTTACAAGTTATTAACCTCGGTATACTTTTGTGTATCAGCAGACCTAAATATTAATCTTTTTTCTATCCAAATGAAGACCGCACAGCTACAAATTCTTTACATATACCATGATCCCCATCTAGTGTCTACTCATCCAATATCCCCAGATTAGTTTCTGGATTGTGGCCTTTGTCAATGAGGAGCCTTGGATTTGAGAGCACTGTACCTAGATCTAAGATCTAGGTGCCGTGTTCTCAGATCCATTGATTACTCTGGCTTGCACTGAGTGGCAATACATATAGAGAGCTTTGCCTGTTTTACAAATTCTTTAATAAACTGAATTTCCATCTAATGTTTATGATTGCTTATTTTTGAAAACAGATCACATTAACATATTTACATGTGCATCTGTGTAATGTGTATATGTGTATATCTTACATGTAAAAATGATAAAATAGTCCAACACATTTGTTAAAAACTTTCTGTTTCAAACAGATAGGTATCTTTTCTTTTAATAAAAGCACTCCAAACAAGTCTAATTTTATGAATAATCCCACCCATTATGTTTCCATCTGTAGTAATAATTTAATGAAGGTATTTGTAGTTGTTAAATTCTTCTAACTCATCTTTATCAACATTTTTCTTCTTCTTTTGAAAATATCCATTAAACATTAATCTTTTTAACATTTACCCCCATCCTCCTTTCTTTCATCTGATACTCTTTCAAAAACATTATTTGCAAAAAGAATTACATAATATGCAAAATCTACATAACTTAATTAATCTTCATTTATTTTTACTCCATTAGTTTTCATTTTAATCCACAACATATTTTTTTGCAAAACCGCTGTAAGAAATTTTGGAGATATGAAGTCACTCTGTCAAACACCCTTCTCAATGTTAATCTTTTTTCAGTATCATTATGTAGCTACTTGTTGCTGCTGCATTTTATTTAAATAATCTACAAAATATGACTATATTCCAGGCCTATATCTTGATGATACAATGTTTTAATCAATGAAGAAATGCTTTTAAACTCAAATGCTTTTTCATAATCTACAAATCCAAATTAAAATGACGTCTCATATTTATTGCTCTTTTCTATAACTTCTCTCAACAGTTGGATATGATCCATTATACAAAAACCATTTTTATATCCAACTTGTTCTTTTCGTTTATTGTAATATAAAGTGTTAATTTAAAAAATTCAGCATAATTCGTTGTCGAACGATAATTTTACTTATACACATAAGTACATCATCTATTTTTTCTATATTGGATAGTTTTGCCATTTTTCTATATACTCAAACTACACTCTCAAAGTCATATACACAATATTTGAATACTTAACTCTATATAAAATGACCAACAACTAATTATATGTTCTACATCTATATGTGCATGTCGCAAAAAAACAACAACAACAACAACTATTAGTTACTTTTCTACATCATTGATAAAATAACGAACAGAAAACAATTTTCTCAAATCATCCATCTAATATTCCATGCTTCTCAGTCTACATATTAGCTACAGCTTTAGTAATTTTATTCTCCATAAGGACACAAATTATTTCATCCATATGAATCTCATAGATGAAATGTACTCAATCATGTAAAGTTTGTACATACCCCATATCTATAATATATTTATTTTCTGCATTAATACTTGACTATTCTCTGATTTAATTATTGTTTTATTCTTGTGGTATTGCAGCCTAAAGTGTTTTACTGCTGTTATAAATTAAATCATACCTATTTTTTGTAGTTCCTTTACTTTATTACACATTTTTTGTAACCAATATCTCTTCACCCTTATTTCTTCCATGTTTCACTTCACTATTCACTTTCCTACATACATTTCTATTTTATTAATAATTTCATGATTTATTTCAAGATTTTTTGAACATTTACTTTAATAAGTATAAGGGATTTGAACTCAGACTTTCAAGCCCATTCACTATCCACACTCTCATACTACTGATACGCATGCAGGAAAGATAAATAATCACCAATATACATATTATGTGCTAAACCAGCAATCACCAGTTGGTCCTGATTACCATCTTCCATACATATATATAATCAGTGCTCAGTTTATATTAAGAAAGCAAATCCTTACACTTTAATGGACAGGCTTCAACCTATTCCAACCTCCAACTCTTCAGCCATCCATACCATTGAAAATCTGATGATAGAATTCCCAAATCCCATGCTGATGCCAATATTGTTGTCATGCCCATATTGGCCTCAAGACAACAAGCTGAAGAGTTGGAGGTTGGAGTAGCTTGAAGCCTGTCAATTAAAGTGTAAGGATTTGCTATCTTAATATGAACCGAACACTGATTATATATGTGTATGGAAGATCATAATCTGGACCAACTGATGAGTGCTGGTTTAGCACAAAATACTATATTGGTGATTATTTATCTTTTCTGCATGTGTGTGGTTATGTGTATCAGTAGTATGAAATGGTTTGGATAGTGAAGGGACTTGAAAGTCTGAGTTCGAATCCTCTATATTTACAATTAGGCTCCAGGTATAAGTCTCCGGTATTTCAAATCTTACTTTAATAAGCTAACTATCTCTGATAAAGTGTCTGTTAAGTTTTTTTTAATATTTTATAATTCGTATTTTACATTACTGTTTACCTTGTTATTGTTTTTAAGGTTGTTTTTTGTAGCCTACTTCTAACTTGGTGTAGAATTTGTTACATTTTAAAATATAGTTTAAATTTTACTTTTAAATAATTGGAATCTGAATTTAAATTACCTCCAGGATAATAATAATAATAATAATAATAATAATAATAATAATAATAATAATAATAATAATAATAATAATAATAATAATAATAATAATAATAATAATAATAATAATATAATAATATTATTATTAATAATAATAATAATAATAATAATAATAATAATATTAATAATAATAATAATAATAATAATTATTATTATTATTATTATTATTATTCATAATAATAATAATAATAATAATAATAGACCTACATAGGTCAATAGTGATAATTATTATTCATTACTTATTATTAAGGTTTAACAGCCTTGTTAAAACTATTACATCATCATCATTGTATATTCACTTTAAAAATTGATGAGCATTCACTTCTGTTATCTTTTATCTAACTATAATCTAAACAGGCAAAACTCTCCATACAGTAGTGCCACTCAGTGCAAGCCAGAGTAATCAGTGGATGCCAGAAGGCTTGTGCATAAAATCCTTATCTAGTGCCTACTCATCCAATATCCCCAGACTAGTTTCTGGCTTGTGACCTTCATCAGTGATGAGCCTTGGATCTGAGAGCATTGCACCTAGTGCTTACTCATCCAATATCCCCAGACTAGTTTCTGGCTTCTGACCTTCATCAGTGAGAAACCTTGGATCTGAGTGCATTGCATCTAGATCTTGGAGCAGTGCTCTCAGATCCAAGGCTCCTCACTGACGAAGGCCACAAACCAGAAACTAGTCTGAGGATATTGGATGAGTAGGCACTAGATAGGAATTTTATGCACAAGCCTCCTGGCATCCATTGATTATTCTGGCTTGCACTGAGTGGCACTACTGTATGGCGAGTTTTGCCTGTTTTAATAACAGTTATGAGCAAGCATAAGAAATGGTGATCATGTGATGTTTTAGTGGTTTAACTATAATTTTTTAGCTAGCTTTTTACAATTATTATAACTATATTATTTCCCCTTATATAACTTTTTTAATATTTATTTTCAATAAATTATACTTTTAACTTTTAATAATAGTTAGATACCTATTTACTAACCAGTAATATGTCTACATATTATTTATCACTAATTTTTGGATGACTAATTACATTGGCTATCTAAAAAAGTGTATTACATCTGATTGTAACTTGAAAAAATTGGGAAGATCAAGCATTAATTCTCAAGTCATGGACATTACAGGTAAGCGTACTAATCATGATTGGCTATCTGAAAAAATGTATTAAATCTGATTTATTCTGAAAAAGTTTTGCAGATTTACCTGTCCAGCCTCAACTTTCAAGTCATGATCATTACAGGTGAAATCTGCTTGTAAACTGAAAATATTTCGAAGGTTTACTAGTCAAACTTCAACTCTCAAGTCATGGGCATTTCAGGTATTACCACGTAGTTTTTCGCATATTAGTTAATAAAGATATAATAATCGTTTTTTTTAAAAAAAAAAAAAAACCTCAATACAAGTAAAAAAATAATTTGACTTTTCCATTCAACAAACATTTTTTGTTATAAAAGGTGATTTACATTATAAAGATATAATTGATTAAATATTATTTTTCATTTATTTGATTTCTTTTCATCTTGCACCTGTCAAAACAAAATAAAATGCATTTTTATTAACATTGTACGCAGATATGTTTGTGACAAGTTTTTCATTTTTTAAAATTTACTTATTTATTATGACAGATAACAAATGAAAAATATACTAAGAACTTAAAACTATACATATATTTTAGAATAAATAAATTTATATATAAAATGAAGAAGTGAGACATGCAATTAGATGAATGAAGAAAGGAAAGGCTCCAGGTAATGATGGAATTATAATTGATATATTAAAAGAAGCAGGTGAAGAAATAGAATTTTTTTTAGCAAAGTTATATGCCAAATGTCTAAATGATAAAGATGTACCAGATGATTGCAAGAATGCAGTAATAATATTAATATTTAAAAAAGGTGATAAAGAAGATATTAGAAATTACAGACCTATCAGCCTTTTATCAGTTTTATACAAAAATTTTACCAAGATAATTACAACTCGTCTATAGAGAACATTGGATTTCCACCAATCAAGAGAACAAGCTGGATTTAAAAGTGATTTTAGTACAATAGATCATATCCAGGTATTGAGAAAAATTATAGAAAAGACAAATGAGTATAAGTTGCCATTAGGTTTTGGATTTGTAGATTGTGAAAAGGCATTTGATTCTATAAACATTTCTTTAGTGATTAAAGTATTGGATCATCAAGTTATAGATTCAGGATACTGTCATATTTTAAAGAATATTTATAAAAATGTAACAGCAATAATTATATTACATAATGATACTGGGGAAGTCAACATTGAGAAGGGTGTAAGACAAAGTGACTTCATATCTCCAAAACTTTTTACACCAGCGCTGCAAGAACTATTTTATGGATTAAAATGGGAGACAAAAGGAGTGAAAGTAAATGGAGATTATTTACATCATTTAGATTTTGCAGATGATGTAGTTGTTTTTGCAAATAATGCTTCAGATCTGCAGGAAATGTTGCAGGAATTATCAGATGAAAGTAGGAAAGTAGGACTAAAGATAAATATTAAAAATGTGAAAATAAAGATTGATTATGATGAATTAAAAGAAGTTAACAGCTACAAATACCTTGGTCAGATTATTAATACAGATGAAAACATAATGGATGAAATTAATCATAGAATTAAACTTAGTTGGAGTGGTTTTGGTAGAAATAACTTGATACTAAAAGGAAATATGCCCATATGTTTGAAAAGGAAGGTTTTTAACAAATGTGTTTTACCAGTTCTTACTTATGGATCTGAGACTTGGACACTTAATAGAAGAGCAATACAGAGAATGCATGTTGGGATAAACAAGAAGAGATCGACAATGCAATATATGGGTAAGAGAACATACAGGTGTTACTGACCTCATTGAGAAAATTAAAAGATTGAAGTGGAGTTGAGCTGGATGTATTGCTAGAAGAGATGATAGTAGATGGACAATTGACATTTTAAACTGGAGTAGATGGACAATTGTAATTTTAAACTGGATTCCAAAAGATTGTAAAAGACCCAGAAAGAGACCACATGTGAGATGGATGGATGAAATAAGAAAGTGTGCAGGGGTGATGTGGAGAAGATAAGCTAAAGATCGGAGAAGATGGATTGAAACTTGGAGAGACCTTCATCCTGCAGTGAATTGACAATGGTTGATGATGATGATAATGATGATATAAACCCAAAACAAAAGTATAGAGGGGGGTCAAAAAGAAAGTACAAATATCTAAAGTACAATCTAAACTAAAATTTAAAATCTAATATTAGTTAGATTAATATAAAAACAAATCAACTATTAATATATATATAATAAAGTTTCTTACAGAAAACCTTAAATTTTAGCCAAATCTTGTTAACTAATACTGAAGATGAAAAGATATAGTAAAGGAAAAGAAAAATAAATTTTATCTTTTAGGTAATTTATATTATTTAAAATATATAATTTATATTATTAAGACTATTCATCTCATAAGTATGCATATGTCAATAAGAACTATCTTCATTAAGAACAAATCAGGTAAAAAATTGTTTGTAGAAAAAAATTAAGAGCATTGCTTTTAATAACATGAAATACGTATATTGGTGATTATTTATCTTTTCGACATCTATGTGTTCAAGTGTATCAATAATATGAGATAGGGTGGTGGGTCATGTGAAAGTCTGTGATCACACATCCTATATATTACACTTATTGATACAGATATATAATAAGCCAGTATTTCCGTTATTACATAGTTGAGATGTCTGCCCATACCTCGTATATGTATTAAATGGATTATGTCCTGTACGTGAAGGGTTAGATTGACTTTACGTCAACATGGGTGTGATGAGAATCTCGGCCTCAGGGTGGTCTTTGAGCGTTCCATCATCAGATTTTTAATTGGATGGACGGTGAAGAACTGGAATGTGGAGTGGATTGAAGCCTGTCCATTAAAGTATAAAGTTTGGTGATCTTAATATATATCGGAGCACTCCTTGCATATATGTGTAGAGATGATAATCTGGATCAGCTGATGATTGCTGTTTTAGCATGAAATACATATATTGATGATTATTTATCTTTTCGACATACATGTGTTCAAGTGTATCAGGGTTATGAAAAAGAGTGGAAAGTAGTGGGTCATGTGAAGGTCTGTGCTCATATACCCTATATATTATTTTTAATTAGTAAAATATGCACTAATGCTTGATTTATATATGTATAAGGAACCTGCCATATAAACTGTGTCAATATACCCTACTTCAGTTACATAGTACTCAAAAAAAAAATAATAATAAAAAGTAAAGACATTAAATTCATATATTTAATAAATCCTTCTTATATTGCAGGAGAAAACTTAAAATATGAGGAGTTTAAATGATAATTAAAAAAAGCCGCAAATTTGGATTTATTGTTGGGAGTTCATGAAGAACTTCAAACTCCAGACCGGATTCAATCCTGAGATCTCTTGATCCTATGTTGGATGTTTTACCAATTGCGATAAACCAGGGTAATGCTAAGTAGAGGGTGGCATCCATATGAATTTAAGAAAACATCAAAATAACCAAACAGGCTGCTACTACATTATCGAAGAAAAAAATATAAGACCCAGATCTTTTTTAATTGCGATGAAAATCTGATATTCTACTATTCCGTTTTCTTTCAAAAAATAAGGATAGAATATATATAGGGTATATGAGCACAGACTTTCACACCACCCACCACTTGTCACTCTATCTCATATCACTGATACACTTGAACACATATATGTTAAAAGGATAAATAATCATCAATATGTGTATTTCATGTTAAGCCAGCAATCATCAGTTGGTCCAGATTATCATCTCCACACATATATGCAATAAATGCCCAGATATATATTAAGATAGTCAATCTTCATACTTTAATGGACAGGCTTCAATCTATTCCACACTCCAACTCTTCAATCATCCATCCAATTGAAAATCTGATGATGGAACACTCAAGGCCACCCTGAGGCCGAGATTTGTCACACCATGTTGACCTAAAGTCAATCTGATCCTTCATGTACAGGACATAATCCATTTAATACATACACAAGGGATGGGCAGACATCTCTACTTTGTAATAACTGAAATGCAGTCTTATTATATACCTGTATCAATATATGTAATATATAGGGTATATGAGCACAGACTTTCACACCACCCACCATTTACCACTCTATTTCACTGATACACTATAAGTTTTATTTATTTTTATTTTTTCTGTGTAAATGAATGAAAACACACACAGATATATATATATAAATGTAATCTCTCAATTTATAAAACTATATTATTATTTTTTTTAAATATTGTTCATATTATAACCTCAATTTACATATGTATACTCTACTTATATAAATACAAGTGTTATATATATATATATTGTAATTATAATTGAAATAAAAAATTTAACGGTTTACATACTATTATACACAATCCTTAAATCCGCAGAAGTATTTTCGGTTAATTTCTTGAACCTGGCTCTACTGCCATTAAATTAAAAAACAAAGCGGAAGCGAACATCATCAATTCAAATTCCACGAATCTCATATTTTAATGTTAGCAGCTTGCATATTTATTAAGTGCATTTTATTCCTATTTATAAAAATTGCCTCTTTAATTTTTCTTTTATTATGGTTTCTCTCTTCATGAAGAATTTTCACATTTTCAAAATCAAATTTAAATTTATATTTACATGATTTTTCATGATCAAAGAAAACTGAAGGTGACATTAAATCACCATTATTTTTACTTTTACATGCTTATATAACAATTCATGCTCCCTCAATCTCTTCTCAATACTGCACCTAAATTCACCTATATATGATAGCATACAATCACAAAAAATTTGATATATGATATTACTTTTCTGCTTGACAGGTATGACATCCTTAGAACTATTGACTAATTTATTAATATTGTTTGGAACATATAATGAAACATTAAACACATTCTTATATAAATCCTTAAAAAATTTCAATTGTGGATTTGAAATAAATGGAATAGATATCCATTGTTTACTATTAATCTTTATTTCCTTTAAATCATTACACCTTTTTTTAAATTGACATAAAGTATTGTTTATTTCTTCCATTTTATAACCAACATCAAGCAATTCTTTGGCAAATATCTCAATATTTTTCAGTTTATCACTTTGGTAACGGCATAATTTTTTATTCTGAAACAAAAAAGATCTAAAACTTGCCATCTTATGCATCATTGATACTTTTGATTTACAATTTATATATCCTCTTTTTTGCAGTGGCTTAATTATTAATTTATAATTTAATATACTGTTATCTCTTGTAATCATTAAACTAAATATTTAATATTTTTGTCCTGCTCCTTTTCAATAGTCCATTTTAAGCCATTCAACTTATTTAATTCCTCTACAAGCAAATTTATAGTATTAGTATTTCCACAAACAAAAACATCATCCACATATCTTTTGTAAATTTTAATATCTCCAAAAGTACACATATTTAAAATACTACTCTCATATGTAGATAAAACAAAATTGTAAACTTGGGCAAATATAGGCAGACTTATAGGTCAATCTTTAGAAATTTTATAATATTGACCAACAATGTTATCATTAAAATTTTTTTAAAGAATCAACAATAAACTTTATCATATATTTACAAATACTTTTACTTTTTAATGTATGTTTTAATTAATGGACATTTTATTTATGTTATGTTATATATATATATATATAATCTATTAGAATAAAACTACAAAAATTTAAAAAATGCCTATATAAAATTGAAGGTTAACATCCTTTGCTATAGCCAGCTTACAGCGTATTCCGCCATCTTGAGTAGCAATACGTTAATATTAAAAGCTTATTAAACTCATACAACAGTACTGTTCCCACATGAATACCCTACTTTCCATAAATTGTGAATACTAACACAATTACACTGTTTATTCAATATATTATCTATACTATTTATAAAATATGACTCCTTAATTTTTCTTTTCTTCAATTCATTTTCCATATACATGTTAAAATGTACTGTAGATGTATGATTATGATTCAGTAATGCAATAAAAGTTTATCAACCTAACATGAGCTATTGTGATGAATTATGTATGCAAAGGGGGTTTGAAACATAATGTATGGATATCATAGGTCAACGGTATTAATAATTAATATGCTTTTCAAGTTAACTCAGTTTCTGAATGTTAACATAATTTACTGAATATAAATTAAAAAATTCTCTTAGTGCAACCTTTAAAACATCAATTTAAAAAAAACAATGAAAATTTTGGAAGCTCTTCTTGTTGTTATTTTTTTAATACAAATTAATTTGATTTAAATAATCTCTTTATTGATTATTCTCAAACCCATTCTCTGTTTTGGTTTCCATGACAATAAAAAAGAATGCAAACATCTTCAGATAAAGGATATATATATTTTAATGTCAAAGCACTGACTGGGAACCAAACCTGAGCCAGCTGCTTGGAAATTAGCTATGCTAACCGCTAGGCCAACAACCTGGAGAAAGTGACTTTCAGTATAACTTTAATTAGTTTAACTTTGATATAATTATATAGAAAGTAGATAATGATGGTGATGATTGAATCTAAATGGATTATATTTTCCAATCACTTTCTCAGAGTTAATTTTAGGAGTTTGAAATAGGCTTTCTCATACAAAAGTAATTAATTTTAAGTAACTAATGATAATGTCAAGCATTCATTACCTTTATTAGAGCACCATCTTTGCATAGGAAAAAAAACTTTCTAAATGGAATAACATCAAATCTCACAATCTTTCCAATCTCTACTAATTTTCAACATTGGTAGTTGTAGGGAGAGTGTACTCTCACTGCTAGGGTTGCTATTTCTGCATAAACATGCATAAGTATCCAGAGTAGCGACCAAAAGCAGCAATACTTGTTCCAGCCGCTAGGTGTCTCTGTTCACTATGCGTAAGCACATGAACATTCCACCAGATAGCTGAAACCAAAGCTGACCACTTAGTGGCGCTGGTTGCCATGCATAAGCCCATTTAGCTTACATTGTCTGCTACCAGCAACTAACAAGATTCTAGCCCACTATACTCTAACCACAATATTATTGCACAGTTAATGCCTATACACATATTACTTAACAGATAGCATATAATTTAAAGGTGTGAATAATCTAGAAGCCACAACTATTTAAATCTGCTTTGGCAAGTAACACTGTTACATTCTTTTTCACCATGTGATAAGTCCATGTTTTTACATTCATTCTTTTTAAAAATAGTTGCATTATTAAATTAATTTCTTTTAAAGTTTTTTTTTTCAGACTGAAATAATAAAATTAACATGCATACAAAAAAATAAATGAATAAGATAAGTTAACTACTAATATAAAAAAATACAATAGGTACTTATTAAGATCTTATTTTACCATGATATATAATTAGCATTGTTCTAATTATATACTTACAGAATACTATGATTGATCAATATGCACACATCTTGCAATAAAAGCTATATTTTCAGGGTTCCATTTATTTAGGTGACAATTTGGTTTTCTTTATTGCATTCTTTTTTCAAATATTCAATTATAGACAATGATGGATGCACACATTATCCAAATATGCAAATTGTGGATTGAGATTCCAGGCAGTCTCAAAAATTAGCTACATATTAATGGTTTAAGCTAATGCAAGTTTAGGTGCAATGCATGTTCTGTAATTTTTTTTTACAAAGTAACTAGCTGTGCGCAAATAATTTTTATTTTTTTTATTTGATAATTTTTATACCGAGTCAAAACACTCCGTACAGTAGTGTCACCAAGTGCAAACTTTCATAATCAATGGATGCAGGAATGTTTGTGCATAAAATTCCTATCTAGTACCTATTCATCCAACAATCCCAAAGTAGTTTTTATATTGTAGCTTTCATCAGTAAGAAGTCTCAGATCTGAGAGCATTGCATTAGATCTTAGGATCTAATGCAACTCTCCAGCAGCCACCTTTTACTTTTTAGCTTATACAGATTGTGTAGTCATAAAGAATGATGATCACATGATGTTTGATCATTTTTAGTTGTGATTTATATTTGATAACATTTATTTTTAGGACAGCAATATATATATATATATGATAAACAAAACAAGTTATAAATTTCATAACTTGCTTTTAGCTTGCATTTTATGATCACTAGATGGCGCTTTACCAATAACTCCTAACAAGCTTGTGTTTACATAAACGCCGAGAGAGACAATGAAGGACATATTGAATTCTATCTCTCTCGGCATTTATGTAAACAAAATCTTGTTAGGAGCTATTGGTAAAGCCCCATCTAGTGATCATATATATATATACACACCTAATTCTCTTTTTACACGATAGATTGATTCCTGAAAATTACGTGTAAAAAAATCATATAAAAAATACATTGTATACATGGAAAATTAGAAGATTGGTTCCAGATATACCAAATCAATAAAAATAACTAAATAAACTATATGAAAAATTTCATTGGAATGTTTGTTTTTGGATGCTATTAAATTTTACTTCATAAACATCTCACATAAATAAAAACGATTTAGAGAAACATAAATATCATTTGAAAAATAAAAAAATGTAA
Organism: Epiperipatus broadwayi; assembly: GCA_028023455.1. Taxonomy (NCBI): domain Eukaryota; kingdom Metazoa; phylum Onychophora; class Udeonychophora; order Euonychophora; family Peripatidae; genus Epiperipatus; species Epiperipatus broadwayi. The sequence continues at coordinate 1,014,086 of JAQFVV010006505.1, forward strand.
AGTATCAATGAGGTAGAATTTGTAATTGAGTGATAATTTATTTTCAGTCACTTTCTGACAATAAATGCATATGTTTGTGCATGATTGGATTACCATTGCTATCATTAAAACATGCAGCATCTCTATAATCACTAACAATGCTTTGGTTATCATGTTGTTCTTTCATTGATGACATTCTCTCTGTTTGAACAATATTAACAGTAATGTCCTGTGGTGCTGATTTTTACACTATTCTAAATGAATTCACTAATTAATGGCTGGGTTCATATGGTGACTAGGCTTTATATGTTCATAAGATGATGTTAATGATTTCAGATCTCCTTGAAACTTTGAAGATACTTGACTCAATGATTTCCTAATTGGTTAGCAAGTGAAAGACCTTCTTTAATTAAATTAGGATTGAATATTAACTCATCATCTTCATTACCAGTATTCTCTTTAGGATCATGAGTTTAAAAAACAATTTCTACAATTTCTTCTTCAATTAAAGCTGTATCAACTAACAATTCTTCATTACCAGTATCCTCTTTAGGATCATGAGTTTAAGAACAATTTCTACAATTTCTTCTTCAATTAAAGCTTTATCAACTAACAATTCTTCATTACCAGTATCCTCTTTAGGATCATGAGTTTAAGAACAATTTCTACAATTTCTTCTTCAATTAAAGCTTTATCAACTAACAATTCTTCATTACCAGTATCCTCTTTAGGATCATGAGTTTTAAAAACAATTTCTACAATTTCTTCTTCAATTAAAGCTTTATCAACTAACAATTCTTCATTACCAGTATCCTCTTTAGGATCGTGAGTTTAAGAACAATTTCTACAATTTCTTCTTCAATTAAAGCTTTATCAACTAACAATTCTTCATTACCAGTATTCTCTTTAGGATCATGAGTTTTAAAAACAATTTCTACAATTTCTTCTTCAATTAAAGCTTTATCAACTAACAATTCTTCATTACCAGTATTCTCTTTAGGATCATGAGTTTTAAAAACAATTTCTACAATTTTTTCTTCAATTAAAGCTTTATCAACTAACAATTCTTCATTACCAGTATTCTCTTTAGGATCATGAGTTTTAAAAACAATTTCTACAATTTCTTCTTCAATTAAAGCTTTATCAACTAACAATTCTTCATTACCAGTATTCTCTTTAGGATCATGAGTTTAAAAACAATTTCTACAATTTCTTCTTCAATTAAAGCTTTATCAACTAACAATTCTTCATTACCAGTATTCTCTTTAGGATCATGAGTTTTAAAAACAATTTCTACAATTTCTTCTTCAATTAAAGCTTTATCAACTAACAATTCTTCATTACCAGTATTCTCTTTAGGATCATGAGTTTAAAAACAATTTCTACAATTTCTTCTTCAATTAAAGCTTTATCAACTAACAATTCTTCATTACCAGTATTCTCTTTAGGATCATGAGTTTTAAAAACAATTTCTACAATTTCTTCTTCAATTAAAGCTTTATCAATTAACAATTCTTCATTACCAGTATTCTCTTTAGGATCATGAGTTTTAAAAACAATTTCTACAATTTCTTCTTCAATTAAAGCTTTATCAACTAACAATTCTTCATTACCAGTATCCTCTTTAGGATCATGAGTTTAAGAACAATTTCTACAATTTCTTCTTCAATTAAAGCTTTATCAACTAACAATTCTTCATTACCAGTATCCTCTTTAGGATCATGAGTTTTAAAAACAATTTCTACAATTTCTTCTTCAATTAAAGCTTTATCAACTAACAATTCTTCATTACCAGTATCCTCTTTAGGATCATGAGTTTAAGAACAATTTCTACAATTTCTTCTTCAATTAAAGCTTTATCAACTAACAATTCTTCATTACCAGTATCCTCTTTAGGATCATGAGTTTTAAAAACAATTTCTACAATTTCTTCTTCAATTAAAGCTTTATCAACTAACAATTCTTCATTACCAGTATCCTCTTTAGGATCATGAGTTTAAGAACAATTTCTACAATTTCTTCTTCAATTAAAGCTTTATCAACTAACAATTCTTCATTACCAGTATTCTCTTTAGGATCATGAGTTTTAAAAACAATTTCTACAATTTCTTCTTCAATTAAAGCTTTATCAACTAACAATTCTTCATTACCAGTATCCTCTTTAGGATCATGAGTTTTAAAAACAATTTCTACAATTTCTTCTTCAATTAAAGCTTTATCAACTAACAATTCTTCATTACCAGTATTCTCTTTAGGATCATGAGTTTTAAAAACAATTTCTACAATTTCTTCTTCAATTAAAGCTTTATCAACTAACAATTCTTCATTACCAGTATTCTCTTTAGGATCATGAGTTTTAAAAACAATTTCTACAATTTCTTCTTCAATTAAAGCTTTATCAACTAACAATTCTTCATTACCAGTATCCTCTTTAGGATCATGAGTTTAAGAACAATTTCTACAATTTCTTCTTCAATTAAAGCTTTATCAACTAACAATTCTTCATTACCAGTATCCTCTTTAGGATCATGAGTTTTAAAAACAATTTCTACAATTTCTTCTTCAATTAAAGCTTTATCAACTAACAATTCTTCATTACCAGTACTCTCTTTAGGATCATGAGTTTTAAAAACAATTTCTACAATTTCTTCTTCAATTAAAGCTTTATCAACTAACAATTCTTCATTACCAGTATTCTCTTTAGGATCATGAGTTTTAAAAACAATTTCTACAATTTCTTCTTCAATTAAAGCTTTATCAACTAACAATTCTTCATTACCAGTATCCTCTTTAGGATCATGAGTTTAAGAACAATTTCTACAATTTCTTCTTCAATTAAAGCTTTATCAACTAACAATTCTTCATTACCAGTATCCTCTTTAGGATCATGAGTTTAAGAACAATTTCTACAATTTCTTCTTCAATTAAAGCTTTATCAACTAACAATTCTTCATTACCAGTATCCTCTTTAGGATCATGAGTTTAAGAACAATTTCTACAATTTCTTCTTCAATTAAAGCTTTATCAACTAACAATTCTTCATTACCAGTATTCTCTTTAGGATCATGAGTTTTAAAAACAATTTCTACAATTTCTTCTTCAATTAAAGCTTTATCAACTAACAATTCTTCATTACCAGTACTCTCTTTAGGATCATGAGTTTTAAAAACAATTTCTACAATTTCTTCTTCAATTAAAGCTTTATCAACTAACAATTCTTCATTACCAGTATTCTCTTTAGGATCATGAGTTTTAAAAACAATTTCTACAATTTCTTCTTCAATTAAAGCTTTATCAACTAACAATTCTTCATTACCAGTATTCTCTTTAGGATCATGAGTTTTAAAAACAATTTCTACAATTTCTTCTTCAATTAAAGCTTTATCAACTAACAATTCTTCATTACCAGTATTCTCTTTAGGATCATGAGTTTTAAAAACAATTTCTACAATTTCTTCTTCAATTAAAGCTTTATCAACTAACAATTCTTCATTACCAGTATTCTCTTTAGGATCATGAGTTTTAAAAACAATTTCTACAATTTCTTCTTCAATTAAAGCTTTATCAACTAACAATTCTTCATTACCAGTATTCTCTTTAGGATCATGAGTTTTAAAAACAATTTCTACAATTTCTTCTTCAATTAAAGCTTTATCAACTAACAATTCTTCATTACCAGTATTCTCTTTAGGATCATGAGTTTTAAAAACAATTTCTACAATTTCTTCTTCAATTAAAGCTTTATCAACTAACAATTCTTCATTACCAGTATTCTCTTTAGGATCATGAGTTTTAAAAACAATTTCTACAATTTCTTCTTCAATTAAAGCTTTATCAACTAACAATTCTTCATTACCAGTATTCTCTTTAGGATCATGAGTTTTAAAAACAATTTCTACAATTTCTTCTTCAATTAAAGCTTTATCAACTAACAATTCTTCATTACCAGTATTCTCTTTAGGATCATGAGTTTTAAAAACAATTTCTACAATTTCTTCTTCAATTAAAGCTTTATCAACTAACAATTCTTCATTACCAGTATTCTCTTTAGGATCATGAGTTTTAAAAACAATTTCTACAATTTCTTCTTCAATTAAAGCTTTATCAACTAACAATTCTTCATTACCAGTATTCTCTTTAGGATCATGAGTTTTAAAAACAATTTCTACAATTTCTTCTTCAATTAAAGCTTTATCAACTAACAATTCTTCATTACCAGTATTCTCTTTAGGATCATGAGTTTTAAAAACAATTTCTACAATTTCTTCTTCAATTAAAGCTTTATCAACTAACAATTCTTCATTACCAGTATTCTCTTTAGGATCATGAGTTTTAAAAACAATTTCTACAATTTCTTCTTCAATTAAAGCTTTATCAACTAACAATTCTTCATTACCAGTATTCTCTTTAGGATCATGAGTTTTAAAAACAATTTCTACAATTTCTTCTTCAATTAAAGCTTTATCAACTAACAATTCTTCATTACCAGTATTCTCTTTAGGATCATGAGTTTTAAAAACAATTTCTACAATTTCTTCTTCAATTAAAGCTTTATCAACTAACAATTCTTCATTACCAGTATTCTCTTTAGGATCATGAGTTTTAAAAACAATTTCTACAATTTCTTCTTCAATTAAAGCTTTATCAACTAACAATTCTTCATTACCAGTATTCTCTTTAGGATCATGAGTTTTAAAAACAATTTCTACAATTTCTTCTTCAATTAAAGCTTTATCAACTAACAATTCTTCATTACCAGTATTCTCTTTAGGATCATGAGTTTTAAAAACAATTTCTACAATTTCTTCTTCAATTAAAGCTTTATCAACTAACAATTCTTCATTACCAGTATTCTCTTTAGGATCATGAGTTTTAAAAACAATTTCTACAATTTCTTCTTCAATTAAAGCTTTATCAACTAACAATTCTTCATTACCAGTATTCTCTTTAGGATCATGAGTTTTAAAAACAATTTCTTCTTCAATTAAAGCTTTATCAACTAACAATTCTTCATTACCAGTATTCTCTTTAGGATCATGAGTTTAAAAATAATATCTACAATTTCTTCCTCAATTAAAGCTTTATCAACTAACAATCTTCAATATCTTCAGATGACATATCATCGAATCCTTCTCCACCAGTTAGGTGAGCCATTATTATGATGTTGGAAAATTCAGTTTCCAAACAATAGGATCTTTGCTTTTGATACATTTTGACCAAATAGTTTTTCAACATCCATTCAAAGTTCAATAAGTTTTAAATGCTGTGGTAATTCCTTGGACTAATGGTTGAATCAAGGATGTGATATTAGGTGGCAGAAAGCACGTGTACATTTGGGTGTTCCAAGACTGGATGACTGTCAGCATTATCTAAAAGCAATAGAACTTTAAATTCAAAACTTTGGTAATCATATATCACCTAACTTCTGGAATAAAAGATTTGTTGAACTATTCTGTAAAAATTTTAGTAGTGACTCAAGCCTTTTTATTTGCCATCCAGTGAACTGACAATTTATTCAAATGTACACCTTTAATGGAAAGTGGAATTTGGGGCTTTATTATCAAGCAGATGCTTCAGTATATGATCTCCTGAAACATTGGAGCAGAATATCAAAGTGACATGATCATTTGCTATTTTGAAACCATCATCAGTTTTTTACAATTTTGCTATGTCAGTTTTACTCGCATTCTTTTCCCAAAAAGGCCACTTTTATCAACATTCCACATTTGATCAGGAGTGTATCCTCTGCATTTAATAATTTTAGCTAATATTTTTGGAAATTCTTTGGAAGCTGTTTCATCTATGGATGAAGTTTCACTTTTTATTTTAATGTTGTGAAGTTCATGTCTTCCAGGGAACTGTGTCATCCATTCTGTATTTGTAGAAACTTACAGTCCCTGTTCAACTCAGATGAAGTGCCTGCCTCAATTTCTTTAATTTTCTTGTAAATTTTTAATGCTGTTTGCTTGATGACATCTTTATCTACTTGTATTCTTTTTCCTGATATTTCTTCTGTCCACATTACTAAGATATAATAATATCTCTTGTGTAAAATGATGACTTATCACTCAATTTTGTTTCAGAACATACCATCTTTCAAATGGCAGCTTCATTACCTCTAATAGTTCTTACAGTAGTGTCATGTAAATCAAAATGCTTTCCTTCAGATGTTATTCCTTCTCCAGTTGCAAGATTATTAAAAATTTGCATTTTAGTGTCCAAAGAAATTGTGTTCTTCATCTTTTTTGGAAAATATGCATTCGATGTATAACTTACTATCTATTGAGTTTTAGAAAAATTGATAAATTAAATTTAAACAAAATTAAATTTTGTAAATATCAACACCAACAAGGAATACTTTTTTTAAAAAAACCTAATGTCAAAAACATCAAAATGTAAGCAAAATATCAATACCAAAAAAGGTAATTTTTTTTCCAAAACAAAACATACAAAATGTTACAATGCTGACAAGTTTGTTTTCCCATTTGCAGAAATATTGCCAAAAAGGGGTTTTTGTTTTTAAAATAATAGGAAATAAAGAAATTAAACATTTAGAAAAAAATTATATGATAATAACAATTTCTTTTAGTTTTTTACTGATAGTTTTTAAAACAACTTGTGTAGAGTTGTTTTTTTTTTAACTTGTGTTATTTCAAAATAGTGCAAAAAATCATGTAAAAAGAGAAATAGGTATATATATATATTACTAAACCAGTGTTATAGTTTAAAAAGAAAAGAATAGCTTTTTTATAATTCTAGGTGTATAAACCTAAATATCCATGGACAATACTTTTTAATCATACAATTCTCTCTGTTTATGACCTTCAGATGCCTGAATATATTTTTTTAAATCAGTCCAATGATAAAGAATGTTTGTGTAACATTCTTAAACTTTCAAAAAAATTTTTCACTTTCTTTTGTATTTTCATTTTTTAAATTAATATTACAATATAACAATTCATCAATTTCTAAAACAGAGAATCTTTAATAAATAAAATAACTATAGCCAAGTGCTTTCAACTCCTACGAGTCCTTATCAAGGCAGTATAAAAATCCTATTTTTCTCCTAAGCGATAAATTCAACATTTCATTGCATTGGCCAGGAACAACTAATCAGAAATCTGGCTATAGTTATTTTATTTATTAAAGATTCTCTGTTTTAGCAATTGACCAATTGTTATATTAAAATTTATAAGTTGTATTAACAGAAGTTTATATATTATTTAAATTAATATTACATAATAAATTATTATTTTGTTTTCTTATCTTTTTAATCACTATCCCATAATGATTTTGTAGTTATTTTTTGTTATCTATAAATCTAATCAAGTTTTTGTTTATTTTTTAATATAGTTATGTGGTTTAAATTTATCTTAAGCTATAGTTTTATATATTTAATCCAAATAACACACTCTTATATACATATCGCACATGTACATGCACACATGCACATTATAAAAACTTACTATTTAATCGACATCTTCATCACTTTATTTAATTATTATCTATCTTTATAACAATTTGTAATATCTCTTTAAAGGTTATTACTTTGCTGATGTACTGCTGAAGAACCATTTTTCAGCCTGTGTTCAAACTCCCCATTTAAAAAAATGGAGGTAAAAAAATAAATATTTCTAATTCAATCTACTCTTTCTGTATATTATTTTATATTATTACATTTCCATAGCTCTGCCATTTTAGATATTAATGTGAAAAATATTATACAGAGAAAAACAATTGCAAACGTAAAATAAAGAAGGCATCATTCATTACTCAAAATGAATATGTAGTGAACCAAAGAACTAATAGCATTCAACTCGGTAAAAATTAATATTTTCAGCAGAATGACCCTGAATATGACACAAAAGTGTTGAAAGTAAACTTGGTACAATAAGTATTAAATTTTATATTTAAACTTCGTATGAATATTTTTTTACATATCATACCATTTCCAACTTCCCTATACACTTAACAATGCTATTTCTTACACCAAAACTTTATGCTTACAGTTTCGACTGTCCTGCAGTCATCATCAGAAACTGTAAAAGTAAAGTTTTGGTATAAAAATAGTATTGTTAAGTCTATAAGAAAGTTGGAAACGGTATTATATGTAAATATAGAAATCAATACACAATGAGAGGAAGAAAGAGTAGTATTACTTCCATATGAGTATTTTTTCACATTAATATTTTTATGGTAATGTTTTTAAATATTCATGCATTCCCCTATCCACACATGTGTAATCCCATGATGATAAATCCACGTAAGCAATGCTGGGCACCAGTCATGATGAGACAGCAAAATAAGATGTAATCATGTAAATAGTAAATGCTGCAAGTTATGTTTAACCTCCATGATTGCACTATGATTAATGCCATAAATTTAACCATGAAAATTTATGCATATAGTCACTCATAAAAATATGACAGGTATATATTCAAAGACTAATAATATATCTACTGATAAAAAATCTGTAATAAAGAAAATTATTTCCTCTTAAATATGAAGCTTCGTTATAAATCACCATAAATGTCTGCACAATCCTCCAACACAGTACGAGCATGAGCCCAAGAAGACATATTACCTACAACTCACCATGAATCTCTCAGGAAATCCCTGTCTTTTTTCAGTTGGTATTTATTTTCATAACTGAATGACTTCAGTAGTAGGCATTATAGGTCCCTTTGGTGCCATAAACAGTCATAATTTTAAAAAAAACATGGTTGACCTGTTATCAAGCAGTAATATAAAAAATATTATACGAGTAGAACATTTTTTGAATATAAAATTGACAGAATTACTAATATGAATATTATACCATCTTCTCCACAAAAAATCAGATAATCCTTTTCCACATATCCTGAGTCATAAGCACATCAGGCTTTCTTTATCTTCATAATAATTGATCCAAATATTTCTTCCAGTATTTCTGGTGTGGTGTGGTAAAATCTAAAATATCTTTACTCTCCTTTTTTATAACTTATCAGTGAAATTTTAGCTACTTCCAGCAATAAATAATTCACATTTTGTTGATCTTTAATTCTACCTTCCACTTCCAATTCAGGATAGACATTATTTTGATTTTTACCTGACCAATGTCTTTTTCAAGGTCTCCATGGCTTGATTTTTCTTTTTTACCTATGTTTTATATTTTCTATCTCCAAAGCATGTATGTAAGCTTGGTCAATTTTCTCAGCCTGCACGATTCATTGGTCATGCATATTGGTATCCAATACTTTAATAGTTTGTCTACTTGCTCTATGGTCTTATTATAAGTGTATAAAATCATTTGTTCAACTTTGAAGGACAGATTTGGGTTCTTAATTTAACTACCTGTCTTCTAAAAAACTAAGGATAGCCTTCATCATCACAGAATTTCTTCTGCATTGCCTGGTATCCATTAGCATCTTATCTCTCTTTTGTTCAGAAGTAAAAAAGTATTGGGTTTGTAAAATTATAATAAAATAAAAAAATGGTATCCCATCACTTTATGTGGCTACATGCTATGACTGGCATATATTCTCCAGACATCAAATTCAGATTAAAACATATCTCTAATCTATATGGACATTCTACAGATGCTTCAAATATCGGACCTTTCAACATTTAAATTTTAAAAAATTGATTTATATTGGAGATGACATCACTAAACCAATTTCCTTTAAACTCTGTTCCAATTCTATTGCCTTTTTGCATTATATCCACTCCTATGATTTCTGTTTTTATATCTTCCAATTTCATGTCTTCATTGCCAATTTTATTTTTCCTTGCTTTACTTCTATTTTGTCAAGCCTATGTATAATATCTGCTTTAATTTCTTTTTTCTGTTCTCCATTCTTTTGCTAATTTTCCTACGTCAATTTTCACAGACATTTTAAAATTATTTAAAAAAAGCTTAGGTTATATTTTTTATATTTTCTTGTATCTCAATTACTGCTTTCTCATTATCTATCACATGGATATCTAATACTTCTTTCTTTTCACTACACTCTTCTTGTTTCTCTTTTAAATGATTAAATTTTTACATTTTTTGGAGAATATTTTTATTGTATTATCCCTTTCCTCATCCTTTATGAACTCTCCAATCATTTATGGAGATTCTTGAAAGTTAACATTATATTTTTGTTGTCATTCGATGAGGTTTTTTAGCATGGTTTAATATATTACCTTCATTTTTTGTAGGTTTTCTTTGCTTAAATGGTATAATATTTTCAAGTCAACTATAAGTAGTGTTGCTTCTACAGGCTTAACTTTGATCTGTTTGAGCTCTAACTCTATCAGTTGTTCTGTCTTTGCCTTATAGTTTTTTCTATGATTCTTATTTCATTTACTGATCTGTTAGTCACATTATATAAATATATGACAAACAAAACAAGGTATAAATGTTGTAGCTTGCTCTTAGCTTGCATTTTATGATCACTAGATGGAGCTTTACCAATAGTTCCTAACAAGCTTTTGTTTACATAAACGCGGAGAGCCAACTAGCTGAGGTGAGCCAACTAGCTCGAAACCATGGTCTAAAGATTGGAGACAATGAAAGAGATATTGAATTCTATCTCTCTCAGCGTTTATGTAAACAAAAGCTTGTTAGAAGCTATTGTTAAAGCTCCATCTAGTGATCATATATATATATATATATATATATATATATATATATATATATATATATCCATTTGATCAACAACAACACTGCTATTGTAATATAACTTTATTGATACCTAGTTTATTACACTACATTTATCATAAGTAGGCAAACATCTCCAGAAGTATTCAAACTTGTCTGAATTCACACTTATTCAAATTTTAAAACTCTTTTGCCAACTTGACCTTCCCAACTCCTCTCTATCCCTAACATTATTGATAATTGTATACTACTTATAAATAACTTTAGTGACAATCTCATTTTTCATTCCAAATGACACCCTTTCCCATTTCATAGCACTTATCTTTATAAATGTTATACATATTACTTGGGCACATACACATTGTGTATCACTAATTTATCATAAAACTATAATATGATGGGGAAAAACATCTTTTTGTAATCTTTTATATACAAGTATATTTTATATACCTGGAGTCTAGATGTAATGTAGTGGATTTAACTGACAGATATTCAAGCTCCCTTTAGCTATCCATTTTCTCACCCAATCAATACATATGACCACACCCATGTGAAAAAGATAAATGATCTCCAATATATATATATTTCATACTAAACTAGCACTCAGCAGTTGGTCTAGATCATCATCTTCCACACACACACACACACACACATATATATATATATATATATAATCAGTGCTTGGTTTATATTAAGAGAGAAAATCTTCACACTTTAATAGACAGGTCTCAATCTACTTCACCCTTCAACTCTTCAGCCATTCACACCATTAGAAATCTGATGATGGAATGAGCAAAACACTTGTTAATGCTAATGTTGTTGTCATACACATGTTGATCTTAATTCACTTTGACCCTAATATACAAAGAAGAGGGATAGGCAGGATACAAGCTGAATTTGACAACAGTCTGAAATTATTGTTGATTGTTATTGATATTGGGATTGTCTAACAGTTTTTTTCTCATGGGTCATAGCATCAGCCAGGAAGCGAATCCGATAACCCGGGACAACTACTTGTAAAGCAGCTGCTGCTGACCTCTCGACCACCAATGCTTGACGATTGTCTAAGTGTTGACTGGCTTTTAATGATTATTTACAAACCCATTTAGCCTTTAGCATTATTAGACTTATTATTTAAGTATACTTTAAGTGCAATTATAAATTTCAAATTGCACTTTGTAATATTGTAATTGACTATTTATTACTCTACATTTAGAGTAGGTTATATCTACATGTTTAGAGAGGTTTATTTAAACTTTGTATCAATAATTTCAATCTTTGTGATCCAGTTGCAGTCTTTAGTGTCTATATAAATATAATGGACCATAAATAAAGGTGGGATTCCACTTTTATTGTTAAAAGGAGGTTGCCTTGACAACTGGTTGAGATTGCTGATTGTTATTGATATTGGGATTGTCTGGATGTTGACTGGCTTTTAATGATTACTTACAAATCCATTTAGCCTTGAGCATTATTATACTTATTATTTAAGCAATACTTTGAGTATATATATATATATATATATATATATATCAAAATGATAAATTGTATAATATTGAAATATATGTAATGGATTTACTGAAAGTGGGATAGAGTCTGACAATTATTTTAGTTACATTATCTAAATTTACAAACAGTTGAAGGAAGTAATATAGAGAAGAGAAAACATGGATTACATTACCCTATATAAATAATGTGTGTGTGTCATTGGGGGGTGGGGTTACATCGTTTGGTGTCTTCTCATTCTAATATTGCATTTAAGGTTGGGTCAAATACTGGTAGATTAAGTATCTAAAGTAAAGATGATATTCATAAAATCAATTTACTTGTTTATTTACAAGATGGTTATGAATATGAGGGCTCTGACCCTTGAAAGCACTTACCTACATAATTATATACACCTAAGTCTTGTTTTATGAGGATTATTTTAATGCAAATTTGAAGTTATGCGATTCATATTTCTTCTTAATATCTTTCATATTTCACTATATTTATTAGATAACAAAAAATTTAAATTATTAATAACTTATTTTGACTTGAAATACTTTTTTTTTCTTTCAAAAATATAACGTTATATTAGCAGCTAACGTACATAAGGCCTGAAGCTGTATTTAGAACTTAGCTTCTGCCGTGTATTAACAAAATCTTTACTCCGTGTTATTATTTATAATACCATAATGCTTTATTTAAACACAAACTTCTACAGTACACTCTACTTTTAAAACTAATTACCTACTAAAATATATACATGAAAAAGTCTTTTTATTTGCTGTGTGTTGAAAAGTTCACACCTTTCTGGATTTATCTGTTCATTGGTTCAATTATCTTATTATTTCAATTCGTCTGTTCTTCTGCATTTCTACCAATCAAATTGTACTCCTAATTTCTCTGTGGTCCGGCTTGTTATCAATTTCTCTAAACGTAATCCTTTGTCTTCTATAATCCGTTTTATATTTTTATATTCCGCCATTCCAAAAACAAAATATATGTTGTAATTTCACTTCTGAAATATTTCTTTTTCTTTTATCAAACACTTCACTTCCTCCCCTCATTTCAGAAGTCGAAATATTTCCATTACACATAGTCTTTGAATCGTTCGGGTAATCGTCTATTTCTTGTAGGCCTGGGTGACTTATTCTTGTATTGTTCGTGTTTGTCTTCACCATTTGTTGCTATCGCAATTTGTCTCTCTTCTTCCTCTTTCCCCGTACTATTAATTCCACTCTCCTTAGTGTCAAACTTCTTATCCTCGCTTGGTATCCAATCCCATTCCTCTGACATTCTTTTTCGCATGTGGTTTATGTGTCTTCTATGTATTCTTTCGTTTGGACCATTTATTTCATATATCTTGTTTGACATCCGTTGTTTAATTGTTCCCTGAATCCATGTCTTCCTTAATATGTCTCTGAACCAGACTGGTTCTTCATTCCTAAATTCTTTATCCATTTCATCATGTTGTATTATATTGCTCTCCTTTGGATATAATGCAGTTAATTTTGTTCTCAATTTCCGTCCGCATAGTATTTCTGCTGGTGATTTACCCGTTGCTGTTGATGGTGTTGTGTGTTGTGTCATCATGAACATTTGTAGCATTTCTTGTATATTTTTTGTTCCAGTTTTCCTCAAATTTTGTTTCACTTGTTGTACTGCATTTTCCACTAGCCCGTTTGATTGAGGATGATATGGTGGTGACCACACTTGTTGAATATCATGTTCTTCACAAAATTGTTGCATTTCTGTTCCAGTGAATGCAGCACCGTTGTCTGATACCAATACCTCCGGGTATCCATGAATCGCAAAAATATTTTTAAGGCATTTGATTGCTTCATTCGCCATCGTGTCTCGTACTTTATGTGCTTCTATCCATCTGGATTTTGCATCTACAAGTATCAACAACATTTTCCCATCCACTGGTCCAGCGTGATCTATGTGTACTCTCTCCCATGGTTTCTTTGCTGGCTGCCAGGATGTCAGGTTCTTTTGTGGCATTGCAGCATATGTTTGGCATGAAGCGCATTTCTTTATATAGTGTTCGATGTCTTCATTTATTTTTGGCCACCATACGTAACTATGAGCTAGAGCTTTAGCACGCACAATTCCTGGATGTCCTTCATGTAGTAATTTTAGTACTGCTTGTCTTCCCGCTGTTGGTATTAGCACTCTATCGCCCATTACAATACATCCCTTACATATTGATAACTGTTGTCTATTTGACCAAATCCCATTTGCTACGTAACTTGGTTTAGTTTCTGGCCATTCATTTCTAATCCATTTTATTAATTTTTTATATCCCTTGTCTTCTCTTGTCCATATTTCCACAGTTTTACTATTTAATTTGTTTGATTTCATCGCATCAATGTAATTAATTTCTAATTCTTCCTTTCCTGTTTCATCTATATCGGGCAATCTTGATAGAGCATTGGCATGAGCTATTTCCTTCCCTGGTTTATAAATCAGCATGTAGTCATATGCAGCCAGTATGTTCCACCATCTTAACATGCGTGGGCTTATATGTTCTGGAGCCTGTCGGTCATTCCCTAATATCACTAGGAGGGGTTTATGATCTGTGATGATTTGAAAAGGTCTACCGAAAACAAACTGATGATATTTTCTTAGTGCAAAAATAATTGCCAAAGCCTCTTTGTCTATCTGACTATAATTTCGTTCTGCCTTTGATAATGTCCTTGATGCGTATGCAATTGGTCGTTCGCCATTTTCCATTGGGTGTGCCAAAACCGCTCCCACACCTATTTCAGACGCGTCCGTCGTAATTCTTACTTCTAACGCATTATCAAAATGTGTCAACAGTGTATCTTCAGAAAGTAGTTCTTTTGTTTTTTCAAACGCTTCTTCATGTATTTGCATCCATTCCCATTTTTGTCCTTTTCTTAACAACTGATATAATGGATTTGCTATCATTGCTTTGCTTTTTAAAAAATTTTCAAAAAAATTAATAAGCCCTAAAAAGGCTTGCAATTGTTTGACATTCTTGGGTCTCTGCGCATTTTTTACCGCTCGCACTTTCTCTTTTATTGGTCTTTTCCCATTGTTAGAAATCACGTGTCCTAAAAATTCTAGTTCTTGCGTTTTCCATAAGCATTTTTCTTTGTTCAGTTTGATCCCCGCATCTTTTAATTTATTACATACTTTAGTCAATCATTTCTGTAACTCACTTTCTGTTGTGGCTGTGATCAGAATGGCGTCACTCCCTGTATTCCATGTAATAATGTGCTGAGTTTTGCCTGAAAAATATTAGGTGCTGTTGTCACTCCGAACGGTAGCCTATTGCATTGAAAAAGACCAAAAGGCATGGTTAGTGTTAACATTTGAGCTGTTCTATTTGTTACCTTAATTTTATGGTAGGCGGCGTTTAAATCTAACTTTGCAAAGAAAAAATTTTCATTTGCTAAACCGGCTAACAGCTCGCGAACGTTTGGAACTGGATACGCCCCTTTGGATAAAAATTTGTTTACCGTTACTCGGTAATCCCCACAAATTCTAACTTGTCCATTTGGCTTTGTCACTATTACAATTGGTGTGGCCCATTGAGCGTCTTCTACTAGTGTCAAAACTCCTTCGCTTACTAGTTTCTGAATTTTTTGTTTTACTTTTTCATGTTGTGCAAACGGAATCTTTCGGGGTTTGCACACAATTGGTCAGGTGTTTTTACTTAATTCTATGTCTACTGGGTCTGATTTGAAAACTCCTACTTGTTTTGAAAAAAGTTCCGGATACTACAGCGTATTCCTGTTCGAACGACATGTTTTTTATGATTGTTACCATAATTCCTAGTTGTTCGAACCATTCTCTTCCTATTATCGGGGCTATGCTTCCTTTTACTATATAATAGGTAGGTTTAATATTTCTTCTTTGTACCTAATTGGAATCTGTGTTTTTCCTTTTATTATTACTGTGTTTCCGCTGACGTCTTTGACTCTAATATTCGTTTTCTGTATTATGCATCTTTTATGACCTTTGGTAATATCGTTCCATTTTTCTTCTGATAAGAGTGATATTGCCGAACCACTGTTGATTTCCATTTCTATGTCTTTTCCATATATATTCAGGGTTATCATGTATTGTTTTTGGATTTGTGCGCACACATTTTTTTTTACTTCATATTCCGTATGTTGTTTATCTTGAGTTTTTGGATTTCTGCAGACTGATATTAGATGTCCTTTCCTTCCACAATTATAACAGGTATATGAACGCCATTTGCAGTTTTTCGATATGTGTCCTTGTTTTCCACAACAGAAACACTTTATTTGTTTTCCTCGGTCATTCCATTCTTTCGTATTTGTGCTCTGTTTTTTCCCTTCTGTTTTATGTATTTTCCATGACTGTTCATCATTTATCTTGCCTCTGAAACACATTGCTTGTTCAATTACGAGCTCGTACGCTATCCCTATCCGTATTGCTATGTCATAGGTCAAATCTGGTTCCATTAACAAATTTTGCCGTAGCCGGTCTTCATTCATTCCCCATAACAACTGATCCAGTAGGGCTTGTTCTGCGAACTCTCCGTATTGGCAATCTCTTACTAATTGTCTCAAAATTATATCGAAATCTCTTATGTTTTCACCTCTCTGTTGTCTTCTATTCCACAAGGTTAATCGAGCCATGAACTTCGATGGTTGTGGGCTAAAATAATTGGATAACTTGTTTATAATATTTTCGTATTCTGTTTCATCCGTTGTTGGCCCATTCATTAGTTTATGTATCACTTCAATTACTTTTCGTCCCACGAGGCATAAAAGAGCTGCTACTTTTTTATTATTCTCCGTAATGTTATTTAATTTAAAAAATTTTTCGAGTTGAGTGACGTATAACGGCCATTCACCCGCATTTCCGATGTCGAACTCCGAGATGCTTCCTTGTCCTAAAGACATTTTAACTTGTCCGTCCGTAGGTTCAACTTTTCATGGCGACTGCGCCAAGTTTTGCCGTGTATTAACAAAATCTTTACTCCGTGTTATTATTTATAATACCATAATGCTTTATTTAAACACAAACTTCTACAGTACACTCTACTTTTAAAACTAATTACCTACTAAAATATATACATGAAAAAGTCTTTTTATTTGCTGTGTGTTGAAAAGTTCACACCTTTCCGGATTTATCTGTTCATTGGTTCAATTATCTCATTATTTCAATTCGTCTGTTCTTCTGCATTTCTACCAATCAAATTGTACTCCTAATTTCTCTGTGGTCCGGCTTGTTATCAATTTCTCTAAACGTAATCCTTTGTCTTCTATAATCCGTTTTATATTTTTATATTCCGCCATTCCAAAAAACAAAATATATGTTGTAATTTCACTTCTGAAATATTTCTTTTTCTTTTATCAAACACTTCAGCTTCTATATAAATAACCTATTTATACTAATGAGTAAATAATAATAATAGATTTATACTTACATATAAAAATATCGCAATAAATATTCAAAAAATTTAAACTTTTAAAACGTATAATGTTATATATAACAGAAATAAATAATCTTTTAGATTTTTAAAATAAAAAACGAAGATTTTATAAACTGAAAATAATCTTTCAAATGATAATTTTTGTTTTGATTGTGATATCATTTTTTTAAATATAGAAACAGAAAACCATTAACACAGCACAAGACTTAAAATGGCACTAGTTGTACATGACATCACGAATAAAAAATAAAGTGGCTTAACAGGTCTCTCTGTGCATAATTGCTGAGAGATTATTGACTTCGTTTAAGGAGAAGCCACAATACATCACATCTGATTTCTTACCAGTTTACAAAACAACTCTAGTGGTAACGATTAAAATATGTATGAAAAATGTAAAATTAAATATTGTAGTTAATAAAAAAAGTAAAAAAAGTTTGTCTTGTATTAATTTTTTTCAAATATTTGGAATTTTTTATTAGTCATATTTTATTTACTTATTTTTTTAATGCGAATTTTAAAGTAATTTTTCTTTGTTGCTTTGCTTTTATGCGAATTCTGAAACTTACAGCACCTATCCCCCATTTTTCAAGGTAAATTAAATCTATTTTTGTGTGATTTTTTTTAATGTGGGTTTTCTGTGGAACCTATGTATATATATAAAATATTTCTTTATTTGTCTTCAGCTTTGTGTGCTCCTGCATGTTAGTGCATTTTATATTTTACACTTTAGAACAATTAGCCACAAAGTTTAAACTATTTGCTCATTTCAACTAAATGTAATATTGTTTATAAAGTGGTATATCATTGAGAATCCGGTTACAGTGGCGAGATTAAATGTGCATTATAGAAGAAAATCCATGAGCATGAACTGTGAATATGCAGAACATGCAGTGAATTGTAGTGTTGATTTTTGCTTTGATAATATTTTTATTTTATATATTATATTGATCCAGAATAGAAGGGGACTTAATGTATCTACACTACAGGGCGCCACTAAACATTTGAACCTAGAAAATTTATATAATAGGCAGATACGTAAGTTAAAAAAAAATAATAAAAAAATTTTTTTATTGGTTGATTCCGGTCGTTAGCCCATTGTCACTAGCTCAGTGGAACAGCAGAGATTTATATTTTATAATAAATTCTTATCTAAGAATATTTTTTAAAAAAAGAATAAAATAAGCCACTGCCAGTAATTAACACACAAACATTTATTTACGCACATATATATAAAATTTAACATTATTATTTTAGTATGTTTACTTTAGCATTTTAAAATTTAACTTACATTTTTAACTTTTATTTTAGATTTTAATTTACATTTTTATTTTTTATAAGTTCGCACAGATGGATTTATAAAAGTTTGTTTTATAAATGTTGAGTATAGATCGGTTACATAGATTACATGGTCAAAAACATTTCAAAATAAACATAAACGATCAAAATATAAAGTCATTGATGGAAATGCAGAGGGAAATTTATAAGAAACCCAATGGCATTCATCATAAGATTCCGCATAGACACCAATAACTTAAAAGACATCCTAAATAAATACATCTTAGATACTCACCATAAGGTATCAGTATTTACTGAATGTCTATATATTTTGATCAAATATGAAAACCAAAAACACAATTAACCAATAATGAATCCATGCAAGCATGTGTACCCAACTTAGATTTAATGCATTTTTATTTAGAGTGTCAGGTATGAATAGACTACATAGATTGCATTTGAAAAGAAATATTTTATCCCTTATTTAACCTTAGGCCAAAAGTTCGCAGTTAAACCAACGTCAATCCATCTGATATATCGATGTGTTCAATGTAATACGAATACGACAGCACAATTAGGTTAAGAGAAGAAATTGCCTCTCATCAGATAGGAATACTACATCTATCTGATGATAAGAGCAATAAAAAAAACTCCATAGGAAGGAACTGCGGTCTCCATCTTATAATTCCTTCCATAGGCAGAACAGAAGTGTGTGGCATATAAAGTGATTCTGCCTGTAGTGAATCTCATACTACATCTACTAATTACACCAATATATCCAATCCATTGACCTAATTCAACTATGGAATGAATAACCTAAGATTACCTCCCTTAATATAACTTTACAAATCTATACAGCCATTCACGCCCGACTTAAGTTTAACATTTATATAATCTAGTTTAACGAAAACAGAAATCATAATAAAAACTTAAACAACAAAAAAGAAATGGAAATGATTTTACAAAAGAAATACATTAAATAAAATTACTTATTAATAAATTAAGTTCATCAGATAGGACTCTATTGCAATTATTTTAAATACGGAACAAGTTTTAGAATTAAAGTTCTTATTGTTTAGTATACTGGAGTTTTAGAAATATATTTAAAGCTTAGAGTTCAAAAAGTTCTTATGATTTTAAAACGTTCCTTTTTATCCATTGCTTGCCATTTGAACATGAATTCCCATGCCATCCTAAAGAGCTTGGTATTCTGTTGGCCATTTTATTTATTCATCCGGAGGTCTTTTACTTTAGCTGGTCCTCAATGTAGAAAATGATAGGTCATTTCTCTTTCTTTCTTAGCAGAACTGAAGGGATTGAAGAGTGCATCTTTTCAATCCCTTCTCCTTCAACTCCGCACTAACACATATTACCACTACTGTCATACATCTCTCTCCTGCTCTTTTTTCCTTCACTTTTTATAGTAGACTTTCAGATTCAGTAGACATTATGTCACGACGATGGTGATGGTATTTTCGCTGAGGTCCGATTCCATGAGTGAATTTCTTTTATTGGCCATTCTGATCCCATTGTTTTTCTCTCCTATCTGACCCTTGCTTATACATTTTAAATGCCCAAGGGCTAGTTTACATTTAACTAATTACAACAATCATTTCCATTTTATGATTAATTAATGTGTTTTCCAAACTTAAAGATATATTTTTATCTCTAAATCTTTTTAAGTTTTTGCTTTTAAAATACTTTTTCTATTTTTAATAAAGTTTTATTTTAATAATTTTTTTTATTTCTCATCTGTGCGACTTTAAATATATATGAGTTTAGTATAGAATTTTAATTTTCAATTTTTAATTCTTAAAAAAGAAGTTTTATTTGTGAACTTTTATTTTTTTCATGTTTAATAATAAAAAAAAAATAATGTAATGTCGTATGTGCCCATTACAATATAGAAAGTGATTTGAGGAAAAGAAAGATAAAAGAATCATATTTTATAAATATGACAGACAATATATTGAATAAACAATGTGATTGTGTGAATATACATAATTTATGGAAATATAAGGGATTTGAACTCAGACTTTCAAGCACCCTTCAACTATCCATACTATCTCATACCACTGATACACATGACCACATACATGTAGAAAAGGTAAACCAGCACTCATTAATTTGATCCAGATTATCATCAACTACATATATATATATAATCAGTGCTCAGTTTATTTTAAGATAGCAAATCCTCATACTTTAATGGGCAGGCTTCAATCCACTCCAACTCTTCAGCCATCCATACCATTGAAAATCTGATGATGGAAAGCCCAAATCCCATGCTGATGCTAATATTATTGTCATGACAATGTTGACCTCAAGTCACTCTGACCCCTCATGTACAGGACCATATCCATTTAAATACATAGAAGAGGGATTAGCATGGGATTTGGGCTTTCCATCATCAGATTTTCAATGGTAGGGATGGCTGAAGAGTTGGAGAAGTCTGTCCATTAAAGTATGAGGATTTGCTATCTTAATATAAACTCAGCACTGGTTATATATATCATCATCCTCATCAACCATTATCAATCCACTGCAGGATGAAGGTCTCTCCAAGTTTAATCCACCTCTGATTTTTAGCTTCTCTTCTCCACATCACCCCTGCACACTTTCTTATTTCATCCATCTATCTCACATGTGGTCTCTTTCTGGGTCTTTTACAATCTCTTGGAATCCAGTTTAAAATTTCAATTGTCCATCTATTATCATCTCTTCTAGCAATATGTCCAGCCCAACTCCACTTCAATCTTTTAATTTTTTCAATGAGGTCAATAACAGCTGTTTGTTCTTTTACCCATACATTGAGTTTTCGATCTCTTCTTGTTACTCCCAACATGCATCTCTCCATATTTCTTTGAGTGGTCTGTAGTCTCTGTATTGCTCTTCTATTAAGTGTCCAAGTCTCAGATCTATAAGTAAGAACTGGTAAAACACATTTGTTATAAAACGTCTTTTTCAAACACATAGGCATATTTCCTTTTAATACCAAGTTATTTCTACAAAAGCATTCCAACCAAGTTTAATTCTATGATTAATTTCATATATATATATGAGATAATAATCTGAACCAACTGATGAGTGCTGGTTTAGCATGAAATACGCATATTGGTGACTATTTATCTTTTCTACATGTATCTAGTCATGTGTATCAATGATATGAGATAGTATGGATAGTTGAAGGGTGCTTGAAAGTCAGTTTAAATTCCATTTATTTACAACTAGGCTCCAGAAATGTGAAGAGTGCCTGTGTTTCAAATATTTATAATTTATGAAAAGGTGGCCATTAACATGAGAATTGTAATGATATATAAGATTTGAATATTGACACTGGATTCTACTCAAGATGGCATAAACTGCTGTAGTTATTTATTTTATATAGCCATATTGAAATTTTTATTGTTGTTTCTTAAGTATTTTTAATTATATATATAATATAAATAAAATATCCGTTAATTAAAACAAAATTGTAATCCTAATAAAACTTTAACGGTAATAAACTATTATAATCAGTCTTTAAATCTGCAGAAGTACTTTCGGTTAATTTCTTAAACCTGCAAATTTAAAGACTGTTTATAATAGTTTATTACCGTTAAATTTATTATTTTATTGGGATTAATTATATACATATAACTGAATATGAGTTATAGTTCAAAAAGAAAAAAAATAGCTTTCCAGAACCTAGGAATATAAAACTAAATTTCCACTGACAACTCTTTTTTATGTTGGTGGACGAGAGGTCAGCACATCTGCCTTACAAGCAGTTGTCCCGGGTTAGCGGGTTCGCTTCTTGGCCGATGCTATGACACATGAAAAAGAAAAAAAACTCTTTTAATTTATAATTATCTCTGCATGAAAGCTCTAAACAAAATACCTTTGTTTTTTTTACACCATCCTCTCCAATAATGAATAATGTGGGCCCATTATTCTTAATCTTTCAAAAAAAAAAAACTTTTTTTTCTTTTCTTTTCTGTTTTTTCCCCTGTAATTAATCTTGAATAATAGGTTACTGAGTTGTTGTTCCTTTTCTGTTTTTTCCTCTTTAATTAATATTGAATAATAGGTTACTGAGTTGTTGTTTTTTATCTTTTTATTTTATTTATAATTCTACAATAGAATTGTAGATTATTTTTTTATTTTCCAAAATTTAATTAAGTTGTCAGCGCAGCTGCCTTGCAAGCAAATGTTGGTTGCAGACGGTTGTGGGTTCGCCTCCCGGCTGATGCTATGACATATGGGGGGGGGGGAATCTAATTAAGTTTTTTATTTTTTAAAAAATATAATTATATGGCTTAAATTTTTTTTAATCTATTTTTTTTATGTTTAAAACATTATATTAAATTTATTTCTTTACAAGTAGTTTAAGACATTTTGTTTGATTTCTTTATTTCTTTAATCCGAGTAATACATTCTGATATATATATAACATATATGCACATTATAAAAGAATGCATTTTAATCAAAGCATTTATCCCTTTATTTAATTATATATACATGTGTATTTTATAATAATTTTTAATACATCACTAAAGGGTTATTATTTTGTTGATGTGCTGATAAATGTCCATCTTTCAGACTCTGTTCACAGCATTATGATATATTAGATAAACTAAATTTACGAATATCATATGTTCTAACCAACACTTATTTATTTACAAATCAAACATTTTTATAGTCAAGCGTTGGTGGCCTAGCGGTTAGCATAGCTGCCTTCAAAGCAGCTGGCCCGGTTTCGCTTCCACAACGCTTTGACATATAAAAAAAACATTTTTATTGTTTTAAATTCTTACATTCATTTTAAACACAGACATAGATTCTAAGGTACTCACGTATTAGACCTCCTGCCTGTGTTTGCAATGGCAAAATGCAATAGTTGCGACTGTTTAAAGTGGCACTCTCCACCACAACCTACCCCCTCCACTGGAGAAAGGTATGACATTCTGCCATCAGAAACATAAACGTCAAATACATAACTTAAGTTTAGAAACTTTCGTATTAGTTTATTTTCTTCAACTAATTATCTCACACTACTCCTTAAATTATTTTGTCACTATGTTTATTACAAATATCTGGCTTTAAATATTGAATGGCTTAGTTTAATACATGATATGTGTTATAACTGAAATGCATATTAGGTGTGATGTGTTTATGTATAAATCACGTCATATCTCATTGATATTTTGACAACATTCTATTGGCTAATTTTAAGAAGTTGCTAAGAGTGATGTGATTGACATACGTTAACCATTTGACTAAGTACACTTATGGTTAATATATGTATTGAGATAAAATGGTCTCACAGCACACAGCACAGCATACTATGTGTACTACATATATTTTTAAAGAAAAAAATGAAACCAGCCAAAATTTACATATTTATTTAAAATAAAATCTAAAATAGTTTAGATATTGATTAAAGAGGTATATTTGATATTTTTAAAACTATAAAAAAGGCTTATTTTTATTAAACTTATTTCTGATTTTTTTTAGAAAAAGTAAAACTCTTTATAGAACAAAGAAAGAAATATAACAAAGTTAGGGTGACCAGATATCCCAATTTTTTGGGAATTGTCCCTATTTTTGATTTGATGTCCCAATGTTCCTGAAATGTCTTGTCAGGACTGTTGTATGTCCTGATATTCAAATACTCATAATTATTATTTGTCTTACATAAATAATTCATTGGAAAAATGATAGTTTCTTGGTCTTCTCTGTCCATTTTCAATCTCTACAAAACTTCAGACAAATTCTAACACCAAAACAAAGCTTGCTATTACATTATATGGTCGGGTTCTCAAGCGAGACGTATTCTTGCATTCAGCCTCACCTTGGAGCATGTGCAGTAGGATTTTTATAGAAAATTTGAACTGTGCTTACACCTGCTTTGATTGACAGTTTAGTTTTATTAGTTCTTTGTTGATATTAATTTTCTATAGTGATAAAATTAATAGAAATATAATCTTAAACAATAGGTGACATGCCAAAGAGGAAGGGTACTTACAATGATGAATATACACAGGAATGGAGTTTTATTAAAAAAAAAGGATGCAATGCCATAAAAGTGATTGGTTGTTATGTCCCAATTTCTGATCAAACCAGTCTTGTCATCCTAAACAAAGTTGTTTTTTCTTTATACTGTGTATTAAACCAGCAAGCGTCACATGATCACATTGCCAATACTAGCACATAATTGTTTATAAACAAAGCAAAGCAAAACTCCATATAGTAGTGCCACCTGTGCTAAACAGAGTAATCAATGGATGCCAGAAGGCTTGTGCATAAAATCCCTATCTAATGCCTACTCATCCAATATCCCCAGACTAGTTTCTGGCTTGTGGCCTTTGTCAGATAAAAGGTGGCTGCTAGAGGGTTGCATTAGATCCTAAAAATCCTAAGATCTAGATGCAGTGCTCTCAGATCCAAAGCTCCTCACTGACGAAGTCCACAAGCCAGAAACTAGTCTGGGGATATTGGATGAGTAGGCATTAGATAGGGATTTTATGCACAAGCCAAGCCTTCTGGCATCCATTGTTTATTCTGTTTAGCACAGGTGGCACTACTATATGGAGTTTTGCTTTGCTTTTTTAATGTGTATTAATTATAAACAATTCTATAATCCATTTTTATTTACAGGATTATGAACTGTTTAAAATATTTTTGCATTGATAAATGTAAATTGAAAAATATGACAATTATAGTTTAATTATTATCTTATTTTATTAATAAAGATAAAAATAATTAACTGTAATTGCCTTGTTTTAAAATTCCACTGTATTCTATTCCTTTTTGCTTTTAGTTGTTTGTTTTTTTAATTAAGTAATTAATTTATCTTTTTTAGATTAATCTATTATCTTATCAACCAGGAATTTTCCAAAATTTAATTAAATTTCTGCCAATAAGATAGTTTATAAAAGATCACATGTCATTAATTATTTTATTTTTCTATTTCTAATTTGGATATTACATTTTGTTTCCATTTACTTCAATTACCATTATTTCAATTTACATTATGTTTTGATATTATACCCTATTTCTTTTTCTTTCTACAACATTAATTTTTTCTTAGAATTCCATTAGGATTCTGAATCTAAATTTAAAACAAATCAGATTTTTTTCCTCATCCTTGCAATTCAATTAATAAAACTCTACTAATTTTCTTTCCTTGTTCTTATCTTATCAATGTACTTGCTACTTTAGTTTATATTACTGTATTTTTAGGTATCAATATGACTTATGCTTTATTTCTTAAATTCTTCTCTTTCATTTAGCAAACTATAAACAAGTACATTTAACACACACATATATATATATATATATATATGTCTTACAATATATATATATATGAGAGTGTTATATCACACTTCTTTTGGTTTGAGAGGTAAAAAGGCATCAATTAGATATTGACCAATTTTAGCTCTAATGGTGGAACTTATATTTCTTCTCTTTTTTTCTATATCCGTCTCAGTATATTGATCAAACATAATAAAATCACAGAGGGTGACCATTTTTAGACTCTACCTTATTTGCTACAGTAGTTTTATGCTGATCAAACCTAATTTAATTTCTTTTGTTAAGACTCCAGGGACAAATTTCATAAAATATGGATGTGGAATGTGGAGTTTGGATATTCAGAAAATGGCAGGACAATTCTGTTGCCCATTTGACATCCTAAATTTCATTGATATTAATAAGCTGGGAATTTCTCTTTAAGACTCCAGGGACAAATTTCATAAAATATGGATGTGGAATGTGGAGTTTGGATATTCAGAAAATGGCAGGACAATTCTACTGCCCATTTGACATCCTAAATTTCATTGATATTAATAAGCTGGAAATTTCTCTTCCAGTGCATTTGATGGGCCCAAGACTTTCTCTACTGGATCCCCATTCCCAAAAATAACTGGATGCCCCTTGATTATTGACAGGTCTATTTTCCAAATAAAAT
This sequence comes from Epiperipatus broadwayi, assembly GCA_028023455.1. NCBI lineage: Eukaryota > Metazoa > Onychophora > Udeonychophora > Euonychophora > Peripatidae > Epiperipatus > Epiperipatus broadwayi. Next base: position 1,040,837 of record JAQFVV010006505.1, read on the forward strand.
GTGACCACAAATCTCTCAACATCTTTCCATGCACACATGACTCTCAAATAACTCTATTTTTACACAACCATCATTCATATATTGTTAATTATTTATTTATTTGTTTGGTCACACTATTCTGCCTTATTGGCAATTATAAGCTGGGTTAGTTTCTTATCTTTCTATCTTACTATTATTCCTTTTTAGTTTTATCACTTTTCTTTTATGGTTATTATTATTCATTTAATATTATATATTCTTTTAGACTTGGTTGCATTTTTTTGCAGATGGGAAAATGGGATGCCTTCCTGGATACCTTTTGAGAAAATTGTTTGTAATGTTGAATCAGCTCTCGAAAAAATAGATTCTTCATCGGCTGATTTGGCTAAAGCCGAGATTTGCAATATTTTAAAAAAAGCTGAGCTTCCTAAAAATAATATTTCAAAGAAAGAAAGACAAGCATTAAATAATATAAAATTGGACAAATCAATTGTTGTACTTCCACCTGATGCTACTGTTGTTATGGATCGTGAAAGTTACCATAATAAAATCTTAGATTTGCTTAATGATAAAACTTATAAATCATCAGAAAGAGATCATACTACATATTTGGAAAAAACAACAAAAGCCATTATTAATAAATTGCCTTTTGAAACAGAGATAAAAAATAAAATAATCCCTGCGAAAAATCATATGTTCATCCAAAATTTTATGGACTCCCAAAAGTTCACAAACCAGATACTCCCCTTCGTCCAATAGTAAGCACAATAGGATCTCCAACTCATATTTTAGCTAGATATTTCTCTGATTTCATTAAACCTACATTCCCATCTATTAAATCATATATTAAAAACTCTTTTCACTAATGACATTCTGGTCAGTTTTGATGTTGTGTCTTTGTTTACAAACATTCCAATTGATGAAGCTTTAAATGTAATCTCGCAACGCTGCAATTTACCAAACCATGTTATTGCTTTGATTAAACATTGTCTCTTAAATACATATTTTGTATACAATGGACAGCATTACAGACAAGTTTTTGATACTCCTATGGGCTCACCTATCTCAGGAGTAATAGCTGATTTATTCATAGAAATATAGAAACTAGTGCTTTAGAATCATCATCTTTAAAACCTCTCATTTGGCTCAGATACATAGATGACACTTTTGTCATATGGCAACATGGAAAAAATGAATTAGATAATTTTTTCTTACATTTTAATAATATGCATCCTCATATTAAATTTACAATGGAGCCAGAGTCTGATGGAAAACTCCCTTTTCTTGATGTTCTAGTCACCAGAACACCAAATAGTTTATCTTTTTCAATTTACGGAAAGAATACACACACTGACAGATATTTACATTTCCAACTCAGTTTCTGTAGCAAAAACTCTTTTAAATAGAGCAATTAACCTTTCAGATAAATCACATATGAAAAAAGAAATAAATCATATTGTTTTATTAGCAAATAGTTATAATTATAAATTTATTAAACAAGCCTTATTTCAAGCCCAAAATGGACAAAATAGGAAACAAAAAGATGATACTTCAGCTATTAGGATTTGTGTTCCATATGTAAAAGGAACTACAGACAGTATTGGGCATATATTAAAATGCTATAATATAAATACAGCATTTTCTACTCATCAAAAGATCAGCAATATAATAATCAAGCCTAAGGATTCAATCCCTCTTGAATCTCATGGTGTTTATCAAATCTCATGTGAAAATTGTAAAACTTCTTACATAGGTATGAGTAATCATCACATCAGTGTTAGGAAAGATAAGCATACGAATGCAGTTAAACAACACTCATCATCATCAGCACTCTCACTCCATACTATAGATTCAGGTCATAAAATTGATTTTTCTAGTACCAGGATCATATGCAGATGTGATAATCTCTACCAGTGCAAAATCAGAGAATCCATTGAGATACTTAAAAGGCCAGATTGTATCAATAAGCGAGATGATACATGCAAACTTCCTACTACTTGGAAAGATTTCTAAAAAAAAACATTCTTAACATTTTTGCTATTGGTGGAACTTTAACGTTTTTTTTTTCAAATCAGTGATTGTAGCGCCTCTACAACCATCTTTCTACCTTTTATCACCCAATAGATGATTTGTGTGATCAAGTCAAAACGTCGGTATATAAATATTTAAATTTTTAACACAGATGAACCCGCAAAATATGTCTTTTATATATGCAACCCATGAAAATCTTCATATCAACATATATATATTATGCCAGTGTTTAAATACCAGAAGTAGCAAGTTAGGCTTTGATCCAAGAATTGTATGCTCACATATCCATAAATCTATCACTGTGACATTCCTCAAACAATTTGTTATTATCATCATTATTTTTAATCATTATCAATCGACTGCCAGATGCGGGTCTCTCCAAGTTCAATTCATCTTCTCCAATAAATAGACTCTCTTTTCTATATTGCCTCAGCAAACTTTCTTATTTCATCTATCCATCTCTCATGTAGTCTCTTTCTATGTCTTCTACAATCTCTTGGAATTCAGTTTAAGATTTCAACTGTCCATCTATGATCATTTCTTTTAACAATATGTCCATCCCAAATCCAGTCTCTTAATTATGTCAGTAACACCTTTTGTTATCTCACTCACTCATTTTATTTTTGATTTTTTACTCCTAACATGCATCTCTCTATACTTCATTATATGGTCTGAAGTCTCAGTACTGCTTTTCTGTTACATGTCCAAGTCCCAGATCTGTAATTATGAACTGGCAAAATACATTTATTTAAAACCTTCCTTTTCAAGCACATCTGCATATTTTCTTTTAATATCAAATTATTTCTATCAAAAGCAATAATAGTAATACTTATGGTTTGGTTCAGGGTCAATGTAACTGAAATCTGGAGTTCAAGGTCCAAGAACAGTAGCCCTGGTGTTACTCCTTATGAACTTCAAAACAATGAAGCCATTCAATTTTTGTATATTTAAAACAGGCAAAACTCACTGTATGTATTGCCACACACAGCAAGCTAGATTAATCAATGGATGCCAGAAAGCTTGTGCATAAAATCCCCATCTAGTGCCCACTCATCCAATATCCCCAGACTAGTTTCTGGCTCTGGCCTTCATCAATGAGGAGCCTTGGATCTGAGAGCACTGCACCTAGATCTTAAATGCAACCATCCAGCAACCATCTTTTATCTCCATTTAACTACAAAACTATGAGACTTAAACTGAAAACACCTTAATGTTTTCAATCCAAGCCCATTAGCTTATATAGTCATATAGGTCTGAACTCACTTCAGTACCCATACATTTTGGCATCTTTGGTTCTTTAATAACGATATCCACCACTATCCTATTAGGCAGGATTGGTTTTAAGCCAATAAACATCACATGACCACCACTTCTTAGCTTGTGTATAACTGTTATTAAAACAGGCAAAACTCACTATATATATTTCCACACACAGCAAGCTAAAAACTAGTCTGGGGATATTGGATGAGTAGGCACTAGATGGGGATTTTATGCACAAGCCTTCTGGCATCCATTGATTACTCTAGCTTGCTGTGTGTGGCAATATGTATAATGAGTTTTGCCTGTTTTAACAACAGTTATACACAAGCATAAGAAGTGGTGGTCATGTGATGTTTATTATATTTTTAATTATAATATTTACTTATTTATTGGTCATTTGCATTCTAATTATAAATGAATGATTTATTTGTATATAATGTAAATTATCTGATCACAGACAGATTATGTTTAATGGATCACATGTGCATAAATCAAGTAAAACTTTTGTAATACATTTCTACCAATTGGCATTTCCTTAATATAAGTAGTTTGGCTACTCAATTTTAGAGCAATGTTGTAAACTTTAATGAACCCCATTTCAAATCATTTATCCACACATGTTTTCCTGAAGGTTTGTGAAGATGGCGTTTTAGTTGTATTTATATATTGGACTATTTCCATCATCTAATATGAGTATTGAATGCCTCTAGAAATTTTTTATTTTATTTAAATATTCCAAATACATTCAATAATTAACAATAGTACACAGGTTAATATATGCACAACATTCCAGGAGGTATTCTCCCCTCTTCTTCAAATGTTGCTGGCTTGACCAGTGACAGTACTAGCATGGGAAATCGAACCTGGACCCTTAGATTCTTTAGCATTGAATTTTTAAGGTAATGCTCTAGTCAACTGAGTCATCCTTCCAAAGGTAACAGTGAGTAAAAATTTCATATTCTTATCTATGAAATTCCTCCTGATTTCTTAATTTTTTTTCTAAGAGCAAAGTTGATTAGTGGTTTCCATACATTATGTATAGTCATACTAGGTTGACTTATGGAGCTGTTTTCCAGTCATGTGAGCAGCTTCTTTAAATTTTCTTCTTTGTACCTTTTTTTCTCTATTCAAAATATTTGTATTTTCCCAAGGTCTGCTACCTTAGAGACATCTGTTTCATCTCTTCTAATCATCAGTTTGTGTTCTTTTCAGTAGGATGATTGGTCTCACCAATATACATTCTTTCACATTTTCATGGTATTTCACAGATGCAGCTTTTTGTTTTTGGCATTTCAAGTTTAGGCTTTGTACATGTTAGAATTCCTCATAGTATGGAATGGCTCTGGAAAGCTATTCTGATATTATACTCAGTTGGTTAGAGCATTACCTTAGAGATGCAATACTAATGAATCTAAGGGTCCAGGTTCAATTTTCATGCTAGTGTTGTCTCTCGTCAGGTCAGCACCACTGGAAGAAGAGGGGAGAATAATATATCTTGAAAAGTTGTACATATTTTAACCTGTGTGTTATTACTGACAGTTGAATGTATTTGGAATATTTAAATGAAGTTAATTTTTTTAAGACATTCAATACTCATATTAGATTATGCAAATAGTCCAATATATTAATACAACATTTATTCACATATGTTTTATTTATGAAAAAAATATGTCAACAAAAGTTTTATTTATATATAAGAAAACACTTTTCATATTTCATTGTTTTAATCAGTGAAGTATATTTTTATTTTTCTCCTTTTACTTTCTTTGCATTTCTTCATATATTCATATATATTTACTTACAATAACCCCTTCATATACACTTTAATGCAAACACTTGTTTTAATGATTTCTTTATTTTCCTGACAGTTTCGACTGTCCTGCAGTCTTCATCAGAGGAATCTTAAATTCCTCTACCTTTTAAAATAACAGTGCATTACTTATTTCAATGTGACCATATCATAACCATATTCCAGCACATAAACATGACTATTCTCTCACTATGCATGGATTTCATGAACAGCATTTGTTATCACATAATCTAGAGGTATGGAAATATGTGATTCTCCATGTTCATGTTCCCCCATGAAAACAGTCTTAATGTTTATAAAAATAAAAAATAAAATTATTTTTGTAACAGAAAAATTTGGTACGTTCATAATCAATTAGATTTAGTTGGTAAAAATTAATCTGATAAGAAATCAAAATGATTTATTTGTAAATAAATGCATTCCTTTGTAGTTTAGTACAGGGTTTGGGACTGAAAACTAAGACTATTAAAATGATTGCTGCTTATATGAAAATTTTATTACTATCTGCTTTCAAAATATGCCTCTAGATAAATAAATAAACTCATTATATATATTTAATATTGCATCTAATACTGAAGTGTAGTAAATTGTAAAAAAAATGCAAACATCATTTATTAATATATAGTGAATGGAATTAAAACTGACTGATTAAAACTTTCACAGTCTCATTTCTAAATGCTTCAGATTGGCCTATATACATACAATTAGGTAAGAAAAATAAGGTGGATTTATTCTTATCTTTCCAAATACTCTATGTTGTGTTTAGAAAGGGAGTGTGTTCATCAGCTTTATGAATTCATAAAGCACATGTGTCGGGGTCACTCTTTTAAGACTATAATTGGTGCTAGATAAATAAATAATTAGTTATATATATATATTTAATATTACATCTAATACTGACATGCAGTAAATTGTAAAGCATTTTGCAAACATCATTTATTAATATAAAGCAAATAGTTATTAAAAGTGATTGATTAACCTTCAGGCTCTCATTTCTAAATGCTTAATATTTAAGCCAATAAACATTGCATGATCAGATATTTCTTATGCTTGCACTTCTTCATCATCATCATCAACCATTACCAATCCACTGCAGGATGAAGGTCTCTCCAAGTTCAATCTGTCTTCTCCTATCTTTAGCTATTCTTCTCCACATCACCACTGCACACTTTCTCATCTCATCCATCCATCTCACATGTGGTCTCATTCTGGGTCTTTTACAATCTCTTGGAATCCAGTTTAAGACTTCAATTGTCCATCTATTATCATCTCTTCTAGAAATATGTCCAGCCCAATTCCACTTCAATCTTTTAATTTTTTTAATGAGGTCAGTAACAACTGTTTGTTCTCTTATCCATACATTGCATTTTCGAACTCTTCTTGCACTTAACTGTTATTAAAATAGTCAAAACTCTCTATACGTATTGCCACTCAGTGCAATCCCGAGTAATCAATGGATGCCAGAAGGCTTGTGCATAAAATACACATCTAGTGCCTAGTCATCCAATATCCCCACTAGTTTCTGACTCGTAGCCTTCATCAGTGAGGAGTCTCGGATCTGAGACCACTGCAGCTGGATCTTAGAATCTAATGCAATCTGGCATCCATTGATTACTCTGGCTTGCACTGAGTGGCAATACGTATAGGGAGTTTTTGACTGCTTAATATTTACCGCTATATATATATACAAATTTAGATTAAAAAGATAGGGTGGATTCATCTTATCTTTTTAAAGACTTTTATCTTGTATTTAGAAAGTGAGAATATTCCTCGAGCATTATAAATTCATGCAGCGCATGTGTCAGAGGAGAGGCGGGTGAATCCCTAATGACTGTTACAAACAAAAAAGAAGCAAAACAGATTCCAACTTAAAACTTTAAGGCAATTCATTTTTACAAAAAATAAAATACAGAGAATAAAGTCTACTAACTATTCTGTGGCAAATATTGTATTTTTATTTCCCCTAATCTTCTCAAAAATTAAATAAATTTAACAATGGAAAAAATTCTAGCTAAATGTTTATTTAAATTTCTTCTTTAAAAATACAACTAACAGTAGCCAAAAGCAGAAAAAAAAATTAATCCAAACATAAAATGTTCTATTTAAAACAAAATAATTACAAATAGTCATAATAATTTAATCATGTATGTGTGGAATAAATTGTTCACACACACATACATTAAATAGTTTAATCTTAAACAGTTTTTTAGTTTTTATGTTCTGTAAAACTATTTATATATATATATTCATTTTCTTTATTCTGAAATGAGTTTTAAAAAATCAATAATTGTCTTATTACTTTAAAAAAAAAAGGAAACAGATTTAAGAATTAAAAGAATGATAATATGCAAAAGGTTCATTGTTAATTAATAATTTTTATTAATCAGTCATTAGACTAGAGATTATCCAATAATGAAACATATTTCTGTAGTGTAATTTTTGCTACACCACTCTCACACAAGATTGGGACTGGTTTCTATCCCTGTTTAACACCTCGTGAAGAATTGTTATCATAAACTTATGACGGAAGACAAGTGAAGAAGATCTACGATTCCACAAGATGCAAATTTCATACTAAACCAGCACTCATCAGTTGGGCCAGACCACAATCTCTTATACATATCTTTATCATTGCTCAGATGAAAGGGAAAACCCATGAAAGTATAAAGCATTCCTTTAAAGTGTTCTTTAAGAAAGGTTCCAGTGTACATCTGCCATGCTTGTATTTTTTGACATATTATCACTTGTTGTTCAAATATAAATGAGGAAGAAAACAAAATTATTATTAGTCTTTTTAGTACAACCAATAGTATAGTTAGGGAAGATAGGAGAATCATTTGCAAAGATGGCTATTACCACAGAAACTTCTATAATAATTGTCATCAAAAAAGTATCTGAAAGAATGTCACATCACAAATGTCCATAAGTTATATTCAATGACTACATTGATTAAAATATAATGAATCTATCACATGGAACTTACATTGGCTTAGACTTTGTCCAGAACAAATGAGAAATGGAGAGTGGATCAACAAGTCAGTAACTGAAATAAATAAATATCAGCAGTTAATTTTCATGTTATCTGAGAAACATGCATGACAAAATTTGATTGATATCTGTATGGGGGGGGGATATAATCTAACACTCTTGGATGTGCTAATATAGTCGGAATTTTTATAGGAAGTAGTAATAAAGATTTTTACTAGATAATAGAGATATATATGAGAGATAGTGACTTGGGCCAACTGATGAGTGCTGGTTTAGCACGAAATGCATCTTGGGAGTCATTTGTCTTTTATTATATCTTTATTTATATGAATTTGAAAAGAATTGGGGGAAGTGTGGAGGTGTTTATTATATCTATAAAGATATTACATACGGGACAGAGAAAGGTGAATACTCCGTGTGTGTAAATTTAAAAAATCAGATATATTAATATTTAACTGAGGTTTAAAGTTTATATCTGTGCTAGAGATAATCTCTAGTTTCGAAAATGATTAGTAATAATCATTAGTGTATTTATCTGAAATGGATGGCGTCAAAGTTGTGAGTGGAGGGAGTTTGACAATGGTAAATGAAAATGTAACAATTAGATAAAACAACAACAAAATTTTTAGAAAGGATATAAAACAGTCAATTCAATAGTTAGTAAGAAAATTAAAAGTAAATCCAACAATTCAAAAATATGCTCTTATCGTGTAGCAAAGATAATGAAACAAAACAGTCTAACAGAGGTACTTAATTAAGAATTAATAATATACCTCATAAAGTCATCGCCATCAGGAAAAAATCAAAATGCTAATAAAAGATAATGATTCGACATTTTGACAATTATTAAAAATTCCTGTTTTAAAATAACCATATTAGTTAATAACATTTCTTTCATTAACATATATATTGCTTCTAATATATTACATAAAATCATCTTCATTAGAATAGATCAAAATGTTAAAACTGGAAGTGATAATAAAAGATGAAAATTAATTATGTAAATATGAGTTTGTAAAAGCCACATTTTTAGAGTTTGATTTTGAATATTATATAATGATTTGAATACATGATTCTACTAGAAAAAATGCCAAAAATTTACTATAAAGAATACTTGATATGATATTAGTAAATGTAAAATGATTGACAGCAGTACAATAATGTCAAATGTTTTAGAGACATATATGTGGATCAGTACTAACTAATTATAGGTATAGAACAAATATTCAAAAAATTAAAGAAGACATCTTTTTCTGTGAAATAAAACAGTTGGCCCAGGTTAGTGGGTTCGCTTCCTGGCTGACGCTATGACACGTGATAAAAAAAATCTAACCAAGATAGCAGAAATAAAAATAAAATAAAAATACTACCCACTGCTAAAAAAGAAAACAATAACTATAACAACTAGATTCAAAATTTGAACATTTCAATAAGGAAACTATTATTGTGGCTATACCAAAAAAAAAAAAAAATTTAAAAAGAATTGTATCATATGACACCCCGCCCCCCATTGCAACTAATACTAGAAAAGTGAATGTTGATAAAAACTGTTCAAAAATATTAGAAAACAAATGCAATAGTATAGACAATACAATCAGAAAGGATAAGCTTGACGTGCAATGTAGAGAAATAAACAGTGTCTTAATAAATGCAAATTCAGAGAAATATATAAAAAATACCACATGATCACCATTTCTTATGCTTGCTTATAACTGTTATTAAAACAGGCAAAACTCTCTATATGTATTGCTACTCAGTGCAAGCCAGAGTAATCAATGGATGCCTACTGTATGAAGAGTTTAGCCTCTATGTAAAAATCAAAGTAACCCTTTTCCGCCTTTTTCGAGGCTCCTGCGTGCTTCTTTTTAAAAATTTTTTAGGTAGTGTATAAGTGTTTTAAATTTGAGGGGTCTCTTATTATTTATAAAAAAAAAAAAAAAAAAAATTTAAATAAAAAAAAAAAGAATTTTGTTTTCTTTCGAAAAAGAATTGTTGAGAAAAAGAAAAAAAAACAGAAAAAAAAAAAAAAAAAAATTTAATTTTTATTATTAAAAAAAAAATAAAAAAAAAAAAAAAAAAAAGTTAATTGCTTAGTTGTTTTGACCATTATGGTTGACTTTGAAAATGATATTCAGCACTGAACATGTATTATGCTTGTATTAAATATTTTTTAATATTTTCTTCCCACACACATCATTTGTATTCTCTTTAATTAACAATATTTTACATACAAAGTTTGGTATAGCTATTAAAGAAAATAATAATATTCATATCTTTCTGGTCAAAAAACAATATTTTTAAAATCCCCCCTGCTTTTTTAATTTCAGTAAATAAATATTCTTTTTTTTCTCATGTGTCATAGCATAAGCCAGGAAGTGAACCCACTAAACAGGAACAACTGCTTGTAAAGCAACTGTTGCTGACCTCTCGACCACCAATGCTTTTTGATACCAAACTGAAGTTATCACATTATATATTTTTTATTATTATTCATAAATAAATAAATTCTAACATGAAACTATTTTTTGTTATATGGTTTAAACAATGCAGGCTTCTGAAAAGGAATTTGTTGTTAACCAAAAAAAACACAATTTAATGGCTATTTAAGGGCTTTAAAGGAATAAAAAGGGCAAATTTCTGATGTTCTTTTTATATGTTCTTGTCATTGCAGCTGTTACTATTATGTGATGTCATAAAATAATTGATCATGGTTGGGCTGCTTACATATACCATTTACAACTTTCTTAAACACTTCAACAATATTATTTTTTATCAAAACTTTATACAGTTTCAACTGTTCTGCAGTCATCATCAGAGCTACAATATCCAAATATATAATTATACAATTAATATTTATATCAAAACTTTATTCTTACAGTTTTGACTGTCCTGCAGTCATCAGAGCTATAATATCCAAATATATAATTATACAATTAATACATTTTATACACATATTTCTATATTTATAATTTTATATACAAATAAAACAAACATTTTAACCTGATCATTATAAATAATCATTTTCCATTTTATTACTTTACTCTTAATTAATTTTAACCACATTAATTTTTATATTATTTTATTTTATTTTAAAAACTATTTATTATAATTTTAATTTTAAAATACTTTTTTTCATATGTCATAGCATTGGCCGAGGAGGCAAACCCACACCCGTCTGCAACCAACTACTTGCTTGCAAGGCAGGTATGATGACCTGTTGACTAACAATGCTTTCTACTGTTTTATATATATTATTTTCTTATTATCTTTTTACTTATATTTTTAATCAATTTCTAACCTTTTTTTATTTTTATTATACATTTTTTATAATTAACTATTAAATTCACATTACAAATTACATCTCTTTATAATCCTATTTCTAAAACCCAAATGATAATTTTTTTAAAATTTTTATACTTGCTTAACACCTCCCTCTATTGGCATTCATTTCAACTTTGTTCTTTTAATCTCTTTCTTATTCAAACTATTATTAATAATACTTGTTTATAAAATTATTATCTTTACCCCAAAATCCCTATTAAGATTTGGTTTTATATTTTTAATATTACATCAGTAAGCATGGTGAGTTTATTGTTTTTTTAAATCTTTAAAGTTTAAAACCAAGAACTACTGTGGTCTTTTTTTCAATTGCCTGATAATTCTTGACTGTAACATAAGTTTTTTTGAAGGCAGGATGAATGAATATCTGCTTGACCTTTTTAAATATCATGACAGATAAAATAAATTATGGTTTTATTGTCAGGAGGCTGTAAAGTTGTTAGAAGAAAATAAGACTATGAAAACAATATCTTTGTAGTGAAAGAAAAGTTATTACCACAATAAGAAGAAAATATGGAAGTATTATTAAAAAAAGAAAAGAATAAAATATGTGGAATAAAAACTTATAGAATAATAAAATCAAGACAGCAAAAGAAACCATTACAATTAGTACATCTTCTGAATCACCAATTATTTTATATGAAGAAGTATGATATGCAGTTAAATGTATAAAGAAGAGAACAGCTTCAGAAAATGGAATTATTATTGATACCTTAAAAAAGATGAAGAAATAGAAAGATTATCATCAAAGTTATACATCAAGTTATAAATGATAAAGATATATCTGATGATTAGAATAATGCATATTGATATTTACAAAGAATGATAAAAACATTAGAAAATACACATCTGAAAACTGAAACAACTATAAATAAATAATAATAATGACACAAATAAAACAGATGATTGCTAAAAGCAGAAACAATAGTAGCTTTTAGTCAACAAAGAAGTGTGATATATCTTGATTGGATACTGCTTACAGATTATCACAGAGAGTCCTCATATTTAAACCACATTACATTATTCATCATCAATAAAACTTGAATGTAACTTGAGATGAGTAGTCAATTAGCAAGCAATGTGCTAGTTATATAAATCGAGAGTAAAACTCTTTATATTATCTAGATAATAAAAGTCTGAAATCAAACAAACAACAATTTAAGCAATAAATTTTGATTTAATATTTTTGAAACGCAATAATTTGACATAATTTCTTAAATCGCCTAATACTGAAAATCAAAATCTCTTAATTTGTTAATAAGTTTTCACGTCTCAATAAAATTTAAATTAAAAATCGTAAAATTCGATCAAAAATAATTCTAATTTTCAATTAAAGACAAAATAAAAATTTAACGGTAAAATAATCATATATATATATATATATACATCATTAAATCATTGATTTTAACTGACTTTGCATAATTTGATGAGTTCATAATCAGTGGATAGAAACCGGTTCTGTCATTTCCAAGACTCATATTTTTAATGAATTCCCAAGCAAAAAAATATTCAATCATTTGTTTACTTTTTGAAGTGTATACTTATATCAACAATGCAGTTGTTGCAAACTGTTAATTTGTTTCCATTTAAATGGTATAATTATCATGTGATAATATTTGTGTATCTACATTTTCTGTTTCTGTTATCAAAATCATTCAAAATTTTTGCATTTTTAATTTTTGTTATTAAATTTCCAATGGTTCGACGTTTTTATATATACACACTGAAATTATATGCATGTACTGTATTTTAAAATCCTGAACGTACCCTATATATAAAGGTATCAAAACTTAGAAATTTTATAATAATTAACTTTACATTGAACAGGCTTAAACCTGCATTTATATATGTAATATATGCGCTATTCGAACTCAGACTTTCACACGACCCACACTACTTTCAGTGCCATCTCATATTGCGGACCCACCTGATCACACACGTGTTGAAAAGATAAATAATCACCAATATACGTATTTCATACTAAACCAACAATCATCAGTTGGTCTAGATTACTATCCTCACACATATATACAATCAGTGCTCATGAAAAAAATATTTGTTTGAAATAACAGAAACAGAAAAATGTATATATAAAAGTAATATATACACATATACATATATATCATTAAAAACAGTCAACACTTAGTCAATCCCAATATCAATAACAATTTTAAACTGTTGTCAAGGCAACCATCTTTTAACAATAAAGGCGGATTTTCATCTTTATTAATGGTATTTATACAGACACTAAAGATTGCAACTTGACAACAGATAAATTATTGATACATTATTACATATATATATATATACTTACACACAGAAATTTATATATAAGATTAATTTAATGAAAGGTATCAAGTTATCACATAGGTGTAGAAATTCAGCTATTAATAATTCTAAGTCACCTAAAAAATGAAGATTGTTTACAAAACATGTATGGCAAAAGAGACTAGTGTGAATTTTTGCACTAGCACACAATTGCCAATAATGAGTTGAGATAAGAAAGACATTGACAAAAGTCAAAACATTTGTGTATGTATATATGAAATTAGCATAGCTAAATGTATATGTAATTAAATGGATTAAACAGCTCTTCCTCAGGCTATGAATAGGCATCACTCTCTTAGCAAAGGAAAAATTGAATAAATTCAACTACTCTTTTAATCTTTTTATGTTTGTAAGCCTATTCTTGCCAATATTGGTGGAAGTTCAAAGTGTACTTAGTATATTTGCTAAATAAAAATATGACTTTAACTGTAATTAACGAAGACAGTCTTATTCTTAATAACTTTGTTTTAATAATTGCAAATATGAAATTAACATAGCTTAATAAGACCATCGACACATCACATGATTACCATTTCATATGTTTACACATGCTGCTAATAAGAGCACCAAATTATCCATACAGTAGTGCCACCAAAAGCAAGCTTTTGTAATCAATGGATACAGGGACATTTATGCATATAAGAATTTTATGCACAAACCTTCCTGCATCTACTGATTGCAAAGGCCTCCTCTTGGTGGCACTATGCACAAACCTTTCTGCATATATTGATTACAAAGGCTTGCACTTGGTCACACTATGCACAGACTTTCCTGCATCCATTGATTACAAAGGCTTGCACTTGGTGGCACTACAGTATGGAGAGCTTGATACTCTTATTAACATAGCTTAATGTAATTTATTCATAGTTTCCTTCACTTAATTACATGTACATTAAGCGGTGTTAAATGTTATTAACTTCTGTTTGATTTTTAAAATAGGATATTAAAAATAAGATTCTGTCTTAATTCTTATATAATTGATTATTAGTTTAATAATAATCACTTCCAAATTTTCAATGGGCTGATATAATGAATTCTCTCGGAATTTTCAACAACTGTTAGGAAGAGTAAATATATACAAAGCAAAACCTTCAAATAGGGGGATCCATTTTATTTTTCGTTTGCTAAAAAAGTATTATTTACTCAAATAATCTGAAAAAGACTAATTAAACTAGCTTAATTACACACATAAATATATATTAAGTCAAATAATTTTTTACTTTTGGGAAATATATATATTCTAGCATGTGTGCGGCGCAACTGTTCCCAAAAGCTATTTATAAAATAGATAACTAAAAACAAATGAGCTGAGCACTTTCAAAAGATCTTGCCTTCATAATCATAGCTTGCTACTACATTTAATGATATGCAAATATGCTAATTTCATTTCTTCGGTAAAGCTTTAATTAATAACACTAAAGACCAAACTCCACTTTTACTGACCCCCCCATACAGTATATAATATTGCATGTTCCAACAATAATTGTAAAGGCACATATTATGGGGAAAGCAGAGTATCTTTGTCCACATGATTAGCACAACACAAATATTCATACAATAGAGCTCTCAACGATCCTTCCACCTAGTTAGTTTTCTATCAGCACCAGAGCACAAGTCACCATGAGTGCATTCCAGACAATCGTGTGTAGAGAGAGACATGACCTTAAAAGAAAAATCAAAGAGGCCTTCTTCACCTCATGAGACAAGGATGCCATAAATAGGAAGGACATGTGCTATGCTTTATCAAAGAAATGGAATTAGCATATTTGCATATCATTAAACATAGTAGCAAGCTATGATTATGAAGGCAAGATCCTTTGGAAGTGCTCAGCTCATTTGTTTTTAGTTATCTATTTTATATTAATAGCTTTTGGGAACAGTTGTGTCGCACATGCACATGTGCTAGAATAAATATATATTGGAATGGCCCAGCCATTGATAATAATGTTTATCACTAATCACATACTTATTACTTCATATCTGTCAATGCTGACAGGTCAATGCAGTTTAGTAATTGTGATTCTGTTGACAATAGTATTGAAATGCTAAAGTTGATGATGATGATCATACCAGGTATTGGTGATATTTGCTGATCACCACCTAGCAACTCAATTCCACAAAATGTCAACCATCTTCTCTCTCATCCAAAAGCATCCTATTATTATGACATCCCCCAATAATTTTATTATATGCACTTGATGTAATTTAGACACTAGGCCCCAATCTCTACTCAGAAGCAATGCCAAAAGATGTAATATTGCCATGTCGATGCTATCTCCATTTTATGATTAACTCTCTCACATCTACCTTAATCACAGCTTGTTTTCTTCAAACAATATTGAATTTCTTTTAATCCTTGTTTAGAATGAGACAAAAAGCACTGGTAATAGTATTTTATAACAAAACGTAAGCAATTTATTTACATTGAATATGCTAGAATCACTACCTAACCCAGAATAACAACACAGAAGACAAACATCACCTAAGTTTACCTTACATCCCCAGCATGATAAAAAACTTTGACAAAAAATTACATAATGAATTTAAATTAGGATTTAGAACTCTGCCAAACACTAGCAGAATAATTAATAACCCTAAGGATAAAATAAACCTAGAATCAATGCCATAGGTGGTGTACAAGATTGCATGCTCTAAAACAGGATGCAGTGCAATATATTATGGTAAAATTCAAGCCACAGATTGTCTCAGCAGAATTATGCATATAACAGATTGCAAAACAAAAATGAAGGCAATTCTATATTTGTTGATCATCAAAAGGCAGCTAATCATGTATTTGAACCCTCCAGGGCTGAGATAGTGTGTACTGAGAGAAATGATGTCAAAAGGAAAAACAAGGAGGCTTACTTCATTACTAGTGACATAAATGCTATAAATAGAAAAGACACGTGTTTCGCAATTTCAAAAAAATGGATGGTCTGGGTTGTTTTGCATAAATTTGCATACAATTGAGTTTAATACATATTAAGGCTATGAATATGGAGTAAACAGGCTCTGAAATCGCTTAGCCAATATTAAGATTTAGAATTTAGTAATTTCACCTTTATAAGTTGAAGCATATTGTGTTAATAACTATATATATATATATTGTATATATATGTTATAACTATATATATATATATTGTAACCTAGTGTTATTGACACTTGGTTTACTTGGCATTATTTCTTCAGGAAAACAATGCTATTCTTTAAAGAAATAAAAAGATAAAATAACAATAGTAATAATTGATTAATAAAGTATGCTATTCACTCACTTTGGCATGTTTTGGGTGAATAACTAATAGATTTAATAATTCAATGTCATTTTTAAAGAGAGAACATGAATAATTTAATATTGAGATATTAATAATTAGAGCAAATTAATATGGTATAAAAGCTAAACAGTAATTTATTTTGGATGGGTAGAGGGGGGAGTGGATGAGTGTCTTATCATAAAGCACAATAACTTCTGGTAATTTCTTTTTGTAAAAAAAAAAAAAAAAAAAAAGAAATAAAATAAAATAAATTTCTAATAAAATAAATAATTAATACTGGGTTAGAAATGGCCGCCCAACTACAGGGGCCATCGATGGCTATAGCTGGCCACGAGGAATTTAGTAAACTTTTCTTGAAGTCAATATTAATATTGTTTGCACTTGAATGGATTGGTTATTCATTGATTAAAAATATTTGCCAATAATGAATTGTTTTAGCCATAAGATATTATGTGAATATCTATTATATGATCTAATCTTTTGCCACTGAAAAATAAATAATTAAGTTGTCAGTTTATGATGTTGTGGTCTGTAGGCAATTCCATAAAACACTGTAATGATTTTATCATTTATGATGATCTGTTTGTCTGGTCTTGTGATTGGCACTTATGCTATATTACATAATATCTAATGAGATTTATATGGACCAAGAAGCATGTGAAAAAAAAAAAACATATTTAGTAGTTAATGTTGGAGCTTTAGGGATATTAGATGTCAGAGCATAGTTTTTGGTGTAGATTGTTTTTGGTAGGAGAGGCATGGAGGCAGGATGTCTTGTCAATAATTTCTTATCGATAAATTTATTAATAGTTCATTGCTAATATTTCAGTACTGTTAAATACTAAAAGAGTTAGAATTTTAATATGAGTGAAAACAAAGATAATCATAGTATTTCTGAGGATTTGGGAGGATCCCAAGAGTTACAATCCCCTGATACACAGACTCCATATTTTAGTGTAGAATTAAAAGAGGAAGGGGAAGATTTGGATATAGCTAACCCAGAAGAAGCCACAATAATAAAGGGAAAACATGAAAATGAGCCAGATCAATTAATGAGAAATACATTGGAGGAATTCTTGAAAAAATTAGAAAAATCAAATAGTGAATTGAAAAGTCAGATACAAAACTCAAATAGTGAATTAAAAAGTGAATTAAAAAGTCAGATCCAAAACTCAAATAGTAAATTGGAACAATCAAATAGTGAATTAAAAAGTCAGATCCAAAACTCAAATAGTAAATTAGAACAATCAAATAGTGAATTAAAAAGTCAGATCCAAAACTCAAATAGTAAATTAGAACAATCAAATAGTGAATTAAAAAGTCAGATCCAAAATTTAAATATTAAATTAGAGAATCAAATGCAGGAGATCAAAGAGACATCTCAAAATCAAGTTCAGGAGATAAAGGACTTAAGGGAAGATTTGAGAAATCATGTAGAAGAATCAAAATTGGCCTCTGAAAAGCTGGAAATAAGAATAAGGAAAGAGATCGAAACAAATTCTGAAAGGGCAGAAAATATGATTGAGGCTATCCAGCAGGACTTTAAAAGTCAATATATTGTATTAAACAATGAAGTACAGGAAATAAGAAATTATCAAAAGGAAACAGTAGTATTTCAAAGAGAAGTTCAGGATAGAGTTGAATCTATTAAGGGAGAATTAGACAGTGCTAGAAGTGAAGTTAGTAATTTGAAAGAGGAAGTTAAAAATATAACTCTAGCACCTGACAATGTAGTGAAAGGATGTCAGAGCCAAATTACCAGATTAATAGCTAAACTAGAAACTCAAGAGTTAACCCAATGTGAGATTAATCAAAATCTAGAAAGTGAGCTAAGTCAAGTTATGGGAAGAGTAGAAAATTTTAATGATATAATAAAGAGTAATGCACAGCTATTACATAATAATCTCCAAGACGAAATAGGGGAATTAATGACTCAGTGTGAGAGTAAAGTCTATCAAAGGTTAGAAGATAAATTCGGGATAGATAAAGATGAAACTATTAACCAATTAGAACAACAGATTAAACACTTAAATGTAGGCCTAAAAGATAGTTCAAAGAGAATAGACTGTGAATGGCAGAATTATAAGTTAGAATTAGAGAGTCGAATGCAAGCTATAGACTATAATAGGGATAATTTTACAAAAAGTAAAAAAATTGTTCAAAGTAAAGGTTTATCTGAAACTCAAGCAAAGGAAACAAATAATGGTCATAATAACCAAGTAATATCTGAGTTACATATGGTAATTAATCCAGTAGAATCAATATACGATCCATTAAATGAGGCTAGAAGTAAAGTCATGCTAGAGCCAGAAAGTAATAGCTCCATGGCCTTAAAATTCTTAAAAATAAAATTTTTTAGAGGTGAATATCTGGAGAATCCACACGAGTATCTCCAGAATCTGGAGGAGTTATTCACCTTATGTCATTTATCTGAGATAGAAAAGATTGCTATTGCCGCTAACCATTTGTGTGCAGCATCTAAAGACTGGTGGCAATCATTATTTATTAAACCAGAAACATATGGAGACTTATCTTATGTTAGCCAGTTTTTGGGGGGAAGACCGCCAAGATAACCTGAGATATCAGATATCTTAGGAAAGATATCATGTAAATAAGGGTAGTTATACTCAGTTTTTCAGGAGTCAGGCCGTCAAATTGAAAACCTTGACAGCTTATCCTTTATCTAAGACACAAATTGTGTGAATAATTCGCCATAATCTGCCGAGGCATATAGAGCAGATCTTGATTGCTGCTGACAGACATACCATAGAAGAGGTAGTAGAAATTTTAGATTTGTTAGAGACCAGCGATAGGAATATTGATAATAGAATTAGGGTAAATAGAGACACCCATCCGATGGTGAGTAATATCAATTTCGCAGATAGGTCACATATGGGAAGGAGGAAGTTAGTTAGAGAAAAAGGATATTATAGGACGAATCCCTATGGTAGACAGAATAGCCACCTCAGTAGGCCAACAGTTAAGAGTAGAATTCTGAATGAGAATCAGCCTTCTACTAGTGGTATCCCAACAATACCAAAGAAAAATATAAAAGGTAGTAAAAGTAGTGGGGCATTAAATTAAAAAGGACCTCGCAGGAATGTTCCTCACTTCGGGGCCCTATTTTTAAACATATGGGGAACAGCATAATGTAGAACATGACCAAGCACTGGCCAGAATTAACCTTAAAAAGATGGGTGATAAACGCACTTGTTATTCCAAAACCAGTCCACATCCTTTTAAAGTCCATGATTTTGTTTTAATTAGAACTCCCCATGTGAGTAATCTCCGGAAACATATGTTTAGAAAATTCATGTATCTTTATGAAGGCCCCTATGAAATTGTGAAACAAGTGGGTGAGAATGCCTTTTTGGTCTCAACCCCTGATGGAACAAGAGGTACCTATAATGCCCGAAGCTTACTACCATATCCCAAGCAAAATTAAATCCTTTAAACTGTATTTATTGACATAAGAAAGAAGTAGGATATAAACTTAGTAATACCATAAGAAGAGTTAAAAATGCATATATTATTTTATTTTTTATTTATTATAACGGTGGGAGAATTGTAACCTAGTGTTATTGACACTTGGTTTACTTGGCATTATTTCTGCAGGAAAACAATGCTATTCTTTAAAGAAATAAAAAGATAAAATAACAATAGTAATAATTGATTAATAAACTATGCTATTCACTCACTTTGGCATGTTTTGGGTGAATAACTAATAGATTTAATAACTCAATGTCATTTTTAAAGAGAGAACATGAATAATTTAATATTGAGATATTAATAATTAGAGCAAATTAATATGGTATAAAAGCTAAACAGTAATTGATTTTGGATGGGTAGAGGGGGGAGTGGATGAGTGTCTTATCATAAAGCACAATAACTTCTGGTAATTTCTTTTTGTAAAAAAGAAAAAAAAAGAAAAAAATAATGCTTAAAGAATTATACATCACTGATTGTTAATTTAATGTATTTATTATTATTTTTTTATATTGTCAAATTACTTTGTAATCCAGGTAAATAATACTAAAACTATATGATTGTAATAGGTTTTTCCTTTCTTTTGTTTATGTTATAATCAAATGATTATTTTTCTGGAAGAGGTCGCTAAAGTCAAGATCATTTTTTTTTAAAAAAAAAGATAGTCTGCTTTTAGTTTTCAAGGAAGGAACAGTGCTGAAATTTGGTAACTCAATTTTTTCATTTTATTTTGCAGAAATAAATGTAATCAAAGTAAAATTTTAATAATATAATGTGTGGCTAAATTTTTTTGATAAGATATCCTGATTTTCTTTGCCATCTACCTATTTAAAGACCTTTTATACTTAAAAATTTATTGTCTCACGCTAAAGTTAAAAATGACAGAATTAACTAAAGGAGTCACGAAAAATTATATTATATCTAAATTAAGGAAAAAAAGCGATTTCCAAGTGAGAAATAATTATTTATTAACTTTATGTCATTTATTGATATTTTCTTGGTATAGAAAGAAAAAAATAATAATAATTGAAAGAAATATTTTGAAACCAAGGAAAATCAACTAGAAACATTTTCGCGCTCTTTCTCAATATTGTCTGCCTTTACAAGTAATGTAGTTACATACGTTAAAATATGTTTTATTCACCAAGAATTGTCTGGAAATAATAATAATGATAAATAAGATTAAATTATGCACCTGTATATTTTTTAAAAAAAAAAAATATAAAAAAAATATAAACTTTCTCAGAGTAAATATAGGAAAAGTTATATAGGGGCATTCTTACGGAGAAGTTACCGTTAAAAAAATTTATAATTCCTAAAGTATGAACAAAACCAAATATCTTAGTGACTTAATGATAAAAATAAATGATATATTATATTATACATCAGTTGGAATTATTAAAACTTCCTGTACACGTAAATTGACTGCAGTTATTATCATAATAATCTCGGAAAAATTGCGCATTTCCATCCATAAGTAATCTAGCTAATATGAATGGTACGTATCATCAATAAAAAAAAAAATATTGTGTATGTTTATCGTCTATAGTCAAATATTCGTCTATGTTAGAAGTCTATTTTTTTTCTTGGATCCCAAAATTGTAGTAGTTTAATTCAAGTAAGAATTAATCTTCAATTCTGCTATATTTTTCTTTACCTAATTTATTAAACGCACAAAATAAGAGAAAACTTTTATTTAAAGGAAATAATACCATGCGTTTATTGTTTTTAAACTTGCTTCATGAAATACGACTGGATAAAGCTCTTCACCTGGACCAATTGCTCAACAGAAAAACATTTTCTAATGAGAGAGTATGCACTTGTTAATTAATGATTGTTTAAAACTAAGTTATAAATGATATGTATTTTTTTGTTATATCACATAGGTTAAAGTCTGTATGGTCAAGGGATATTTAATAGCCTTGTAATGACAAAGGTATGTTTTAATATAATTATTATAGGTTAAGTTGATATTTAACACGAAAGAAAAATCTATAAAATATGTTTTAATTATTACATACAATTGTAGGTAGAAATTTTGTATGTTAGATATGTAAAAGAAAAATATTTAGATATTTAAGGGGTAAAATAAATATTGAAAATTATCAGAAGTAACTAAAAAAAAAAAAAAATGCTATAACAAAATATTTCTTGTTAAAGTTTTGAAACGAATTTATACTGTATTAATTGAGGAATTTATTCCTAATTATTCTTAAATAACACATCCACTTTATTTAGTTTAAGATAGTATGCTACCAACTATTTTTGAATGGTCCTTTATTAAAATTAAAATTATTATATTTTTATTCTATGATGTCCATTGATTTCAGATGTTGATCAAAGTATGCACGGTAACATAAGTTTATTATAATCAATGTATTTACTTATCCTGCCCAGATATAGCATTGGTATATACTTAATATTTGCATAGGTAATAATTATAATGTATTTATTTTGTGGGATGAAAAATGATCTCCCCAAAAGCTTTGTTTTCCATGAGAAGATTTTAAATATAATGTTCGGGTATGTTTATAGCCCAAGTGATCGATTCTCATAGATAGGACGATCAAGAATTTATCTAGCATTTAGTATGCTTCATTCGTTTAAATCCCAGGAGAGGATTGTATTTGGTGTGTGTTCATTGTATGCCCAAGTAAGAGGCAAGAAACCATCAAAATATTTTAATGTAGTAGATTACTCTGCAGACCTTCGTGGTTATTCCATATTCCTCATGTGAAAATAAAGATAGCTCCACCATGGAAGGTGTTGATTATTGTGCTTAATTTTGAAAGTTCGGGCAAGATAAAGGTTATATTGGAGGTGTTAGTTCCTCAAGATCCACTTTAGTATAAATAGTGCATTAGTAACTAAGATCAATATCTGTATTGTGCTGCTAAATATTGCTAGTATTTGACAAGTAAATCAATGGAGAAAGTAATTAAAATTGTGTAATTTTAAAACGCTTATTTACTGAAGGAATATTCAAATGCAATATTTAATTCTGGTTAGTAATTAAATAATACTCATATTTAAAATTATACGTATGAATAAAATTTGTATCATAACTTAAGTTAGCATTAAGTTAAATGTAAGATGGTAAGTGTAACTTCTGATAACTGGCCTATAATTAGAATAGGTTATCCCATTAAAGACCATAAATAAAGTAAATGTATTAGAAATAAATTTAATATTTTGTGTATTGCATATGATGGGATTAATCATTTAAAAAAAAAAATAGTTAGTCAATAATTTTGAATAAAAGCTTCTACAAGGTTACCAAAATTTAATAAACAATGTATTGAAGCAGTCGGATCTGAGTTCGATCCTAGCTTCATGTTATTTACCCTAATACTAACCTTAAATTTCCGATGCAATGGGGCTTTATACGTTCAATCCACGCTAATTTCCATAAGGAATAACTTGTTTCAAATACGTAGTAAAATTAATTAGTTTAGTTTAAATTGGATCAATTCTCTAAATAAATTCATGATAAAATATTCATGAATTTATATATATTAAATTGCGTGGATTGTGCGTATATATATTTGTAAATATTAAATGTATATAATTGTTCGAAAGTTTCATTGCGTCGGGAATACTTGTTTTTTTTTACTTTTAAATAATTTGTAAAGTTTTGCGATTAAAAGCTACATTCCTTCCAAAGGCTTTCAAATTCTCAAAAACAACAGTAAAGTTTTATTAATAAAAAAAAGATAAGAATTCAATTTTTAATTAAAATCATTTCAGACTTTAAGAATTCATTTTCTAATTAGGAAAGGAATTCAAAAATTAGTTTGAAAGCCTTATCGAAGGAATGTTTCTGAAAACAACTAATTATAAAAAAAAACCAGATTGATAAGAAAATGAGCGCTAGCCGGAGGCATCAGTGAACAGTAGATATATAGCCCTGAAAAGAAAAGAAAAAGACTAGTTTTGGTTGTAGAGTAGTGCAGTGAACTCTGTGTGTATAAAAATTGTATTTCATC
Source organism: Epiperipatus broadwayi (assembly GCA_028023455.1). Classification (NCBI taxonomy): domain Eukaryota; kingdom Metazoa; phylum Onychophora; class Udeonychophora; order Euonychophora; family Peripatidae; genus Epiperipatus; species Epiperipatus broadwayi. The sequence goes on from JAQFVV010006505.1 coordinate 1,065,316, forward strand.
ATGATAGAGGGCTAGAACATCAGGGATCTGGCTACGGTTCCTAAAGTCCCGAGGAATCTTCACTGGAGCTGCTGAACCGTTTTCCGGATCGATCATTCTGCTAAAATAATGAAAGCTACTAAAATACTACTCCAGTAGTTAACCAATGATGCCTACGTTTCAACAACTTGGAGGAGTAACTTAAGGACAAGCACGGAATGGTAATATGAACGTTAAACTTTCTGGCCAGTTCGAACTTTATTTTATACTCCTTCTTTTTAAGAGCTCTTTTATTCTTTAATGTAAATCTTTGTAACACCTTTTAGTTATAAAATGCTACTGTAAATCTATAGCGTAATTCTTTAGATCTCTAGTCTTTAAACTTTTTCTTTTCTTACCTGGCGGTTCGTTTAATATATATATGTTAGTGTGCTTTATTAATGTCGTATTTAAAAATTATATGCCAATAATCTTTCGACTCGATGAGCCCTTTGATTCCATTTGCCTCACGCAAATAATATAACATTAATTTCAAATAGTAATTCTCGCCCATTAGAGCTAAATTTATAAGTTCTATTAGTCATCGAGTCAAAGGAAAATATTACATGTTTACTATTTTTTTCTTACCTTTAGCTATTAATAAATTATTAGCTCAATGTTTCACCTATGTCCCCAGCTCCTATCTACGTTATAAGTATATATATATATGTATTCAAATAATGTTAAATGATTTTCTTGTTCCACTAATATTTATTTATGCAAATATAATCTTAAAGGTCTTTATTGCAAAAAGGGTCGATAAAGGGTTAAATGTATTTTAATTCCGCTTTTGTTATTTTATATCAATATTCAGGAAGGGCACGATATTAGGACATAATTAATATAGTTTATAAATGTTTTAAAATAGTTCGATAAAAGTTCGTTTGACTTTAATTAATTGGTCAAGTCATCACGTAGAGCATTTTACATGGGTTTGATTTTTCAACGATGACTATCAAGTCATCATCATCAAATGTTGCTGACGTAGGGCCATCTTCCGCTCCGTTAGGCTGGTCGGTGATCATATTCTCTTATTTAAATTTCTCGAGGAAGAAAGTACTTCCTTTCCGATTCATTAGTCAAAGGGCGTAAGACTTGCCAAATGCAAGCCGCCATAGGACTTCGATCATCGACTAGCGATCATCTTTCAATTTTACTCTCTGCCTTGTAATTCGTCAGTACCATTGCATCTTTGTTCCGGTAAAACCCGCTCCGTGCTCGTAATTCGTGATGAAGTGATTTAAATTAAAGTCGAACCAATTCTCAAATATATTTAGTTTAAATCAGTTTTCAAATCAAGATTAAAGTTATGCCTTAAAATACGTTTTGCTCTTCATGAATAGATTCCCGAATGTGAAAATAAATCTCACATTCCACCGTAATAAAATTAGAACAATCATTTCCGTTCTTAATGAATACCTTTATCTGCCTTTATATTTCTCGTTGGGGGCATAGACATAGAATCCCATGTTGTGTAATACTTGTTGGCATATGATAAGGACCGCCACTCTTATTATATTTATAAATTATTTTAAAGACTAGAGGTAACTAATGCAATCTATATTTTATTGAACAAAACAAATTATTATTATTATTAAATATTTTCTAACATACTTGGTTTCTTAGTTCATCATTCTTTTTATAATTATTTAAATGTTCATACCCGCTATCTGTGTTGGCAACCCGAACATACATATGATTTGATTTAAAAAGTATTCAAAGTAATTAATTATTAGATATTCGTGTCAGTGCAAGGGTCTCTAGTCCTCACCAACCGTTGAACTAGTTCTTGGCGCATAGCACTGTGCCGTCGATTTCTGCTATCTGAGCTGTTGAGTTGGGTTTGAATTCAGTTTTGGTTCAGCTGAGTTTGAATCCGATTTGACTTGCGGTGGTGGTGGGTTTTGACCGGTACATGGTTATGTTTTTGGCTGCCCAATCGTTGTGGCTCGACTTAATAAACCCCACACATGCCCTGGAGATTAGAATTGTGATTTTAGTTACTCAGTTAATTGAAATCCCAATAAAGTAAATGTTTCTGTAGAGTGATATTTTTTTTTAAAAAAAAAGTGTTATATATATACTGAAATGATTTAATAAATTAAAATATCATTTTCTAATTCTTTCTTATAAAAATGTTTTCAAGATTATTTTTTTAAATGTTCGTTCAGTAAAAGATTCGTTAGTTAAAATAATTATTCATATGTATATATATTAATTATACGTGTACTATATCAGTATATATATTATACGTTTGTGTTATACGCGTTCGTGACAATAGGAAAAATATCGTTAGCAAAGTTGTAAGAGTCCATAGATCAAAGCATTGGGGTAAAAATAAATGAAATGTTTTCTGTGTCAAAATTAATTATGTTTATCTCAGTTGTTATAATTAAAAATATCCAATATGATATCATAAAAGTCTTAATTTCAAAGTATTGCTTGCTAGCATATATATTAAATGTTCGCTCCGTATTTTTAGTAACCTCAAAGCAGGTGAAGACCCTTTGTGTACACCAAGCAGCCAGATGCAGTTGGCAAAATGCTTAAATGGTTTGCACGCTTTCATGCTAGCAAGATTTAGAATAATATCTCCAATAAAAGTTCTTGTAATATTAATTTTGACATTTTTTTTTTGGTGTTAAAGCCTCATGCTTAGTAAAAATGAAGTAGTGAACTCCTATATTTAAACTCAGGTCATGAACGCGTTAGCTGTTATTAAATAATATTACTCATCATCAATTCAATTGTTTTATTAAAGGTTAAGTCTATCATATGTGGTTTGGGGGTCAATGGGTTATATCACATGCCCTATTGATCTCATTTTGCTCACTGGCGCCCATATAAATAAATTTGTCAGCAAATTTGATTGTCAGCACAGTAGTGGGTCAATCGCCATAATAAAAAAAACCAAGTGTGTTCAATACAGAATGATTTGTTGTATCTGCTAATACATAATATTTGTATATCACTGTATAGTTTTTTTTTTCAGACATGGGAGAACAGAACAGTTGAACAAAGGGAAAGTGAATAATGTTTTTTTTTTCTTATCTTTAATATTTTTGAATACATGTCTCACTCAAACAGTTAAAATAAAGAGCTAACCAAGAAAACGTAGGTAAACTAAAAAAAAAGGCAGATTACATAGATTGGGGAAATAATATGAAGCAGCTAGTGAAGATTAGGACAATGGACCTGTAGTCAGAGACCTCATTAAAATTTACTAAAGAGAAAAAAAATATTTTAAGCATACAGAGAGTACTCTAAGTGAATTCACGTTGTTCATTATATTGATTGTTTATTACATTATTTTCTTATTTTCAAAAATGGGAAAAGACACTTTACAAACGATCCTCAGAGAAATGAGAGAAGATCGAAAGGTACTGATGATGATGATGGAAAGGCTGGTAAGGATCGAGGAAGCACATGGCATCCAAGCCAACTCAAATCTAGAAAATGTAAAGCTTCAGCAAGAAATAAATCCCTCTGAAGACCCAAAAATAGAAAATGAAGATGATCAGGCCACACCAAAAGAAGTTGTGGACAGCAAGGAAAACAACAGTGGTGAGGATGAGTCCAGTTATGAAGCAGTGGAAGAAGTGGATATAGATACAGAAAAAGATGTTCAGACCACTAGTCCAATGAAACTAAAAGTGGAAATGGGACAGATGATGAGTCCTCAACTTAGTATGAAGAAGTTACAGATGCCAATGCCTGGATCCTTGATACAGATTCAAATTTTCAAAGATGACCCAGGAGAGAACCCCATCGCTCATCGAGATAATATTAAAGAATTGTTGTTTGTGCATTCGGTCGCAGAAAAGGCCATAGAATTAATGACAGCAATAGACTATGGGAACTTGACGACAACCAGGGAAGACCGGGACTATGACCATTACAATGCCAGACAGTTAAAACAATATGTACCACCTGATCCAGGGAAACAGTAAGATAAACTGTAGAGACAGATATATATACAGAAGAGCAACTGACATGACCATAGGAAAATGAGACTTGATAAACGGACCGATTTTTTTAAACTTATTATAAGCGGAATATTCAAAAAAGTTGATCATAGTGAGACATGTATAATTTTGTAGCTTGGGCAGGTTATATTATTCACGCTCATGCTGTTCTCCCAGAGTCTATACACTTATGCAACTATATCCTGCGTAAGTAAAGTCATTTTTTTTTCATTGTTTTTTTTTTGAAGTGAAAAGAAATGAAGCAGTCGGATCTGAGTTCGATCCTAGCTTCATGTTATTTACCCTAATACTAACCTTAAATTTCCGATGCAATGGGGCTTTATACGTTCAATCCACGCTAATTTCCATAATGAATAACTTGTTTCAAATACGTAGTAAAATTAATTAGTTTAGTTTAAATTTGATCAATTCTCTAAATAAATTCATGATAAAATATTCATGAATTTATATATATTAAATTGCGTGGATTGTGCGTATATATATTTGTAAATATTAAATGTATATAATTGTTCGAAAGTTTCATTGCGTCGGGAATACTTGTTTTTTTTTACTTTTAAATAATTTGTAAAGTTTTGCGATTAAAAGCTACATTCCTTCCAAAGGCTTTCAAATTCTCAAAAACAACAGTAAAGTTTTATTAATAAAAAAAAAGATAAGAATTCAATTTTTAATTAAAATCATTTCAGACTTTAAGAATTCATTTTCTAATTAGGAAAGGAATTCAAAAATTAGTTTGAAAGCCTTATCGAAGGAATGTTTCTGAAAACAACTAATTATAAAAAAAAAACCAGATTGATAAGAAAATGAGCGCTAGCCGGAGGCATCAGTGAACAGTAGATATATAGCCCTGAAAAGTAAAGAAAAAGACTAGTTTTGGTTGTAGAGTAGTGCAGTGAACTCTGTGTGTATAAAAATTGTATTTCATCATGATAGAGGGCTAGAACATCAGGGATCTGGCTACGGTTCCTAAAGTCCCGAGGAATCTTCACTGGAGCTGCTGAACCGTTTTCCGGATCGATCATTCTGCTAAAATAATGAAAGCTACTAAAATACTACTCCAGTAGTTAACCAATGATGCCTACGTTTCAACAACTTGGAGGAGTAACTTAAGGACAAGCACGGAATGGTAATATGAACGTTAAACTTTCTGGCCAGTTCGAACTTTATTTTATACTCCTTCTTTTTAAGAGCTCTTTTATTCTTTAATGTAAATCTTTGTAACACCTTTTAGTTATAAAATGCTACTGTAAATCTATAGCGTAATTCTTTAGATCTCTAGTCTTTAAACTTTTTCTTTTCTTACCTGGCGGTTCGTTTAATATATATATGTTAGTGTGCTTTATTAATGTCGTATTTAAAAATTATATGCCAATAATCTTTCGACTCGATGAGCCCTTTGATTCCATTTGCCTCACGCAAATAATATAACATTAATTTCAAATAGTAATTCTCGCCCATTAGAGCTAAATTTATAAGTTCTATTAGTCATCGAGTCAAAGGAAAATATTACATGTTTACTATTTTTTTTTCTTACCTTTAGCTATTAATAAATTATTAGCTCAATGTTTCACCTATGTCCCCAGCTCCTATCTACGTTATAAGTATATATATATATGTATTCAAATAATGTTAAATGATTTTCTTGTTCCACTAATATTTATTTATGCAAATATAATCTTAAAGGTCTTTATTGCAAAAAGGGTCGATAAAGGGTTAAATGTATTTTAATTCCGCTTTTGTTATTTTATATCAATATTCAGGAAGGGCACGATATTAGGACATAATTAATATAGTTTATAAATGTTTTAAAATAGTTCGATAAAAGTTCGTTTGACTTTAATTAATTGGTCAAGTCATCACGTAGAGCATTTTACATGGGTTTGATTTTTCAACGATGACTATCAAGTCATCATCATCAAATGTTGCTGACGTAGGGCCATCTTCCGCTCCGTTAGGCTGGTCGGTGATCATATTCTCTTATTTAAATTTCTCGAGGAAGAAAGTACTTCCTTTCCGATTCATTAGTCAAAGGGCGTAAGACTTGCCAAATGCAAGCCGCCATAGGACTTCGATCATCGACTAGCGATCATCTTTCAATTTTACTCTCTGCCTTGTAATTCGTCAGTACCATTGCATCTTTGTTCCGGTAAAACCCGCTCCGTGCTCGTAATTCGTGATGAAGTGATTTAAATTAAAGTCGAACCAATTCTCAAATATATTTAGTTTAAATCAGTTTTCAAATCAAGATTAAAGTTATGCCTTAAAATACGTTTTGCTCTTCATGAATAGATTCCCGAATGTGAAAATAAATCTCACATTCCACCGTAATAAAATTAGAACAATCATTTCCGTTCTTAATGAATACCTTTATCTGCCTTTATATTTCTCGTTGGGGGCATAGACATAGAATCCCATGTTGTGTAATACTTGTTGGCATATGATAAGGACCGCCACTCTTATTATATTTATAAATTATTTTAAAGACTAGAGGTAACTAATGCAATCTATATTTTATTGAACAAAACAAATTATTATTATTATTAAATATTTTCTAACATACTTGGTTTCTTAGTTCATCATTCTTTTTATAATTATTTAAATGTTCATACCCGCTATCTGTGTTGGCAACCCGAACATACATATGATTTGATTTAAAAAGTATTCAAAGTAATTAATTATTAGATATTCGTGTCAGTGCAAGGGTCTCTAGTCCTCACCAACCGTTGAACTAGTTCTTGGCGCATAGCACTGTGCCGTCGATTTCTGCTATCTGAGCTGTTGAGTTGGGTTTGAATTCAGTTTTGGTTCAGCTGAGTTTGAATCTGATTTGACTTGTGGTGGTGGTGGGTTTCGACCGGTACAGTATTGGTAATGAAATGTACTTTTAGTTAATCAATCCATATGATTGCATACAGGAGAAGTAGTAACCTCTAGTCCATAACCAAAAGAGTATACAGATTAATGTCAGTTATATTTTATATTTTTGTATTACTATGGGATTATTGAATAAATGTTCATATATTTTTTTTTGTGATAATAATAAATTATAGTCTTATTAAAATTTGTTGTAGATTCGTTTTTTTTGTTTTTATATGCTAAATATAAGTGTTTGCACAATATTTGCAAAACCTTTTCTTGAGTCCGAAATCATTCCAAATTCTTAAAAACTTAATATACCAGATAAATAACGTTAAGCAGATCGGAATATGTCATTATATTTTAGTTTAATGATAATTATTTATGGAGTTGAAAACTTAAAACTAAACATTCACCTTTGTATAAATAAAAAAAAATGAATTTATTCCCAAACCATTAACTTTGGTTGCACATTATTCCATTCCCATCTAGTTAAATTGTCTAAGTAATAAATCTTAGTTATATTATTGTGTTGTCATGGATGATGGAAGGACACAAAAAGCACCCTTGTCTTTTTATTATTCTGACTGAGATTCTGAAAAAAAAAAAAAGGCTGTGTTATTCAAAATTATACGTCATTATTGAATAGAATTATCATCTCTTTAAATAATATAGCAGTGGATATGAGAGATGAAGACACATTGAATTTAAGTAAAATAAATGTTTCCTATAGCCGACCAGAATGCCAGTCATATGCGACAACACAATACTGCCGAGCATTTCCTTACATGAAACAAAGAACCCTGAGATTAATATTATTATAATTATTCTTTAAATTAATAAGTGATCAATTATTGTTGTTATTACAATCGTGGCATGGCTTAAGAGAATTGAATGTACAATTGTATTATATGAAAAGTATTTTAGATCATATTGGAAAATTAATGGATATGTTGCTTTATTTTGGTTGCCTTAACAACAACCTGAAAAATTAGTGTCATGGGTGCAAATAAAATAAACTAATAAAAAAATATTGGGTTAAAAATAAGATAAATAAAATTATTGGGTTAGAAAAGAATATTGGGTTAGAAATAAAAATAAATAAATAAACTAATTAAATATAGTGGGTTAGAAATAAAAAAAAAGAATTACAGGGTTAGAAATGGGTGAAAAGTGCAATTTTCTAATAAACTAATTAAAAATATAGGGTTAGAAATAAATAAATTTCTAATAAACTAATTAAATATAGTGGGTTAGAATATATATATATCAAAACAGGCAAATCTCTCTATATATATTGCCACTCAGTGCAATCCACAGTAATCAATGGATGCCAGAAGGCTTGTGCATAAAATCCCCATCTAATGCCTACTGATCATGTGATGTTTATTAACTACTTATATATATATATATATATATAAGGGATTTGAACTCAGACTTTCATACCTCTCACAGCAATTCAATCCATCTTATATAACTGATACATGTGACCACATATATGTGAGAAAGATAAATAAGCTCTAATATATATATATATATTTATATATATTAATTCTAATATTTTCACGGATAAAAGATGTCATATTATTATTACTATTTGCGGGATATTCCGTGTAGTGAAAAAGCTAAATGCTGACGTTTCAGTACAATATCAAGTACCTTCCTCAGAGCATCCTCTTTCTCAAATCATAAGAATGCACATGAGATTTAAAACCGTTTTTATCGTTTTCTTTCTCCTCATAATTAAATTCTATTGATTGAGAAGTTTTAAAATTTATTTTCTCTTCCAATAGTTTCTTCCAAATGTTGTTAATCTTCTTTAACTCACACCTTTCATTTATGCTCTTGGGCCTTTTAAAAATCTCTATAGCTTCTCTTAGCAATCTCTGGTCATATTGTTCAATTTTTGCTAAAATATTTGTTTTTTCAAAATTGATATCATGATTTGTTAATTTAATATGAGAATAAATAGCTGATGAATTGGATTTTTCTCTCACTGCCAGAATGTGTTCTTCCTTTCTAATATTTATTCTACGATTAGTCTGTCCTATATATGTATGTGGACAGACCCTACATGGAATTTCATACACACCATGACACTCCAAAGCAATTTTATCTTTAGGAAGTGGAAATATTTCACTAATTTTATTATAAGTAGTGTAAATTGTGTGAATATTATTATTTTTTAAAATGTTACCAATTCTATCAGTTACTCCTTTTATATATGGCAAAATTGTCTTAATTTTTGATGTATCAAAATCTTTTTTCTTTTGATATGTATAAGCCCTATTAATAATGTTGTAATTAAAACCATTATGAAGAAGCATTTTATTAGTAGCAAAAAGGTCCCGGTGAAAATGGCTATCATCAGAAAGTCTCTTTGTTCTATCCAATAATGTCTTTGCTACTGAAAATAGTTGAGCAGAATGGTGATGAGAGGAAAAATACAGATATCTCCCAGTGTGTGTTGGTTTTTTATATATACCATGGGATAAAGAACCATCTTCCCTTCTTTCAATCAAAACATCTAAAAAAGGTAATTGATTATTATTTTCTATCTCCATGATGACATGGAGATAGAAAATAATAATCAATTAACATGGAGATAGAAAATAATAATCAATTACCTTTTTTAGATGTTTTGATTAAAAGAAGGGAAGATGGTTCTTTATCCCATGGTATATATAAAAAACCAACACACACTGGGAGATATCTGCATTTTTCCTCTCATCACCATCCTGCACAACTATTTTCAGTAGCAAAGACATTATTGGATAGAACAAAAAGACTTTCTGATGATAGCCATTTTCACCGGGACCTTTTTGCTACTAATAAAATGCTTCTTCATAACGGTTTTAATTACAACATTATTAATAGGGCTTATACATATCAAAAGAAAAAATTAAGATAATTTTGCCATATATAAAAGGAGTAACTGATAGAATTGGTAACATTTTAAAAAATAATAATATTCACACAATTTACACTACCTATAAAAAAATTAGTGAAATATTTCCACTTCCTAAAGATAAAATTGCTTTGGAGTGTCATGGTGTATATGAAATTCCATGTAGGGTCTGTCCACATACATATATAGGACAGACTAGTCATAGAATAAATATTAGAAAGGAAGAACACATTCTGGCAGTGAGAGAAAAATCCAATTCATCAGCTATTTATTCTCATATAAAATTAACAAATCATGATATCAAATTTGAAAAAACAAATATTTTAGCAAAAATTGAACAATATGACCAGAGATTTCTAAGAGAAGCTATAGAGATTTTTAAAAGGCCCAAGAGCATAAATGAAAGGTGTGAATTAAAGAAGATTAACAACATTTGGAAAAAGCTATTGGAAGAGAAAATAAATTTTAAAACTTCTCAACCAATAGAATTTAATTATGAGGAGAAAGAAAACGATAAAACGGTTTTAAATCT